>VZTG01009080.1:1379375-1457354 GCA_013397845.1 Melanocharis versteri
CCCACCCACCCACCCAACCAACCAACAAAAAAACAATACATAAACCCCAACCCAACAAAATACCAAGCCTAAACACAATAAAAAGTGTGACTACTTTAACTTGCAAGTGCTAATCTGCCATTGTGTCATGATTAAAACACGAGAAACTGTTCTAGACTGGGACATAACAATCTTGGAAGAACTGTAGCCATGTGAGATACTTAAAAGAACACCATGGATTTCAATAATGTTTCATCATCTCTTATCTCTCTAATTCTGCCACCTTACCCAGGTTGTTTGGATGAAGTTATCAGATGTCTGCCCCGAGACCTCTAATTAATGATCATTTAGGGAATTTGTCTGTCTAGACCCGTTTTAGTCATGTTTCCTAGCTAAAACTTTCACAGAATCACAGAATCACTAGGTTGGAAGAGACCTTCAAGATCATCAAGTCCAACCCATGCCTTAACCTCAACTAAACCACGGCACCAAGCACCACATCCAATCTCTTTTTGAACACATCCAGGGATGGTGACTCCACCACCTCCCCAGGTAGACCATTCCAGTACTTTATCACTCTTTCTGTAAAAAACTTTCTCCTAATATCCAACCTATATTTGGAGGATGTTTTGATTTTGGTTCCGATGTCACTTGGATAACACACTTCAGCATCTGGGCAACCTAAACAGATATAAAAATTAATTTATTTTACATATGATTTTCTTGGAAAATTCACTTCATTAGGTGTTCACATGCCCTCCCAGTATGTAAAGGAGACTGTAAAACCTCTGTGTGTGTCCAGACAGTGACTCAGCATGTATACCAAACTTTTCAGGGAATAGGGAGTGCTTTTGAGATCAGCATGGGCTTCCTAGTCTGCTTCCATAAGGAGATCCTCAGTTGCTGTGGGCTGTGAAGCTTCTGGGTAGAAATCTCAGGTGAGTTTTTACATGTATTATAGCAGCTTTCAGAGGTTCTTAATTTCTGCTTTCGATTAAGGCAGTCTGTTATCCTCCAGGCATAAAGGTAGGTTGCAGTCACCTTTTTCATACTCTCCCTAGACCAAGAGGTGTACCATGCTTCCCTGAGCACAGGAAGGTAGCTCGCTGTTTTGAGCAGCACAGATGCTGTTGTCAAAATTAAATCAGTATGAATTAGTTTCTCTGGCCGTGCAGGAGAAAGCAACAGACTTGTTCTCCAAGCAGCTCCACTGCCCTGTTCTGGCACCTCAATGTGCTTCTTTTAACGAGGAACCCAAAACTGGACACGGCACTCGAGGTGCGGCCTCACCAGTGCCAAGTATAGAGGGACCATCACTGCCCTGGTCCTGCTGGCCAAACTATGTCCTGATACAGCCAAGATGCCATTGGTCTTCTTGGCTGCCTAGGCACTGCTGGCTTATGTTCAGCCACTGCCAACCAGCACCCCCAAGTCCTTTTCTGCTGGGCCACTTTCCAGCCACTCTTCCCCCAGCCTGTAGCGCTGTGGTTGTTGTGCAGGACCTGGCCCTTCTCCTCATTGAACCTCATAACATTGGCCTATGCGCATTGATTCAGCCTATCCAGATCCCTCTGTGGAGCCTTCCTGCCCTCCAGCACTCTTGTTCAACTTGGTTTCATCCACAAACTGTCTGAGGATGCCCTCGATCCCCTCATCCAGATCACTGATAAAGACATTAAACAGGACTGGCCCCAATACTGAACCCTGAGGAACATCACTCTTGACCAGTTGCCAGCTGGATGTAACTCCATTCACCACCATTCTCTGGGCTCAGTCATCCAGCCAGTTTTTTACACAGTGAGCAGCGCAGCCCTCCAGGCCATCAGCAGCCAGCTTCTTCAGGAGAATGCTGTGGAAGATGGTGACAAAGGCTTTACTAAAGTCTGGGTAGACAATCTCTACACACCTTCTCTCATCCGATACGCAGATCACCTTGCCATAGAAAGAGATCAGGTTGGCCAAGAAAGACCTGCCTTTCACAAACCTTTGCTGGCTCAGCTGGATTCCCTGGCTGTTCTGTATGTACCGTCTTTTTTGTTTTATGGAAGCAGTTTTGGCACATGGTATCGGCTGACTTATCCCTGCTGCATGAACCATCATACTCACACCTGGAGGTGTGTGTTGTGCTATCATGTGGCAACACAGAATTCCCTGCATTATCTGGGATGGGGTCCTGTCATTAAACATGGTTGTGAACCCTAATGAAAAACCTCTGCCTCTCATGTGTGGGAAAAGAGAAAAGAGGTTTCTGTTCCCATTCTGGAAAAGAAAGTAATTGTAATTCTTGGCAATTTCTCATTACATATGGCATGACTTATCATATTACTAATTTTGTTTAGCTTTGAAAATTTATGCAGTGCTTTGCAAAATACAACATGAGCATCTCTTGACCATTGCCTTCTAGGCAGCAGAGGACCACCATTCCCTCTTTTTCTATTCTGTTACATGAAGATAAGAAGTGCCAGATCATGAAACTGCACTTTCAAAAAATATGATCAAAAGTAAAAATTTATTTCCTTATTGCAAAGTGTCCTGTTCTTTGACTTTGAACTCTTGCTATGGGTCTCAGTCAGACTAGATGAGGCATCTCTGTAAAAGGTCATTATCAAAACTATATAATGCCAGAAGTTATCAGTTCTATTGCAATATATTTTTCTAGATAGAAATAGCACATATGTGTATTTACTTCCTACAGCAGCTCAGTAATTTCTCTTCATTGAAAAGATGAGTAGTACTGCTGAGCACAAGTCTTTTGTATTATGTAGCATGTGCAATATACAACAAAACTGGGAGCTGCAATCAGACAATACAGGTTTTTTTGCAGTCAAAATGATTGTTGCCAGAGAAAAAGGGAACTCATCAGCTTGCACATTTGTGCAAGATCAAGAATCTAAAATGATGGGGGATTGTTTTTGAGTTTTTTTTAACACCATCTCAGAAGAAAATTGACCATTTTCATTCATATTAAAAAGATGGTATCAGTAGTCTAAGAATTGTTTTTTTTTCCTTAGCTGTGCTTTTACTTTAATCCAAGGTAAATAATTTTAATATTAGCTGATCATATGACTTTCTTTCTGTGACACATTAAAATTTGTCAGCAGTGTTAAACTTGCTACATTAACCTAGAAGTGAAGAGCCGCTTACAGACATGCGATCTGTTGTATTGTAAGTGTTTGCTTCTTTGTGATTATGTTTAAATTCTTCCACTGCCTGTCTCTCCAGCTCAAGGAAAGGTAATGGTGCCTTGTTTATAAAAGCGTTGATATCTAGTTAATTTCTCATTAAAAAAAAACCACAAAAAGCAATTTAATTTTGTTTGTTAAAAATGAGTTCTAGCAATATGCAAAAAGTTTCCCAAAATTTCATCTCAATTAAAAGAATTAATGGAGCTGAAACAGAAGAAAAAATATTTCTATAAGCTAAGACATGCATCTAACATTTACATGAAGAAAGATTGCCACTTTATCTTCAAGTAAAATGCTAATGTAATGGCAATCAAAAGATAATAGATGCCATGATCATCATGAAAAAAATTTGCCCTATTATAGCCAATGGCATTTTTGCAGTATGGTTATTGTACAGATGCCTAATGCAGGGTAAAATATTTTACTGTGACCTCATCTGATAGATACAAAGTCTACAATCCTTTAAGGAATAAACTTTATCCAGCTGCATCTCTAACATCATCCATCGATAACAGTCTGAATAAGATATTTAGTTTAAAAAAATATCATAAATACATATTAATGATTTTGCAAAGCTCATCAGCATGGTCCATCTGCACCATTTGTGCTCCCTGAGACTGTTGTTCAAGCTTTCTGACCCTGTAAGGTTTGGGTAGATTCATACCGGATTTCAACTCCGCCAAAATTTGTTCACTAACTAATTTTTCCTCAAGAATGTTGGGCCCCTCACTACAAGAAAGACATTGAGGGTCAGGAGTCTTCCAAAGAAGAGCAGTGAAGTTGCTGAAGTGCCTGGAGTGTCTAATGAGGAGTAGCTGAGGCAGTAGAAGGCTCAGGAAAGCTTATTACTCTCTACAACTACCTGAAAGCAGGTGGCAGCCAGGTGGGGGTCAGTCTCTTCTCCCAGGCAGCCAGTGGCAGGATGAGAGGACATAATTTCAAACTGTGTCAGAGGACATTAGAAGGAATGGACATTAGAAGGAATTTCTCCATAGAAAGGGTGATTAGACATTGAAATGGGCTGCCCATGGAGGTGGTGGAGTCATCATCCCTGGAGGTGTTAAGAAAAGACTGGACACAGCACTTAGTGCAGTGGTCTAGTTGACATGGTGCTGTTTGGAAAAAGGTTATACTCAATGACCTCAGAGGTCTTTTTCAGCCTAACTAATTCTGTGATTCTGTATGGTGATTAGAAACATGGATTAGTGGTGGACTTGGCAGTGCTGGGTTAATGGTTGGACTCAATGGTCTTAAATGTATTTTCCAACTTAAAACTATTCTATGATTGTATGTTTTTAAATCAATTAAACTCATCTAGACAATATTTTATGGTTCGTCTTTGAATTGTGGTAGAAAATGTCTAACAGATTACAACAGATTCAAACAGAAGTCTTCCATAAACACTATCCTGAATTCTCAATAAACAGCATTCAAAGTATTTTAGTATTCAAAACAGTGTAGAAGTAGACTTTCCCTAGGCTGATTTTATAATTGGCTTACAGAAATTTCTAATAATATCTCAAGAGGAGTAAATTTAGTAAAAACTATAAACAGGGAAGCCTCTCCACAGGCAGCATGATGTGGGTTTGCCAAGAAATTTATGCTAACATTGACCAAGTAAATGTTGTCTGTTAGGATCTTCTATATCACCTAGTCCTGTATTAGCTGTGGAAGGCAGTCACACTGTATGGTCCATTTCAGTCAGATTCAGAAGAATACTCCTCACTTGAGTAAACATATATCAGTCCAGGTGAGCTGAAAAAAATACATAAATCAACAAATAATTTGTAGACAGAGTAAAAACCATTGCATAATTTACAGTGAATTATAAATTTAGTGTATGTTTAATGATATAAGCCTGCAAAATACAGTCCCCATTATAGCTCTAATATTTTTCTTCTTGTCTCTTGGACGTTTTAGAACAGACTTCTAAAAAGATCCTAAACAGATTAGGGTGGCAGGATGATTTGTACACTTTTATGCACTTGAGTATTTCCTGTAGGACTTATGCTGTGAAGTATCACAGTAAGGAAAGAGAAGATGTGAAATGAAAGCATGTTAAACTTTCAGGAAGCGTTTTGTCAAAAAACACACCTCTCGGGTAGTGAGATTATACCTTTATTAGGATTGAGTCTTTATGACTTTGTAGACAAGGAACTGGCCTTCTTTTTTAGTGTAGGTGATTTTACAGGCACCACATGCAGAAGCTCATGCTCTACCATTCAACAGTTCATCTCTAGGGCAGAAAAAAGAGACTAGCTCCTTTCTGTTGCAAGGGGCAGAACCATATGTATAGGACGATGTGTGGGCAATATAAAATTTATCCTTTGGAATGACCCAAAACCATCTGGATACCTGCATTAATCAAAGCATGCAGAAAGGTATTACTCTCCGGCTGTGCAACACAGCTCAGCTTCAAAGAACAGTACGACTTCCCTCCATCCTGCCTCCCCCATCCTTTTGTGCCCTGCACTTCTCCTTTCTTTGCACTTTAAACAGCGACAGAACAACTGAGTCCTGCAGTTACTGATGAGATCAGGCAGCCTTTCTGCAGTGACAGCTCACACAGCCCTGCTCTGCAGGTTCCCTTACTACAGACTCCCACGCTCCTAACACATCTCCTGGTTCTGAGACTTGCACATTGAGACACAGCCAAAATCCCATCTTTGCTGCTGCCACTAGAGGGATCTGTGCAGTTAGCTCCCTTTCTTCTCCTCCCTTGTCTCAAACTGGGAGGAAGGCCAGAGCAAGCTTACCTGAGTACTGGTTAAAAAATTTCATTTTTCTGTTTGTTTTCTTTTTTTGTTTGTTGTATTCCTTCTTGAGTCTGATAATACAGTGTGCATTATTTATAACTTTGTTTCCTGTTAAGTTATCTTTAAAACATTAGAGCTAAATGATACCTATTCATCAATTATTAAATCTTGATTCGTGCCTGTGGCATCCAGGGTTTCCATCCAAACAGAAGCCAGGATTACTTATACTTCGAGGTCAAACAGAACTGCACATTCTTGCCATGACTTTGGTGCCATCATTACCAAATTACCTCTTAGTTGCTTAGGTATAGAACTGAAAAAATAATTATGTATTTCTATGCATGAGCAAATGGCATGAAAATTACTTTTCCAAATGTACATCCTGGGGGGAAAAACCAGAAGGTAGCTCTTCATATACGATGGGAAAGGATGAGTGGTTTATATGAAAAGTAGAAAAGTGGCTGTGAAAAGTAGATCTTGGTATTTTTATACTTACTATATCACAAGACGTGCAGTTCAAGCCAGGGGCTTTTAAAATTTTTTTTAATATTTAAATATTCATTTTTGATATACGATTGAAAGGGGGTTTTATAGTTTTGGTTTTTTCTTGCAGGTAATCAAATTAAACAGATGAGATGGTTAAAAATTGAAAAATTATAAAAATGCTTTTGAAGTTGTTAGGGAAGACTTCAGCTATCACTGCTGCAGTAGGAATATTGTTTGAGGAAGCTGGTAAGAGCAGAAAAACTTCAACATTTCCTTGTTTGAAACTTCTTGTAGGTCAATAGTGACTGAAAATAATTACATTGGATTGCAGCCTCAGTCCAGTTCTTAGTGGACAAGTGTCCATGTCACAAAATCCACCATTGCAATTGGCAATAGCTGGCAGGCTCAGCAGAGAAGTCAAGGATTGAATGGGCATGGAAATTAAACTATTCTCCTGCCCCTAATTGTGGTCCTTTCAAGTCATCGTTGAGGAACATTGTTTGGGAAAAGTTGCACAGCTGTTGGCAATGCTGAACATGCCCTGTGGATAAACATTGAATTTCCATCTCCAAGGTCTTAATCTGGCACATTTTGTAGCCTTAAAAGGCACACTGGGGTGGGGGAGCTGAGGGGAAGACACTTCTTTTTTTCCCCGTTATAGAAGTAATATTTTCTTAGAAAAAAAATAAAAACCACAGTTGAAGAATACAGTCCTTCTTCCAAAATACCACCCTGTATTCATACATATTAATTAAAACAATAGAGGTATGGTGGGGTTTATTTTTAAAATTAATTCGGTCTTATTATTTTTGTTCACTATGTATTTTGGTATGAAAGTGATCATGTTGTTTAAGTGGATTACCTAAGTAACCTTCTTTAGATACAGCACTGGTGGCCTAATCAATGTGCTAGGACCACTTGTGCTCAAGGACATAGCTGGAGCCATGGGATAATATGGGAATCGGACAACCATTGGTTTCTCATGGATTTCAGTGGGAACTTCTGCTTAACACCTGAAAATGAAAATTTTTTTAGTCTAATTCTAATTGGAACTGGACATAAAAACGCAAAACCTGTGAGGACTGTCAGCTTGTTTCCCCCTCCGTAGAAAAAGTAATATTTTTCTACTGTACTTCATAATGGATTTATAGGTAAATAAAATACATCAACTTCCTGCACACTCAACAACTGCAGTAGTTTCTATTCTTTTGAGGGGAGGACTGATGACTTTTGATTTTTTTTTTTTCAGGGAAGAGTAAGAGGCAAATAATATGGCTTTTCTTAATACTGGCCTATTTTAGTGTTTCAGCTTAGGTGACCAACCTTCTGGAATGGTTTTTAGGATGAACCTCAATTGGAGACACCTCTCTAAAGAAATTACCTAAAAGATTCTGTTTTCCCAGGTACCACAGCTTTATGAATGATTAATATCCTAGTGATGGTTAGTATCAGACTATTTAGGTTCAGTCATCTAGATCAAGAGGTAAATAATCCATGGTTGTTTGGGATTGGTTTGCAATTTTTTTAATGCTTTTTAAAAGCCAATAAGCACACAGGTTATTGCTGTACCCTTGGCAATAATAAGCATAAACTCACTGCTCTGCTCAGGAAGTATTTTGATCTTTTTGTGTGATTATTTAATGGGCATGTGAGACCATAGTGTTTTAATATTTTGTTTATATATAACATAATAATTAAATTTCTAATCTGCTTCTTTTAATGAGACAATAATATATAAGAAGTTTGCAAGTGACTTGTTAGTGGAACCAACTTCTTATTGAAAACAAGTTTGTCGGTACTTGTGACATAGAAGCCTGAAGTAAAACACTAAATGGAAATATAATGTTAAAGGTCATTTTTGTTTTTGAAAATGCGTGGTTTCTTGCCTCTTGTTAGTTACCAATTGTATAATCTGGCATATGACTGCTGAGTTTCCTATGTGGCCTGAAAAGTTTTCTACGGTAAACCATCAGACAGAAGGTTATTTCAAAGGCTTCCTGGGTAAGTCTACACGTCTTAATAAACACCAGTGACATGCCTCTATGAAACTTTGGCTAATTAAGCTTCCAGCACTCCTGACTGCAGGTTCACTTTTACCATTGAGACAGAGTCCATGCAAAAGAATTGTAAAGACCTTGTGAAATCAATTGGAATTCAATGCTAAATCCCCCAAGAGCCCCTGTTCTTCCTCAAGATTTCCAACACGCTGCAGCAACTGTCCTCCTGTAGCGCAGCCAAGGGCCCAAGTGCACACCATAGCTACCTTTTCCCAGAACACCTGTGAATGAGCCCCAGACCTTCCAAGCAAACCAACCAGACCAATGTTTTCATCACTGAGTACTGGCAAGGTATACTTAGTAAATTGGTATTAAACCACATAGTTATGGTAGTTCAGTGTAGCTGACTATTATTATACTCTGATACCTGAATTTGTTTTGATTCTTTCCCTTGTTCACCCCATTTGACTCATGATATGACCACAAAGGTTTTAATAATCACGCTCTGATGCACAGGGTTTGGTGCTTGCTGCCACTGTGCATTGGGTCCTTTGGGTAGGGGAAAAGTCGCCTCTTCTATATTGTATATCAAGAAATATTTTTGAGAAGCACACATTTTTAATCCATATAAAGAAAAAGAAAGTTATATTCATGTTCATGTTTGAGAGCTAAATAGAGGGTTGAGGAAAATGAGGAAGAACTGTGATCTGAAAAACAAAGCCACAACTCTTCAGCCTTTTTTCAACTGTAGTACAGCTATTTTCTTGACCTTTGCTGATGAAGATGGCTTTGGATAATTTTTAGGTCTTTGCTCTGTTCTCATCATTGCTCAATGTCTATGTCATCTGGCAATAAAGTTTAAAAATCGTTTAAATTGTCATATTCTTCTTGAGGGAGTACTAATTGGAAGGTTGAAAAGTTTAAAAGTCCAGTACCAGAAAGAGAGTTATCTCAAAAGGTTGATAACAGAAATTTCTTACATAATTTTATCTGTATGGTAGTGATTGAATATGGTGCTAAGCCGACAGTACAAACACAGTTCTTTGTGGATCCAAATACGCACCAAAAAATACTGTTCTCAAAGTTGGTCCTAATCAACACCTTTCATAAATGGCTCTCCCATGCACTTCTCTTTTTCGACTGCTCTTCTCATCACTTCTTATTTTGGTCTCCACTTGACTATATCTGATATTTTTGTTCAGTAATGAGATGAACATTTTACTATACTCCAAGGTCTATACTTTATCGTCGTCTTGTGCTCCATCTGACAAGGCCAGGATGTTAATAAACAGACCCCTCTTGTTTGCCACTTTTCTTTTGTCTGATGATACTTTGAGAATCTTCTATGCATACAATCAAATTTCTGAAATACTCATTAAAGCAGAACTCTGCCTCCATCCAAAGAGATATTTCAGTGAAACTCCTCAGTGAGATCAGTTATCGTACTTGCTAAGTCTTTAGGATAGAAATTACCATTTCTTTTCTGATTCTAATTTTGTAGAGCCATGTATTTATTTGGAATACCAACAAAATGAATTCTATTCCTTTAATTTGATCTTTTTGCAAGAAGCAGTTGAATTTTATGCATGATACTCCTCCCACGCACATTGGATGCCACCCATTTGTGATTTTCTTTTTCCTCCCAAATATAGAAGGAACTGCTGCATCTCAACAATTTCTATGTGCTCCATATCTCAGAAAATTGGTGATTGTCTATAGCACCATGAAGTTACTGCTGGCAAATGATGGCAATTTAATTTGTAAACTATAAACACGTATATTGCACAGTGTAAGTGCCTTGGCTCTTAGGTCTTTTTAAAGCTCTGAGCAACAAACATATTAATAGTGTTGTTGCTTCACTTTTATCTCTATTTCTGTCACCTATTAATAATCATGTCCATTCAGAGAGATTTATATCCATTCATTATTTCAGTAATATAAAATCAAATGGTCATAAAATACAATAAAAATGGATGAAAATAAAGGCTGTTTGTAGTTTCCATGGTTCACTCTAAGAATAACAAGAAAACCTAATGATGATTGATGGGATTTGCTAAGGAAGCTAGAAATTGAAGTGTCAGTCAAGTGTGAGGTATTAACAGAAATTAGGCACCTAAATTCCTTGAATATTCCTAATTTAATTTGCAAAGTTTAGTGGTAATATTTAAAATCAGTTCACTTAGAAACTGTAAATATTACATTCTAAAAAAGTTTTTCTCTTCATGAAACAAATCTATATTTGCTGATATAATTTACATCTATTTTATAGAATAACTCTTCTATTTGTTACAGTCTATCTATTAAAAAAGATGTTAAATCTTTGATTTAAAAAATTGATATTCAAAATAGGTAGATGGATAATTCCACCAGCTTCTTATGGTTATTGACCAGCGTAATAGACAAGATGTTTGCAGTCTCTGAAATGAAAATGGAGTATATCCCCAATGTAATACCAGATTGCACAAAGGATATATAAATACCAAAGCACCCAATGAATCTGAAAAAAGCTAATTTTGTTTATAGTCCTATCATTCAAAGGTTAAAACATGGAAATTACGTATGGCAGACAAACTCTTTGCAAAGTGGAGAATGTTTCTGTTCTGATCATTCTCATTTCTTTGCTTAACTTCCTAAAGATTTTCGCTGTATAACACAGTTTCATATTTGACTTCTTCAGACTTGGCAACTTCTGTCAAAAATCAGGAAAGCCACTGACCTTGTCAACAGGACATTTTGACATTTTGCATAATTAGAAGACAGTGTCAACAAAGCTAGACTAGTGAAGAAAAGGGGTAGGGAACTTGTATATGTTTAAGATTCCTGAATCTTGGTCCTGTGGACTGACCATGTTGTAGTGAGACCATGTCATCCATTATATAGTCCTCTGCATTATTTTTGAGTACTTCAGATGTCATGCATGCTACCATGAGGTTAGTCAACTGCCTATTGTTGTGAACATCAACTTTTCAGAATCATTTACTCTGCAGCTTCCTTGATGGAGTTTCTGCAGACTACGATGATTTGCAGCTTCACTGTGATGTTTATGGGCTCAATAAAGAAAAGGTTCTAAAAAGATTATGGGCACTGAAAAAGGAAATACAACCTTTTCTTCAGGAGCACAGAGCAGAACAGACTTAACATTTTTGGAATTTCTTGCCTGCCACAAACAGATGATGATTCCCCACAGACATTCTTACTTATTTTATACCTTCAACAAAAGTCTTTAGGGCTTGAATAAAAATTTCAGATATATAACAAACTATCTTCTCTTTACACAAGAAGTTGGTTCTTTGTGGCAAGATCTTGGAAGACAGGGAATGTCTTATTTTCAAACTTTAAAGAGCAGAAAGACATAGAAGTAGCTGATATTTAGGCCTAGGTTTCACTGGAGATATCAGTGAGCTAATGCACATTTCAGATATTCCTTTACTCTGCACATGAGCTCTGTGTGATACTTGCCTGGTGTTAGCTGTAACTGGTAGGACAGATCAGGGGAGGACTTAAAAACTTATCCTGCTACAGATGCAGTTTCTTTCAGGTGACTTGGAATTTAAATTGCAGTTGCTTGTAGCAGTCCGACTATGTAAGCTTCTTGCACCTTACTTTCAAGTCTTTATGTATTTTACTGAAAAATCACCCAACTTTATATAGCTTCTTTTGAGATTTAACTAGTCAAAGCAGTTATGGGAAACTACAATAGCTAGATTTACCTCCTGCACATCCACAGTTGTGTTAGTCTCTTACTTTGTGCTGCATTTAGAATATGTATTGACATGGAAAAAGGAAATCTCAGTTTCAACCTTCCATTCCACAATCATTGGGAAAAGGAAAAAATGCCTTTAATTTTGAACGGAGTTGTTGTAGTATATTTTTGAGATAAGTGAAAATCAAATGTGTTTCTGCAGAATTGGTTTTCCGTATATGGTTATATTTAAATGATCAGGTTATCCATAAGATTTTTGGCAAAGTTACAATGAATTTCCTAAATTATGATGTTATTTGAATTGCTGGCACATTCTTGAAGGGTGCATGGCCATTTTCACAAAAGGTCATGAGTATATTAAAGGTTTTAAGTGCAAGGCTCTCAGTTATCTCTTCTTTATTCAGATGTAGCAGAGGCAGCTAGAGGAAAGATGATGGGATCAAGATATCCCTCTCCCCAAAAACTCATACCTGCTTTGTCTGTCAGCACAGTATAAATATACACAGTTGGAGAAATATCTCAGGAATCTGTGTGGACAGAAGTGTCTTAAATCAACCTCTGCAGTCTGAAGAGTTGTCGTGCTTTCCATTCTCACTTAGATCCAAAGATAAGGGCCGAAGACATTCCTGTATTTGCAATCCCTCAGCTTCCAGGGGCTGCCCTCTCAATCCATGAGTCAAAAAGCAGGCGCACCCAAAAAATTTCTGACAGAGCACTAGAAGCAGCAGCTGCCTGGGACTGTCACCTCTGTTACAAACTAGTTCTTAGCACTTACTTTAAGACTCATTATTTTCTTTTGCAGTTGCAAAGTGGCAAGAGTTTCATATACCAGAGTTAACAGAAGCAGATGTTACTGATGTACTACAGGTGATACACTTTCAACCACAGGTTTTTAATCCATTTAACCAAAACTATATTAAAACTATACTGATGCTCCTCACTTGTTTTTTTCCTCAGACTCCAGATTTTGGCAAGTTTTTCCAATCTTTCTTTGAAAATGATGCTTTTGGTTTTTTACTTCTTTAATATCCAATGTTGGTTCATTATCATATTGCTTCTAGTGTCATGTTCTCACCCAGTTAAATGAACCCTATGCTCGTAGGTGAGTTACACTTATGAAACCATTAAGGTATTTTTTAAAAACCTTACTTACAGTATCATCATCAATCTGAAGCCTCAATTCCCTTTTTTCATTGCATTTTTATGATTATTTTTTTAAAAAGTCTTTACATGTAGTTCCAGATCAGGAGACTGCGTTGTTCATGCGGTGTCAATGTACATGACACTCACAAAAGAAGACGTCCTTTAGCAAAATGCTGCATCATGGCTTTGTATCGTGGCACAGGGATGCAATGCCATAGGAGCCAGGAAAATGTCAGACTTGTCATGCTGTTTCTGGTTTACACAGTTCTAATGTTTGTTTAAACCGTAAGGTTTAATCTAGTGTCAGCGACTGCAGAAGGATGCACTTAATTGGCATCCTAGAAAGACGACGTGCACATTTAAAGTAGGATGATTGCTGGGGAGCACATTCCCAGCAGTACATATCAATTACTCTGGATAAGAGGCACACCTACTCGGTTGAACTGACGTGTCTGTTGCTGTCTGGGGCATCGCTTCTCCAGGGCTGTTCACAGGCTGGTTTGCACATGCCTGCTGGTGAGAGAAGAGGTAGCAACAGGGGAACTCCGGGTGTGCGTGCTGCCAGACATGCTCTTTGAGAGCATTTCTACTTGCCAACGAGCATTTGGTGGCAGATTTCCGTGGGAGGAGTTCCTATGGAAACAAAACGGATATTTGGCCTCTCCAGCTTGCTCATTCAGTTTGCATTAAGTTCAAGTGGTTTAAACTTAAACTCTTAATAATGCCAGCCCCTATCTCTAAATCTACTCATAGTAGATTATAGGCGTGAAACAATATTCTTGTAAATTCGTATTATCTTTGTTATTTTGCTAGGTATTACCACTTGTTTCCTTGGTGCTTCATTCTGAGAACTAATTCAGTCCTATTCATTAATTTGTTGCTTTTAAATATTCTGATAATTAACTTTGTAGGAAAAAATATGTATCCAGGATTGTAGCCACCTATTAATATCAGCAATGACTAGATAGAAAAAATAATTTTTCTGCCATCACGTAATAAGAATGTGACTCTTCTTTCTTAACTTGAAGTATTTAGAATGCAAAGTCCAAATCCAAAACAATAAATAACCACTTATCAATTAAATATAGTGAGAGCCAGAAGCAAGATCTTTTGTTTGTTTGTTTTTTTAGGAGGTTAAGAAAGAGATTAGAATACCTGGTAAGTCACAATAATTAAGAAAGGTAGAGGTAATAATCATTTGCCCTATATTGTATATGTATGGTGTCTAATTACATAGTTAGTTTTTAGATATAATTTATAAATATTAATAATTATTTGAAGTAATGTGTGTCACATTGTGATAACCTAATCCTTTGCTCCACAGATGTGCCTATTAAGTGTCTGCAGATCAGTTCACATCACATGATATTAATATGATATACAGGAAGTGCTTTTCAAAGCAAGGATAAAAAGTGTTAGAAAAATAATTGTTGCTTATTTTTCCTTTCATTTACTTAAGCGTAACAGACTGAAGAAGCGTGTCAGGTTTGTTTTGAGATTTTTTTTCCCAGGAAGATTGAATGTGAATCTAGCATGCAGATGGCATGTAATTGCATTTCCTGCATTGTTAGTATATGGGTTTCATTACTTTTTCACAGCAATGCACTGAGATTTAATCACCCAAGGCTAGCATTTGCTGGTAAGATGTGTGTATCTAGCGGTCTTGCTCAACGGTCAGGGAGCTTACCCCTTGCCTCATGCACTTCTTCCATTATTGCTGTACCATATGTTCTTTACAAATCCAAACAGAAGAATCATAAGCACTAAATTTACCTGGGACTAAGCTCAAGCATTCCAGACACTTACAAAAAACCACAGTAATACTTCTCTTGCTGTCTCGCCTCAGGCGATTTCTTTTGCCTCTCTGTTTTGCCCAAGACAAGTAGTTATCAAACTGAACTTCCAAAGTGCAAATTAGGGTTATCCCTTCTTTGAGAACGCACTTGCTCATTCTGACTGCTTGTAAAACAAGCTATGAAATTTGCTTCATCTCCCCTGATGTTTACACAGGCGAGAAAGATTTTCCCACACTTGTGTGTATCTATGATTTAACTACAAATGACATTGTACTTCTCTAACATTAACCCCTTAATCTAGTACATTTCTACAAATAACCACCTGTAGTCAATTCTTTATTCATAAGCCTTATCTGTTGTTACAGTATATAATCTGTGAGAATGCCCTAATTTTTATCATTCTCTAAGCCTGTCATCATGGCTGAGACAAGGCTTATCCCTCTGAGCAGATGAGATTAGTCGATCATGTTGAAATCAGAAGAGGGATTATAATGCTTGTAATACACTGAGTCAAATTAAATGCATTTTGTTTGTACATCAGAAGATCTTGTTGCTAAGGCTTTGGTGTCTTCTGCTGACTATATAAATTGCCAATAAAACATATGAAGGGTGGGTATGGGAATGAAAAGTCAAGTAAAAAGCAGAAACAAATAAAAAATGTTTGGTTTATTTAGCCTGGTAAACTAAAGGCTTAACTGTTCTGATGTCACCACTAACAACAGAGTTTTCACCAAAGACAAACGGTGATCTACATTGCAAGTTATTAATTTTAATTATCTTTGGCCAACTCTAAGGACATCTTTTCTTCTGAGCAACTTCTTGCCTCTTTGTATTCATTCTTTAGTTCTTTTTTCAGGCAGGTTACCTTTGCCCTGACTGTTTTGTCACCATGCAGCATAAACATATGGTATTTTTGGGCTGTGATGCATGAGAAAGAAGATACTTATACATCAGAATATATATATCATCTATATATCTGAAATAAAGCCATAAAATTATGAATCAGCACGTCAAGTAATTCCTTCTGCTACCCCACCTGGTGCTTCTGTCATACCAGAGTGATTCAACAACTACAGCTATTCTTAGAGAATAGAATTTATGTAGAAGCACACTTCCCAGTAATAGGCACCGCTTTTATTCTGATTCCTCTGGATGAACATTCAAAAGCTGGGATATTTATCTCAGCCTTCTCTGGATTGTCTGAAACACATGATTCAAAAAATTGAGATTAAAATATCAAGCGAAAAAGATTACGTATTATTATTGCAAGCGCTTCTTTTTCCAAGTCCCATTCACAAATTTGAAAGTGAAAAGTATTATCAAAAACCATGAGGAAAACTGAATGGAAGAATTAGGTGGGAGGTATGCATGTCGTAGGAGCATGTCTTCCCTTTTTACCCTTGGGGTATAAGAGTGGTCTATTATTTGGCTTCTAGGTAGAGACAAGATCTAATTCAGTAGAAGAATACTCAATTCAGAAAGGGCAATTGCATCAAATGTCACAAGGAAATTTTAGTTATGCTTCTAATAACTAATGACAATGAACTTAAGCTTTTGACATCAACAGGAGGAAGCAATATCTAAATTAAAGGAGTCGAGGTTTCTCCCAAGTTTAGAAATCCTTGTGTTTTGGTAGGTTCTGGTGGAATGCAATCCCCGGCATGCCTGCTGTAAACAAAGGCTCTTAATTATCTGAATCTCTTGGAGCCTATAATACAATCCTTGTGGAGCTGTATTAAATATGTGAGAGCTATGAGATTTCTACATAAAGTAGCTTATAGACAGCTTGGACCACACAGGTTTGCTTTCATCTCCCAGCTATTTTCCATATGTGAGTTAGGCTGAGCTCTTGCCCTTCCACCAGCACAACCCTCTGGTTGATGACCACATTAATCCTTTAAGAGTGCTTGCATTTTTAAATATTTATTTTTGATAACCCAAAATCAGTAACAATACCTGAGCCTGTTCAGAGAATTTCCTTCCAGAAACTGTCCTATAAAGCCTTTGAAAAAGTAATGTGCCTTATATATCCCAAGCAGAAGTAGGGAACCTCCTAAGAGAGTGACTCAGCAGTAGTTAGCCTAAATAAAAATACGGACTTTAACATTAGGCTGTCTTTCATTTTATAAAAGTTTTGGCTATATATCATTCCACTCAGAATCCCTGAGCAACACTATTGCACTATATCATAGCACCTCAGGATTATTCCTCTAACAAGACCTGGTTTTGCTACAGTCTGTAAGAAGTACTATGCAATACCTCAGGATCAAGTTGACATGAAAAATTAGGGTTTCTTTAGAATTTCTGAGAGCTAGGAGAGAATGATTATATGCAGCAAAATTGAGAATGGATTGTAAGTTTTCCAAATTTTCTGGTAATATAATTATACAGATGTTTCTTTAGATATTTTTCAAGATACCGCAAATATATATCCTTCAATAAGCACTAGCCCTGAATGAATGAAGAGAACATTTAACTTCACACATCATGAATAAACTTCTTGCTCACTGCTGCTACTCTGTTCATACGTCTTAGTGAATCTTGCTTTAGCCTTCTGGTTTTTGGCATACTCATTTCTCCTCTCCTCTCCCTCCCACCTCCTTCCCTTCACAGTCATCACTAGGCCTTCCTTAACTTTTAGGGCTTAAAAAACCTAAATGAAATATGCATTTTTAACTTATCATATTAAGTGAGGTTTTGCTTTCTATTAAAATTGCTTACTGCATTAAGTGGAGACAAAGACAGAAAGATGAGATTCAAGGTTTTTATAATTGAAAATGGTAAGACTGCTAAACTCTTGGTAGCTGGAAAAATATTATGTGTATTTCTTTATCCATTTCCCACCCCACCGAATATATGCACCTCCTACCCTACTAACCTTTTCATTACCATCCGTATCTGTGTGCTGTGCTCTTTCAAAGACCATAAAAAAGATTTCCATCATGAATCTGCAGAGGGTTTACCAGCTTTGGCTGTTTATTCCTTCTTTTGGAAGTTTATGCAATAAAAAGGGTTGCTATAAACTGCACGTTATAGGTCAATATTAAAAGATAGGTGAATATAAATTTATATTAGTCCAGGCATTTATATGAATGTACAGTGATCTCTTTGGTTTCATTAGTTCAAATATAGAAATACCAAGGGTATAAATCTTTACATTTCAACACATGCATGGTTCATTGCTAGAGGTCAAGATGATTATTTCCTCCATAATGTTTAAGTATGCAGTTAAGTACAGCTACATTTGTCATAGAAAAATATATTTTAGTCATATATAAGATATCAGACACTGGACTTTATATATGCATGTGTGTGTATGTATTTTTTTTTCAAGTGCTAATTTCTGTCATTTGATAATTTTGAGACTTCCCAACACACTTCCCCAGTACATACTTCAAACATTCCTGTCAAATATTTGGAAGAATCATGAAACTGTACTGCACAATGCCAGAATTTGGCTAGAACAAAGATTACTAAATAATTTGGTTACTGACATGGAGAGGAAGACACCACACTAAAAGTAAGGTACCAGCTGAGCCTGGACGGAAGGTCATAGATGGATAAAAAGTACAGAGACAATGAGGATGTGACATTTCTCCTAAACATTTTCTGTAGTACTTGGCTGTGAATATACTGCATTTTTTTGTCTTGAGGAGGGAGTGATGTACAAGTGTCTAGTGGAATGGCCAACGGTGAAAGCAGATAAAAACAAATGACAATACAATTTGATATGAAAAAAAACTAAATCATAAACCAAAATATTTCTGTCAGTAAATTGCCTTTAGCAAACTTGCTGGCTGTAGCTACCCAAACATGGCCACTAAAGGGATGTCTGCAAAGGTTTTATGTAACTCCAAAGAGTAAAAAAACTCATTCTCCTCTTCCTCAGCAGTCTATCCATAAATAGTCTTATCATTTTCTTAGGGAGGGAGGTACAAATGAAAAAAAGATTATAGCTGAGTTTAGCATCTTCAATTTTTTTTTTTTTTAAGTGCTTCTTTTGAAGGAAAGAAAATGAAAATGAAAATAAATCAGTTTACAAACTGCTCTTGGTCCAACATCACTCACCCCAACAGCCACAGCTATGCTAAAGTATCCATCACTGTAATTTCTTTTAGCATGCATCCCTTTCAGTCCTGCTGTCAAGTCTCCAGTTTGCTGATGACATTTTCCTTTTGCAGTGATGGGCATTTTGAATATGCAGAAACAGCAGTAATAAAGTGTAGTATGGATTTCAAGGAGATTAGCCCAAAGCAGCCATCAATAATTTCTCATCTGACAGAGGTGATAATTGAGGTAAGCTGTATAACTTGAAGATTTCAGTTTGGTTAAAATCGCCCTATTAGCTGCTTAATAGTGTTATTAGTCAAATAAATTAGGCTAGGATCTTCCAAATAACCTTGGCACTGTGTATATTAAGTATGCTCAGTCTTGTACTACATCCACTCTAACTGCATTACCAGGAGAGATGGTTGTCATCTTGCATACTATTCTGAATGTGCTTGCTCTTGGGCAACAAAACATTACAGATTTCAAATAACAGAGCATAAATCTGTTTTCAGATAAACAAATGACAACAAATCTGGTGGTAATTTATGGTACAAATGTTAGGGAGTATCAGTGACTTTTTTTTTTTTTTCTATGTTTTCACTTAGGGCTATAATGACACAGCCTCCTCTTAGCATGCAATCTTGCCAAACTGCTCAATTCATGCTCACCATACCAATATGTTTCTAATGCACAAAGCACTATATCAGTGTTTTTCAAGTTTAGGAACAGATTTTACACATGGTCACCAACCACTTAAAAGTGTAAACATAAACATGACCCAAGAGGAAGGCAGATGGTCCTAAGCACTGATTCTATTCGTGCTGAAATCGGTGACAAAAATCCATTATTTTATCATCTCTCACCACCACATGCTTAGTATCTCACAAGAGACGTGATCAGCACCATTCAGTATCTGACCTGGTACCTTAATACTCTAGGGAGAATCCAACACTAAAAATGTATATACCTCATAATTAAATTTAGGTTTGTTTTAAAAAAGCATCATTTGGACTGTTTCCCCTTCCCTTAAAAAAGACACACCACCATGATAATAACTCATGGAAGTGGTGGGGAACACAGGAAAACGATGATTTTAATGCAAAATATAAAAACAAAATTGAAAACCAAACACACTTGGTGGAAATGAATGCTCACATCTGATATTAAAAAGGATTTGTATGCTAACTATACAAAGAATAAACATGTGTGCTTCCTTCTTAAGTATAAATAAAAGGACTTCTTCACAGATGAAAGAAGGAAAATTGTATTTTACATCTTAGTTTCATATCATGTAGCCCAGTATAAAAGTCCATACAATACAGATTGCAAGGCTTCATTTGTGTATTTGCATAACCCGGTTACAATGGCAGTATTTTTCTTCCAGCCTTTACTTAACGATGGCTACACAAGCACTTTGAATTTAAAACTCTCTACTGTATGTAAAGTGAGGTACATGCTTTTACCGCTTGTCAAAACAATCCTGAAATCCCATTTTCCTTTAATAAAGTATAGTTTTGTCCTCCAGAGGTATGCTTGAATAAGATGTCATAGTCTGTTTTTGTTCAGGATTGCACCCTGCTGATGTTCTTAGGCAGCAAGAAAATTACCTTATTGAAACATATTGCTGGTAGTGACTGGAGTGCCAAATTTTGCATTGGTATTACACACATGACATATTCAGAGACCTTTGAGTAAGACCATGAATATCAAGTGATTGAAAAGATTATACAGATTTTTTTTCTTTGGGTATAAAAGGTTGTGGTTCTGGATGAGTGTCTTTCAGATCAATATAATTATGTCATAAAAAGATGTAACAAAATAGTTACTTTGCAGGCATTCACACTTGCCTGATTTCATACTGATTTTATTCTGAGTAGAATTATTTTCCTTGCATCGTTTGCACAGTTGTTATTTTAGAGGACTGGGGGTTGTTTTCAAAATAGTTGCATAATTGCAGGCCCTCTGCTAGATGCGAGCATCCAGATAGGTAATAGACTATTTATAAGGTTTGCTTTTCTAGAAAAAAGATACATAGCCTTAAATTACTGTGATGGAGGTACATAGCTAAATATTCACATACACACACACAATTTCTATATATGTGCACCCAAATTCATATGTGCCTGTATGCACAATGGAATGAATATACTCTTTATGAAACACATTTAAACATTTTAAGAGTGCATATGTTAGTACTAAAATGAGGTGGTATAGAGGTCTAGTTCACTTTGGGTAAAAATCCCTGAATTTCTGGCTGTAGCAGGTGTTTGGAAGCTGCAAGCAGTGTGATAATATTAAAAATTCATGATATGTGGGTTAAAAGTGTTATTTGAATGTTGTATTTTTCCCTTAGACAAATTTAGTTATGCATGCGCTAGTTTTGTGACCCTACAGACTGATAACTCACTGCCAAAAATCATCAGAGGCAACAATTTGGCTGGCCTGCTTGGCAAAACACTGCCATTCTAGGAAGCAAAGTTATGATAGTAACTCCTGATGGTCACTGGAGTGGCATCAGAGAGAGAAAGCTATGATTTGAGAAAGGGGAATTAGAAAATTTAGGAGAATTTAGAAAAAGTTGAAAATAGAATTGTTAAGCTGCAGCTATTTGCAGATAAAGGATACGGTGCTGTCCAGAGTGATTCCCACTAACATTTCACATGCTAGAGAATCAAGCAAAGCCGTCAAGAATGCCTGTTTTTTCCACTAGCTTAATTTCTTTTTAAAGAGTCAATCTCTTGACAAGCAATCCCTCCTAATACAACAATGAAACTATTCCACAAAACACTCATCTAAGCCTGCATTTATTAAGAGATGGGTGGCTGCCCATAATCCTACTTTGGGCTGCTCCAAAATTTAGGAAAGGGGTTTGAAACAGAATCCAGAATTTTCCAAAGGGCTCATTGTGGCTTTGGATCCCCCGGGTTAAGCACCTGCTAGAACTTGTCCTATATCTAAACCCAAACTCTCATCTCAGATGTGTGAGCTGGATCAGTCTCTGACAACTACTGAAGATGCTCTGGGTCACTGTTTCCTAACAGCCTTCCAACAGGAGCAGGGCATGCAATACACCCAGGGCATACGAGTATAAAACCTTCATCTGGATAAACAGGATTTTATGAAATGCTTTTCCATGGATGTGTACAAACTTGACTCAATGCCCCAGGAAATTCTTTCCATTGCTTTGTTGCTCTCTGCGGGCTGTAGTGCCAGGAGAAAGGATGAGTTAACCTTTGATTTTTTTGTGAGAATTTAACACTGCCAATAATGTCTGTGGCACAGCTTTCTAGGTTTGTCCCTCTGAACGGTTGTATTTATTCACATTACAGTACCATAGTATTGCAAAGCACTAAATCATACCGAATTTACAGAACAAGGAAAGGCCTCATTTATTTACTCATTGCGTAACACAGATGTCCTCAAGAGACCTAGCAGACACAAAAAGTTAAGATTCAGATTTAGGGTAGGCTAGAAAGATTAACTACAGTTTAACATTTCTTCTTGCAAAGGTATGTAATTTTAGAGCTACAACTTTCCATTTAGTGAAATCCATTTTCATGCTTTGTAGTATTTTACTTTAAAAGCACATAGTTGCATTAAATTGTAATTTCTATGCTGATCATCACTCTTTTGTTTAGACAAACGATTTACATCAAGCATCCTCTAGCTATCTTCTATGTCTCCTTGGTATCTGAATCCTGAAGAGGAAAACTGTATACTAATGTATGCGGTGTGGGCAATAAACACGATGGATTTGTGCAGTGGCAGTGCGGTGATCCTTTGGGAATCACAGAGATGAGGTGGGTTGGCTCCCATGACTGGAGTGTTGCAATCCAGCGCATAGAGGCTCCTGAGGAAGGACAGGATTCAGGATAGGAAGATGGGAAGGCCAGGATGGGTCAGCCTACAAGCAATGTGGTCTAGTGGAAAGTTTCCATGCTCATGTCAGGGGGGTTGGAATTAGATAAGCTTTAAGGTCCCTTCCAACCCAAACTATTTGATGAGGAGAAGGAATCTTCCTTTAGGTGAGAGAGCTGCTGGAGTGCTTGGAGCTCTCTCTGGGGATGGAAGACAACAAAGAGTTTATGGGTCATGACTAAAGACTTTGAAAATTTCTCCGTGTCCATTACTGGAGTGAGTCTGCAGGTCAGATGCATCAAAACCTGTCCTGCCATCTACGAGCTTTCTCATTTAGAATCTTGCAGACAGGCACATTGCTTATTTCTTTATCCTGTTTTGGGTCAACACAACAAGAACTGACAAGGGTGAGGGCACTTGGGGACTACTCTCACATCCTTAGAAAGGCCTCTGATGGGGTCAGTAATGAAGGCAGGGATGAGTGTTTCAGAAGCAGAGATCTTCTTTTCTATCTCACATATTTTACCCCCTTTCTCCATCTCTTCTGACTGGAAGCAGGGAAGGACTGCGTCTGACTTAAGGGTATACGTCTAAAGCAGACCACTACATCCAATGGCCCAACCTTCTGCACAGCACAGGCCACAATAGCCACACCCCTCCCACACAGGAAATCTCTGTGTCAAACCAAGAGCTCAAGCTTTTGTTTAGAGCTGGCTTTTACTTTTATGGTATTGTTTACTGTAGAAGTACTGTTATAGCCTGACTTAATATAAAGCCAGTGTGGTAATAAGGCTTAATTATCCAGGTCACTGATTTAAGCAGGCCTTTGGCTACATGTAGAAAACCTCCAAGTTCCCAGACTGGCTCATTGCTTACCCTCCATTTCATTCAGTTTGATATCCTGCCTTCATTATAACTGTCACCACCCATACATTTTCATAGTAGATATTTGGTTTTCATTATCCAGTGGATGATATGGGGCAAACCCCAGGATCTGCACCAGCTGGATGAGGAAATTGTTCTGATGACCTTTGCTGGTGATAGCCCAAATGCCCTGCAGGTTCCACAGAGCAGCCCGAGTTTGCTTCAGGTCTCTTTCGTGTTAAAGTCGTGGTTTGACATACCCACTGCATTTGGGCAAGCCCTTCACTTTCATATCATTGTCATTTCTTTCCCTGACTGTGATTCCACCAAACTGTGCAGATATTCACATCTTTGCTATGTAATATTTGTGGTCAGCGAAAATTAATAATATAATTATGTTTCCCACCATTGTACTTTCTGCACTGCTCCATGTTCCCTACTTTACAAAGCACGACCTACCAAGCTTCCCAGTTCTGTGGGTGTGGAAATGATTCCTTTAAATGTCCTCCCCTCATGAAACTGGATCATTCACTGTATTTATTTCCTTTGTAAATATGTTCCTTACTCTGTTATATTAACTCCTGTTCAGTTATTATTCCTTTATATTAATTTCATATAAATTTTGGTTCCTCCTCACTTACTCTGCAGCAAGGAGATCAATGCAGTACATGACAATTTTATTACATCAGTGTATTCATTTCCTTTATAAAAGTAAATCATTCTAGTAGATTCACTGCCCCAACAAGGCTGTACCTATAGATCACTGCATTAACTCCCCACATAAATAAAGACCGTGTCATTTTGGTCACTTACACTACATGTAAATGTGAACATATTCTCCTCTATGGCATATATGTATACCGTATTTTATTCATAATCACTTTGTTCAGGGGCTAATATGGCAGTGGAATGTGCTTATTTCTTCATAGCAATTCAGCGATTCTCTAGAGAATTGCAGCTAGTTCTCGCAGGACTTTGGACAAGGTATACATGCACGCTCTACAGCTCCACTCCCTCCTTCCCTGCTTTTGCTGCCTCTTTCCTCAGTTGTTTCTCTTTTTTGTTTTTTCTCCTTAGCTTTCCCTTGGTGGTCGCCTTGCATTTGCTTGTTTGGCTTTGCTCATCTCACAGTTTTACTGTGAATTTTAATGAGGGCTGAGATTAATAGCCAAAATGGGGATCTGGACCAGGAAAACACCTTTCGTGCAATCTATGAGCTGGCCCCTCATTTTCAATTCCAGGCTCAGTGAGAGGAGTCAGCTGTACATGCTGTGCCATGCTTCACTCCCTGTGAGTCGCACCATTCCCTCTGCTGCTGCTCCATGTCAGTGGATGTGTCCGATCCTCCGCAGCACAAAACAAAAAGGGAAGCAGATGAAGGCATATAACTAACTCTACTTGGATCTTCTCTGTTCTTTTTACAACTCTCCATGCTTCTCCAAAGCTTTCTGAAGCTCAGTCCAGGAGAAGCACGCTTCTAAATAGAGATTTCTGCTATATAGACATGGATCTGAGTTAATACAAATGGATTAAACACATTTTATATCATATTCCAAAATCAAAATGCATACTAATGTATGTGCTTGACCTAAGGAGAGTTGCAAGCTATCAGCTGATTCCAAGTCAGAATAAGGTGTTGTAAACCCTCAATTAATTCTGTAAGGAAAGACAGGTGAATTTAATCATTTCAACAAGCTCTAACAGCACGAAAGAGAAAACTGCTATGTGAGGGTTAAAAGTAAGCAGCCAAAGAAAAGCGTCAAAATCAAGCAACCAAACAAAACCCGCAGTCCTTACATGTGTCTCAAGGGCTGCACACAGTCTGCCCAGGATTTTCTTTTATCCCAAGTTTACTACGTGCTCCCTTGTGTCTCCTTCCTGCTCCGTGAAAGGTCATAAGCCAGCATGATGCCATCTCCACAGTCTCCCTCTTCTACAAGTTTAGGTCCAATGATTTCAGTGCGTTTCAGATGCAAATTGTTCTAAATTTTCCGAGATCTGAAGAGAATTAGTACTTGCATTTCTTTATATTGTGGAAACTGTCATGGAGAGGTCTGCTCGGCTGCAAATTCCTCCAGTGTTTCCAGTACAAACACTGAACTATACTTTGGCCAATTGAAAAATGAAAATTACAGTCACTCATACTGTAAAATTGCTTTAGCTTTGTTTGCACTGCTGTAGTTTGATAGTGTGATTCTGAAAATCCTGAATGTCTGAAAATCTTTTTGTTCATTTGCTTTTAGCCCTTGGCAATCCCTCACACGCTGAGGTATCAGGTACAGGATTAGCACTTTTTATTCTCTTTCAGACAAGTACATTAGGATCTGAGGAATGGGAATATAATCACCGGAAGACATTGGTCATATCAGTTAAACTTTTATAAATCTTTGCAACAGTATTAATAGAATATAATATAATGTAATGTAATGTAATGTAATGTAATGTAATAAAATAAACACTAAAACTAGGAAGCATGTTTTTTTTGTGATCTTTTTACTTTAAAGGCTATATGCATATCAACAGGCAATATGTGGAAAGCCAGAAACATTCCCATTCCTTTAGCCTTCTAACAAGGTGATGGGCACAAAAGAGGCTCATAAACAGTACTTGAAACCCGCTGTCTATTCTGTTTCTGTAATTGTTACAAACTGATTATTTTTTAAGTAGCCACTTACGTTGGTGGGTAAATGTCTGTCTTCCCATGACAAAACAAACAAACAAAACTCACCACAGAAGGTGGTCAGGAGCCCCGGGTTTTTTTTTGTGGTTTTATTTTTAGCCAAGAGATATACCTTGTGCTGTATTTTCCAAGTAACATTCTGCCTAATTCATACAGACAACCAGGTTATGTTCTCAGTGCAGTAACAGGTAAAGTAGCTGGGCTGTCCCTGCAAATGACTTAAGAAGAGAGAGGTGTGCAGGAGCATCATGCAGGAATCAGAGCCCCCAAAAGCCATGCCCCCCCCGACCTGGAGTCCACGTGCAGTTTGAAAGGGAGCACAGAGAGAAAGGCAGAAAGTGAAAAAAGAAGGTCCCTGTGGCTTTGTCTGGAGAGGGAGTTAAAAAAGCAAACAGAAACCAACAACCTACAAAAGACAAACATTCTACTAAAAAACTACAAGGCAAGTTCAAGCATTGGGGCCCTCACAGTAGGAAACTGGTCACATGGGTAACATAATGAAATTTTACTGCAAAATATCCTCTTTTTTTCTTATTTGAAAAGACAAATTATTAGCATTTTTAAACAATTTCAATATGTTTAATGGCTGAAAGTTAAGCTCAAACTGTTCCGCTTACTGAATAAAGTGCTAGGTCTGTAAACAGGAATCTTAAGTTACCCCAAGAGTACACTCATTTTAAATTTTACTTGAAAGCGGGATGTACGTTTATTACAATTTCAAACAAAATGCTAATGCCATTAAACAAATGAGGTTTAGGCAAATTAACTGCATTTTAATATTCTGAAAGCCTATGATATAGGACATTGTGTTACGAAACATTGGCTAGAAGTATCAGTTGCAAGTGGGATTTTCATTGCTGTGAATCTCAGGAGAATATTTGTAATTAGTATCATTTGCCTAATACTTCAGGTTAATTAGAATATTTAATTGAATAGCTGTAATCTTCAGAGATGACTATATTATGATCAAATTAGTACCATCACAGCACACGCTGATCACTGCTGCAGCCTGCCTCACTTCTGCTAGCTATTCAGCCCTCTGGAGCGTTCAGCAACATAAGAAAAAATCTGTTTCTTACACTTTTGAATTTTAATGATCCATTTGAACTCTGCCATCAACATTTAATTATTCTAGAAAAAAAAAAGTCCCAACCATGGCTCCCATATGGCATGTTGGCAAATACACTTGCCCACATTGGAGTCTGCACCTCTCCAGCAGCTCAGTGAAGAGATTTAGCTTTTTTTTTTTGAAAGCAAGAAGGCCTTTTTTAATAGTGTTTGCAAATACAGACCATATGAAGCTTCACAGAAAAGGTTACTAGGATACTATTGAAACACTATTAGGAACAGATGAATTGATTTTTAGAATGTTACAATGGATTTAATCCTGTAATGTCTACTACTGGACTTTTGTATTGTGTCCAAAAGTTTTGAAGGAGTCAGGTGCCTCTGTAACTAAACCTTGTTAGCTAGAAATGCAATTAATTTTGAGGGAAGAAGGGAAAAGGAGGAGAGGTAGAATGGATGGAGTGTGCATATTAAAGTCTTTGCAGCCAAATCACAGATGCCGAGTTCCTGACCTAACCAGTTGCTGTTGTTTCGTTTTCTATAAATACATATATTTAGCAGCTGCAGATATTCTTGGGGTTAAACATTCACCGCTGTGGAAGCACTAGGGTCAAAATCCTGTTACACTAAACTCGGTGGATCTCCCCATCCAATTCTTCTCTTGTCGCATAAGGCTATCACAAAAAAACGTCAAGAGAGTAAGCTGGGCATGCTACAAAGGATGTTGTTTACACAGAGGGGTCCCGGGGCTCAGAAAAGCTTTCCTTCTTCTCCCCCCTTCACCAAGCTGCTTCAGGATATGCAGCTTAAGAGGTCAGTTCTGTACAGTTCTGTACAACAGCAATGTAAAAACTGATAATTGCTATAAATTCAAAATGTCCTTTTGAAAATGATGCTATGCTGCAAATTTCTCCACAATTAATCGTTATTATCTCAGGGGGTAGGGGCAGTGAGGGAGAGATCAGTTTTAAAGGGAAATGCTCTTACCTGCTGCCTGAAAATGAAGAGAAATATTTCCATTTGACAGAAACAGATTGCTACACTGTACTTCTTCAGTGAGGATGAATGGTGTGGTAAGCAAAGCCGAGACTTAGGGCTCAAATCTCACGTGTTGCTGTCCTACAGAAGAGAGTAAAGCAACAAAATCTTCACCGTTCTTTGTGGCACCATCTCACCTGTTGACGCATGACTGTGTAAAATCTCACAAATGTTTCGGGAAACACAGATGTGCACAGGGGAATGTAAATAAATCTTGCACAGAAAGTTTATCGCTTTCAGTCGGTAGGTAAAGAAAGTTAGCAAAATCACTTCTATTGAAAATAAAGTAGAAACAATTTTTAAGAAGGCTTTTTGAAAACATTCTCCATTCTGGTAAGGAGCACATCTCTACTCTGAAAATTTTAATGGTTTTGTTTTAACACATTGTAAGCATCATATTTTATTTGTGCAGCTATAACTATTTTGCACTTACATATAGTCACCTATAAATATTATGTACTTAAAAATAGTCATTTATAAATTCAAAAATTCTAAGAAATGTAAACATGTACAGCTTCATTATGAAAATCATTTACATTTATCTCATATCCACTTGGAAAATTTGCCTCGTTTCAAGTGTGCTGTGAGATATAAAAATCCTTGAATCATGATAAGTTTAGCATTACATTAAAAATCTGTGTCTCACCTTTGGTGTCAAATTGATGTTTCATTCATACTCAGTAAAATCAATTGCATCTAAAAAGGCTGTCCTGTCAAATCACTGACATTAAAATTAAAATTATAAAAGCTACAAAACCTATGTTTAAAAAAATATTGTTAATATTTTTCTCAACTCTTATTTTTGATTTTTAAAAACTAAACATGAAAATATCTTTAATTTTCAGAAAAGAAAAACCTTTCTGTCTGGGCTAAATTTGTCTTCTAATATATAATAACAATAATATTAGTAAGTATTGGGCAATAATATAGCCTTTCTCAAAATACAAATACATTAAAACAAGGCAAAGAAAGGAGCTGTAATCCGAGGAAGAATGCTCTCTTATGTAGGCTTTTATTTTCATCCACCTCCCGAATGATGATTTAATACCCGTTCTTAATATGCAGTTTAAAAAGCACCTTGAGAATTCATTTTAATGGCTAGTGTACTGCATAATTGTGGGCTTCCTTGTAAGAAAGCTTGCAAAATCGCTGATTACAGAAAGATATGATGAGTGCTGAAAGTACTCAGACCTATATATTGTGCTGCCATGAAAATTGGTCATAGAAACCTCCTCACGAAACCTGCTTTAATTTTCTGGATCTAATGATGCATTGTATTTGTTTTTCCTTTCTCTTTTTTTTTTTTTTTAAATATATATATACCTTAAAATATATATGTATTTCTGCATTTTGGAAGCATCTGCCAGAAGCAGCTATGAGCAATCACTAATCTTGAACAGCAGCATTGTCATGTAGTTTCCTTCATAGAGGTGCTCCCTGAGCATGAAAAACTCCTTTAGAATTAAAAAATCTGCTCCACTAATTGTAGAACAAAATTTCAACAGCCCTCTTTGAGAATCCCAGCTCTAAGTATTCTCCCATCTATTAAACAGATGGCAGATAAGATTGTAAACATATTTGCTTCATATTGAATAGATAGTTTCTGGCATAATACTAATTAACAAATTAAATGACTGACTTTCTGCATCACATTAGAGTTAAAACCACTTTGTAAGTTTGTCTTTGGTAGTTATTTACTTTGACAATAGCGTGCAGTGAAAAACTGTTAAATGTTTTCTTAGCAACATTATGCATTGAGTAGTTTTCTTTTTTAAAACTCTATATTTTATTATAATTCATTTGACTTTCATTACAGTCACTCATTACAAAATGTATGTGCATTTAATCCATTTCCAAGGGCTGCATATTTTTCCAATCCCATTCTGTACCACAATGATAATGTCTTTGGTCTATGCAAGTATGCATGAAATTTAGGCATTGTCTTTACTCATTTTCTGATAGTTTGGCACGGACCATTCTGAAAGCAGGAAAACTAAGAAAATGCTAACAGTGGCAGATAAGAATATGGAGAAGGTTTCATTTTCCTTTAAGGAATTTGCATTTGACTATCTGTTTTATTATAAGTACAAATAGGATCATCTCAGCAATGATGGCATGCTAGGCTACGAAGTGAGATTAGTTCGTATCTTCTTTGTTCTCTTCATTAATTTGTGTACAGAGCTGGTCACACCAGAGATTCTAATTCCAAATTTCTTTTGCTCTAGACTATCATCAAAATAGAGAAAGCAAATGCAACTGCATTTTCCTTTTCAAACCCTTTTTGGTTTTGGAAATATTAGCATGAAGAAAAAGAGTTTACTTTCCAAACCTAACTTGTCATCTGTTGGTGAAAAATGTAAGTATACACAAAATAGTTGCAGAACTCATAAAAGAAAGGCAAATTTAAAATTTTCTTTCAGATGAATTTGCTGGTGTCTCTGTCTTCAAATAGAACAACCCAAACACCCAAAACAAATGATAACCTTTTTGAACTTTGAAACTCGCAATAAAATTTCTTCAAGAACACAGCTGTAAACGCTGAAACAGGTCAAATTCATTTAATTTCCTTTAGAGGTATAATAAAAGTAAACAGGTATATGAATAAGGTGATTAATTCATACATGTTACAGCTGATGCCCAATGTTATTCAAAGATTAAAATCCCCCATATAAGGCAAAAATGATAGACACCTTGTCCCCCTGGTCTCCCTCCTCTCTTCACTGACTCTACTGCTAGGAATACAAAAAAAAGCAGGCTTCTTTTTTTCTCCTCAAATAACCAGAGTATGTTGATAGTGGTGTTAAAATGCATTTGTCCTTCAAATTCAAAACTTCTTTCTGGAAAAGCTTAGTATCATTAAAAAAAAAAAAAAAAAAATTAAGCAAACAAATATATACATGTATTGTGAGAAGGGTGGCTTTGAAATTATTAATATTGTTTCTTTCTGTAATTTTTGAAAATATAAACTACCCATTTTGACATGTAAATTCCATTAAAATATATCTGAAAATGGCCAAAATTATAGTGAAACCTTTGAACATTATTGGAAAAAACACTTAAGTTGGCTATTGCCTGAAGTTGATACTTTTCTCATGTCCTATTTTTGAGAATTCAACTACTTATCCTATGTGGGTATGACAAAACATAGAAATCTGAGGAAAGTCTCAAACACCAGAAGACCATTTTCTCTCTCATTGTGGTTATTAGCTATATTATTGTCAATAGCATTTCATATTCCACGTTAATATTTCATATTATTTCACACTGTATATAGTAATCCAGTTGTTCTAAGAACCTTGAGATGCATTTTAAGGTTTAGAGTTGTCTTTATTCTCTTCTCAAGAAAAATTTCTTGAAAAATGTAATAGTTTTAGCCAAATATCTTCCAGTCAGACCACTATCTCTGCTCTTAATTATCAGATATATGCTCCCAGGAATAAGCACAAATTTATTACCTACAGCTACAGTCCTGATTTTGCTATTGGTGGGCTCGAACTAAATATTGCAATTCATCCTATATGACTTTCCTACTGCAAAATAAATCAAGCATATGCATATTTCTCCTGTAGTTCAGGACATAGTATTGCATTGGCTTATCCCATTAAATCAATAGAGCTTTTCTGAAAATTAGGAAGCACTGAAGTTCAGCTCCCTTACAAATTTCTTTTCCTGGATGAAATCAGGAGAACATAATTTCATCTGTCATAGCCACTAGACAGTTCTATAATTGTGTGGTGTGGTCTCCCTATAACAGTGAGACTGCACATGTAGTAGTGTGGCACCATGGCAGAGACACACAGTCTGAAACCCCAGAGGTATTTTCCCTGTGTTAAGATAGCACTCAGGCTGAATTAAGCTGCAGTCTTCTTATTCAGGGCTACTTAACTCTAGTACAGTTGTGCACTAGTGTAACTACATTTTTTCTGGTTCTGGAGCTATACTGGGTGTAGCTCATCACTACCTGTTTTCCAGGCAGGTAGGCTGATGCAAAATACAGTCTCCTTCGGGAACACAAAAACACAAGCTGATTTGAAAATGGTATTTTTTACTTTAGATTGCTTTAAATCCTCACACATGCAACTTCTTGAGGTGCACCAAATGTACCTCATGGCGTTTCAGAATTAAATGCTCAATGTCTAAACAGTTAAGGGTAAAAAAAATTAATTTACATTTTGATCTTTAAGAATAATTTTTTGAGGCCTCACCTGGACCACTGTGTCCAGTTCTGGGCACCTGAATACAAGAGAGACATGGAGCTCCTGGAGCGACTCCATCGGAGGGCTACGAAGATGATCGAGGGACTGGAGCATCTCTCTTACAAGGACAGGCTGAGGAAGCTGGGCCTGTTCAGCCTTGAGAAGAGACGGCTGAGAGGTGACCTCATCAACGTCTATCAGTATCTGAAGGGAGAGTGTCAAGAGGATGGAGCCAGGCTCTTCTCAGAGGTGCCAGGCAACAGGACAAGAGGTAACGGGCAGCAACTGATGCACAGTTCCACCTAATTATGAGGAAGAACTCATAATTTTTGTGTGAGTGACCAAGCACTGGAACAGGCTGCTCAGGGAGGTTGTGGGATCTCCATTACTGGAGATAACAAAAGATTGTCTGGACACCTTTCTGAGTAATGTGCTCTAGAAGACCCTGCTTGAGCAGGGAAATTACTCTAGACAACCTCCAGTGGTTCCTTGAAGCCTTATCCATTCTGTGATTTGGTGACTCCATGACCTAGACTGAGAACCTAAACTACTCCATCTCTGAAGGTATTTAGTCCACACTCCTGCTCAAAGCAAGGCTAACTTCCAAGTTATATCTTTTTTGCCATGGCCCCATATAATAAAAATTTAAATATCTTTAAGATGATGCCTTCTCAACTTCCTAGGGTAACCTATGCCACTGTCTAACACCTATCAGAGTGTAATTTTTTTTCCTTTTGTCTAAATGAATTTCTCTTGCTTACAATTCCTTGAGTTGCTGACACTGTTCTTTTGATAATGCATCACAGTACGTTATGGATCTCTTCCCTTGAGAAAAGAATGTTCAGTTTCCTTCTCAGGACCTTCACATCACTTTCTGCAAAGCTGTTTTCTAGACAGCCTGCACCTAGAATGGGGTGTTGCCTAGAGACAGTCAGTCTCAGGTGCAGGACTTTCTCCTTTTGGAACTCAGTGAAGGTCACAGAGCTCCATTCTTGGTCACAGTCTGTCTTGAAGGCACTCCTGTCCTCCAGGACCAATTTCCTTGACCTGAAACCTTTCATGCAGTTTCTGAGCGTGTGTTCTGTCCTGTTGACCATGTCACAAGTGAAGACATTAAACAGCGTCAGTTCCAGCACTGAGCCTGAAGAGTGCCACTATTACCCAGACACCAATTACACTCTGAATTATTGGTAAATACCTTTTGATCCTGATGGCTGAGCCAGTTTTCCATCCCCCTCCCAGTTCAGCTAGAAGGACACTGAGTCAAAACCTAGCTAAATTCAAGATACAGAGCTACTGCCTTCCTCTCCCTATCCACAGACTGAGTGGAGAAGACAACCAGGTTGGTCAAGTACTATTTGTCCATTCTAATAAATGCTGACTGTTACTAGTTCTTCCTTGTCCTTCAGATGCCTGAACACAGATGTCATGAGGTCTTCCTCCAGAGACTTTCCAGGACTAAGTCTTTATGGCCTGCCATTCCCTGGTTTTGTCTTTCTGCCTTAAAGGTGGATGCAATATTTGTCTCATCTCTACTTAAAGCCACCACCTCTCCGTAAGGATGGAGAATTTGCGTTATGAAGACTGTCTTTACAAAGACATTGGGAGGCTGCCTCAGCACTGGTGGATGCATCCCATCCAGCCCTATGAATATGTCCAATTTACAGAGCAGTCCCAAACTTTGTCATCCTCTACTGCAGATTGTAGTTCTTTCTCTTGAAGTCTGCCACAAGAGATATGGGAGGCCTAACAGCAGATGTACCATGCACCCCCAGGCACAGAGGAACTCTCAGGTTTCTCCATGCATTGTTTTAGTGACTCCACATTCTTTGGTGGGCCTAAGTTTTCCTCACTCTCCTGATGTACCTAAAGAAGCTCATACTGATGCCTTCAGTTTTAGCTCTCACATTTTTCAGATTCTGTACTGTATTAGCGTATAACTCTGAACTTCATATAGGTGCTAGCAAGTTCTCTCCACAGTTGAGCTAGACAAAGCAATCCTTTTGCAGCCTGAAAACCAACGTCACCGTTGTGGCTTCAGGCCCAAGAAAGTATAAACTACAGCAAATTGAAGAGAGCAAATTGGGAGGATGGGACTTCATTACCTGAAGCTGTAATTGGACAATTAACCCCAATATGTAAATGGACCAAACTTATAAAAGTGTGAAAACTCACGACCCGTCGTCCACCTTAGGTGTAGCATAGGCCAGGCTCTTGTACTGTCCAAGGTATATCCTTTGAAGACCTTTTTAATAAATACCAACTTTATTTCTTTACTCTGTCTAGCCTCTGTTCTGGGTGGCCTCTCAAGGCATCAGTACCATTTCCAGTTCCAGCAGCAGTCAAGGTAAGGCCATCTAAACTGCATAGCTGCAGATGCACATGATGAATCTGTCATCCTCCTAGGAGCCTTGTCCCCACTTCTACCACCTATACACATCTGTTCGCATCTGAATTCAATCAGGATCAGTGTTTCTGAATTATTTTTTTAAAAAGCATGTGACTCATAACCTAAAAAAGGAAATAACTAAAAAAAATTAAAATAAAAATAAAAGAAATTTTTTTTAAGAAACTTAGGCCTTTTCAGTCTGGCTTCTGTAGCTTCCAAGTGCCAGCTTAAACTTTGGTCAATATAATTTGTACTGTCTCACTCAAAGTAATTGTTTATTTGCACTTTTTAGGATCAGGTTAGTCAATGAAAAAAATTGAATTTATTTTACTGTCAAGCAGTTCTAAGACATGGACTAGAAAGATCGGGTGGTAAAACAAGCACAGCACTTAAGCAGTTCTGTCCTTGTATGGGTTATGTCTTCCTGTCTAGAATGAATTCAAGCCTCTATAAGCTTCTAAGGGTTTACAACGTACAAAGAAAAAATCTGACGAGTAGCTGAAGAAAAAATTTAAGAGAAATTCCTAGTTTGCATCAAAATACATCTGCTAACAGTTTGTTAGTTAACATTCTCCCCTTTTTTCCTTACTATTTTGCTTTCAGTTAATTTTTATGTTATCAGTTTTGGCTGGGGGGTTCTAAAATTTAAAAAATCATGTAAATTTAGCTGCTAGATTATTAATGCTGTGGAACACAGACTATCTTCCATCAGGCAAAAATGACTCAGATGACTTGAGTCTACCTTATACATTCCACTATACCTTACTCCCACTACGAATAATATTTGACACAGAGAAAAGTTTAAAATAGTGAAGACTAGTGATTCGGGTTGTAAGAGTGAGCACTCAGACTACAGGACACAGAGTATCTCTTGTCCATGACGTATTTACAACTCTCATTATTCACAGTTTCAGGCTGTCCTCTGAAAAGGACAGTACCCTTAATATCTCCTCTGAGTATGTACTTCAAAGGACTTGGCTTGCATTATGTGGGAAGTGGAGCAGCACTGTTTGGTAGCACTCAGTTTACTCGTAAGAGCTGATCTTCTCATCCGGAAATACCAAAAGTGAGAAGGCAGCCTTTTCCACCACATTCCCCCTGATTCAGAAGGCCAAGGTCCAGAAGAAAGAGCAATAAATGTATGCACCAAGTTCTCACACAGGCAAGGAAGCTGAATTATATTTACACAGAGAGACATAATTTATGAGTTTTACTTCTTTGAAAAGGAAAACTTGAAAACTTGAAAACTTTTTTAATTTTCAAGCAGGTTATACGAATTACGATTTGAAACGAACTCAAAACATTTTGTCTTGTACTACTATAACAAAACACTGGTCTTCAGCAGGACAGAATTTCTACACTAATTGCCTATAAAGTTTCAGGCATTAGTAAAAATTTCTCAGTATCTGATTTTTTGTTTGGATTAGCACTAGAGCAACACTGGTTTCTTGAGAATGTTTGTAGCAGCATGATATGACTCTCACTTTGTTTTCCTGTGAATTTGGAAACGAAGTGTAGAGAAGAATACTCTCACCTGCCCTTGAAGTGTGATCCTTTTTCTCACCCTTCTGACCTGTCCTTTCCATATTTTGTGTGTCTCTCTATGGTTTCTCACCCTTTTTTATAATTACAATCAATCTCAAGCTTTGTGACCTTCATCTCCATGTAGTCCTCTTTCCCCAAATAGCCCTTTTTAAATTCCTTCAAGTTATTCCATTGAGTATATTATACCATAACTTGCCTGCTCCTTTTACTCATCTAGCAAGCTTCCAGGTCACATCTCTGATTCATCCTTTTTTTTCTCCTTGGCTTCCTCCCTTACACAGATATCATTCTCTTCTTCAAATGGTTTATCCCAAACTCTGCCCAGTCCAAGCCAGTTGTCCCATTGATAAAGGGATCTTATCTAATTGATTAGATAAAACCCAAAGTCCTTGCTTAGATAGCCCTTACTTCTATCTGCTCACAACCTAAAATTTGCAGCTTCACTTTGAAAGGTGGCATGCATCTTCTGTACTAAAGTATCAAAAATACAATGTTTGTGGTCAAGTTTAATCATTGTAATAAGGAGTATATGGAGGAACATACTGAACACTGCATATTTATTGATCTCATTGTATTAATGATGGTCATCCTAGAAAGAATTTTAAAATGTGCTAAAATTTTAGCATTCCAAACAGACTCAGCAGATTAGCCAGTTAAGGTCAATAGTCAATATTATTTGAGTCCAGAAGTTCAGCTGTGTAATATTTAAAATAGAACATATCAAAAATGCTTTTAATGTTAAGCTTAACAGAATTTCCAGGCCAACATACAAGTTTACAAGAAATTAATGCATTATAGACAGGTAAGTAGGTTTAATGTGTACATAAATTTATATATTGATTTATTTATTTAGCATATGCTTCTGCATTTTTTTCAGGTATTTGTATGAGTCCTGCAGCCTAATTTTACTAACATTTACTAATATTTACTAACATTTACTAACATTTACTAACATTTTTTTACTAACATTTACTCTTGCTGTTTTTTGTAAAAGCAAACCTCATGGCATGGAAATTACTAGAAGATAGTAGGAAAGCAGGATTTTTTTGTGGTTAACTTCAGCTCGTGCTTTTGGTACCCAGATCTGCACAATCGTAATTCAGATTATACAACCAAGTAATCGTTTACTATTCCATTACTTCTGCTCTTTTTTTTTTTTTTTAATTATTATTATTATGAAATAAATTTTAGAAGTGAATCTAATTGTGTCGTTGCTCATCACTTGTGTGAGGAAATCAAAATGCTGGTAAGACTGTTCAACTGAGGCAGAGTTTTGACTCGTTAACTTCTTGCAGAAAGCACCTGTCTTTCTCCTTGGATTATTCCATTTACACGGAGCCACATATTTGAACATGGAACAACTGGTGATATAGGACACTGACAACAGCAGGCTTCCCCAGAGAGGGGAGTGAACTCATTACTATTTCAGTTATGGTCAGTGTTCCAAGGTGAAGGACCTTTCAAGAACCTTCCTTCTCTTTGTTTCTCTCCCTCTGGCCCCTTACCTCTAGGTCACAAATATCAAGCAACAACTCCCTTCCCAGAGCCAGGATACACAAAATTTCTTATTATGTTTAATGATACGGGAAATACGATTTATAGCTCCATATGTCAATACATATTTATTCAAATCATTGCAAATAGTAGTCTCCTATTAACATATTAAATGACTTCTTAAAACTCAGAACTTGAATTTAAATTAAAAATTAGTGAACTCAGTAAACTGTGTTTCTTAAAATTTATCAAGTATTAAATTCTGTTCTTACAATCTGAATAAAAAGTTATCTTTTAGTCTAAGGGAAAAAAAGAAGGCGGCTTTTTCCTCAGCATTGTGTGTCATCTGTCCTCATGATTTTCAATTAAAAAATAACAGTATTCATGGCATTTCTTACAGTGAAATAACAAAATCTATGTAACATTATATAAATAAGATGTAAAAATAAATGGAAAAGCTTTGATATTCAAAATATTGCAGAGTCAATTTCCAAGTTTGAAACTGTCTCACCCAACTTGATAAAAACAGGATTTCTTGTTTTGTAAATAAAATAAATTTTGGAATATAAAACCCCAGGAACTGGAAAACCTGTATTACAAATGATATTTTGTTCATTTTAACAGGAAAGGTTTCTATTGTTTATGCATTCAGTGTATAAGAGAAAGGGAAATTATGTCTGGCACTTGAAAATACTTCCATGCTTTGCCCACCCAGACCAAGAAACAGGCATTGCTTTTGATCAAAGAGCAAAGTTTCACATCTACTTCAGTGCCTTGGATTTTATCCGTTATGCACAGAATACCTCGATGTGTGAATATTGGATAGAATTTTCTTTCCAGTCTCCAGAGATCATAAAAGAAACCATAAAAGAAACCTTTAGAAAGAGCCAGAGGCTGTGATGGTGAGATAAGGCTGAGGAACCTGGCCTTCACAGCTTATAGAACTTTACAGCACCACTGGCTCTCGGCTTCTGCACCAGGTGTAGATGCCACACTGCGCTTGTTGTCCACATGTATTAGTACATAGAAATAAATCTGTTCTCAAAATAAACACCCCTAAAGTTTCTGAGGTGTAGAAAAGTCCGAGAGTTTGAAAATAAAAGTGAGCATTTGTGACGTGGGAAGTTCTTCCTTCATCAGACTGAAAACAATTCAAGCTTTGTCAAAATTCTTCTTGGTTATCTGGAAATGGGTCCAAAATTTGTGAGGTTTAGAAATTATTAAAGGTAGTAAGAAACAGGATGACTTCTGCCACTAGACTTACAGATATCAAACCTGCAACTTCTGGAATAACAAGGGAAATTGTAAGCTCTCAAGAAGTTAATCAGTATTGAACATGAATGAGGTATTCCTGTGCAGTGCTTTTTTCATGCTCTGAGCTGTTTAAACGTAAGCTGCCTTCATCGTCTGCATGGGAGCTATGCAAAAGCCATGAAAAACAGGATATATTTAGTTCGAGCACTACCTGAGCAAACGCTTTCACGTGAGAAATGCCTTAAATTTGGACATAGGAAATTACACTGCTGTAACTAGCGTCAAAATTTTATTTATTTGTTTGTTTATACTTTCCCTAGCCTATTTAAAATTTCTGCAGTTGTTTAGTTACAAGAAGGGAAGACATGCACTACCTCCACAGTAGTACTGAAATCATTACGCATGGCTCTTTCCTTTAGAAGACCTGTGGAATATTTTATCCATCCAGTTGTAAACTCCTACTTCATATTTAGAAAAACAAATGGGTTTTTTCCCTAGTGTGAATTTTACGAGTACTTGTCTGTCTGTTATGCAAGTGTTGTAGCTGTTATCAGTCTTCAGCTCATCCATACACAGCCATGTCTTCTGCAACAGTATTAACAACTTTTCTTCTCTTTCTTGCTGCATGGAAAATAGATCCTTCTCAGAGCACAGCATGTCACACAAAATCATAACAGTAATAAAATATATGCAAAATAAGGACAAGGACCTTCATGGTAATCATTATTCTAAACACTTTACACAATTATTACTTAATTTTTTATCAAATATCTGTTGTTTTATATTGGTTTTATATAGATGTTTGAGTTAATTTTATAATATTACTAAAACTAGAAATAATCCTGACAATTTAATTCCCAGGTTATATACATGATAGCATTCATCTGTGTGGAACTGCTTCTTCACCAGGGTGCCATAAGTGTGAAAATCTCTTTACAAAATTCACCTAGACGTTTGGGTAATTTTTTATAAATTAGGTATAACACCAATATTTCAGACTGAGAAAAAAGAAAGACATTATTGAAAAGAGGCAAGGGTGATGATTTTTTTTCCTTCTTAAAATTCCATTCAAGAGTACATTTTGTATGAGGGAATTTTTGTGACAAAATTATCCTAAAAAAAATATATATGTAAAACTGTGACTCTTCTTTTCTTGGTTCAACTACCCACATGAGAGTTTCTTACATGTAATTTTTGTGGGAATACTCCAGGAAGAAGTTTAGGCTAAATAGAACTTACAAATTCTCCCCCAAGTTTTCTAAAACTTTCAACACCATAAACCGTTCTGTTGGACTGAGGACTCTGACAATGAACCCCGATGAATCAGAGATGAACATGGACCATTGAATTTGTTTACACAGAAGGAAGGGGACTGAAGAAGAGAAGGGAGAAGAGAGTTAGTTATGGTTTCCATTTTTTAGTCCTGAGATATAGGATCTGTTTGCTCATGTGGTGGCCACACATGAGAAACTAAAAATAACAGCATACTGCACTAGTGTATCTAGGTATCATTTAATCTCTTGTCTCCGGCACAATACAGCAAAAAACACAAGCTATGAAAAGCAAAACAAAGAGTGCAAACAGAACCATTGGTTGAAAAATGTCAGCAGAACTCTGAAATACACTGATTTTGAGCCATATGAACTGTTTACAGACTTGAAGCAGTGCTTTTGTCACTTCTTTATTTCAGCTGGGTGAGTGCTGTCTTGAGCTTCAGCTTCCTATAGAACTTCAGTCAGGCTCCACAGGTAGTATTCACCCATTCCCAAAGTCCCTCAGGATGATCTCTCCTCCAGCTTCTGACCCACACCCACCTCTCGGTCAGGAGAACTTCAGGAACTCCATTTTGCCTGAAACCACACCTAAAGCAGAGTGTCTGCCCCAACACAAAGCCCACCTCATGAGCAGCTAGCGCAGAAGCAGGAAAAAGCAGTTTGTTGTCTGTCAATTCTTGTGGGTCTGTTGGTCCCAAATCTAATGTGTTTTAAGTCTATGTTGGGATGGTAAACATGTTTCCAGAAGCAAAAGGGTCTCCTGGATGATTATAGACATTCACCTGATTAACTGTCAGCTGTGCATCAGTTTGTACATATTCAATATTTAAAAACAAAAAAAGCCCTGGAAACCACAGCATCTGCCTCAGAGAAACTCGAAACCGAAACCCCTTATGTTTAACTCTGAATTAATTTGGGAGAGAAGACAAAGATACAACATAGCTAGGATATTTAATGAAAACCTGAGCTCTGTGGTGGTTCCCTCAGATTTAGAATAAAGACTAAGACCCATGGGTCCTCAGGGAATACGCTACCCAAAGAACTTTTGAGTTGTTCCTTCTTCTAGCCCAGGAACATTTAATTACTGACATGAACTGCTCGTAACAGGAGACACTGAGTAGAACGGGCTCATTACATGTAATTTTTGGTGCGTGCTTTTGGCCACTAACACCATGCTTTCCACCAAAGACCTTTTTTACACTGTTTTCATTGAAACTGGTAAATTCTCAAAAAATGTATAAAACTAATGATCAAAATAACAGATTTTACTTTATGAAAAATAGTTTAATCTATCTAAAAAAAAAAAAAAAAAGGCTTTGAAAACTGCAGAATTTGATCCCATGGGTGCCATCCAGGAGTCAAAATTTACTATATATTCAATGTGTAATCTTGAATTACAGGAAGAAAACATTTTTGTTTCTCTTCAATGCTCCCATGGTGCCATGACCTACTGCATAAATATGGGGGAAAAATGGAAAATAAAAATATATTTTATGTGAATATTTTGCATAAAACACACAAAAAACCACTTTTAGAGTAAAGCTTATGTTTCCATTATTAGTTTTGCGTTGCAGTTCTTCAAAGTGCTTTTTGTAATCAGTATTTGAAAATGAAATTATTTTATTTTAAAATATCTACCGTTAGGCTTTTAATATATCTTTACACACCATGGTCATATTTCCTGCCTCTTGCCCATAGCATATTTTTTATTTACACTGTACTGAATGTACTTCAGTCTATGAAGACATCATGTCAATTTTCAAAGCCTTTGTTCTGGAAATATGCATCACTTCTGCTACTGCAATATAGTGATTTAAGTCTATTTATGTCCTTTAGCTGCGTAGTACAGATATAACCCTTTTTCTTATTTAAAAAACAAAGCATCCATATTGGCAGATTTCAAAATTCATTTTCCCCTACATTTATTTAGCATTCCCTAGTCCTTTGTCAAACCATCTTCTTCCTCTAGAAAGTTTATTTGCCATTTTTCAGAAGTAAATAACTTGCTAATTTTTAAAGTAATTATACCTAGGAATAATTTTCATCTAGTAACTAAATGATGTATTTTACATTGTTATTCTTGAGTAGTGAATACATCCAGTTTTCAGCAGAAAAAAAATTTTAACTATATCAGGTTTTTCCAAAAAGTCCAGAAAGTGAGATGAGAATAGAAGGTTCTTTCTCATGAATTCAGAGATTTTGGAAATCTTAGGTGTCTATTTAGATGACATACATGGTAGTGATCCTGTAATAATAACTTGATAATTCGCCTTTCATATCACATTGCATCACTGAAAGTCCTTCTGAGATTTCAGCCAGCATGTTGGAAGGATTCTGATGTTTTACCTGATGTTTTTTACTGCTGCGTTTAAAATCAGTGTACAGCACAACCCTTTCTCAAAATGGAACTGATCATAGTATTACTGACACCACAAAAAATATACCAGTGCCATTTAAATTTTTTTAAGTTGGGCTTTTTTAAAATTTTATTAATTATTTTTGAAATTTTTAATATACCTGTAGGGATTACCGATGAACCAACAAACATGTACCTCCTAAATTACATGCACAGTCAGGTTTCACTGAAAGCAAAATGACAAAATGAGCTCAAAAGTTTGCAGCAGCTATCCCATAACTTTATTAAGATTAAGAATTCATAAGCTGATCCAAATTGAGTTTAAAAAATAGATCTGTCATAGAAGCAAAAAACAGCTTTTTCCCCTCCAGAAGAAAAAAAATCCACATTCAAAGATATTAATTCCTTACCCTCAAAATCATTAAAAAAAAAAAAAAAAAAAACAAATCACACACACCAATGCCTTTGATTTCTCTTAGAAGAATATTTTTCAATCTCTGAAAATTTTTTTTTGTCTCCATGAAAAGGGGAAAAGAAAAAATCACGAAAAGAACCTACCTCAGTGTGAGTCGCAAATATTTTTTTTCTTTTGGGGAGAGAGTAATTTGGGAGCAATGCCATCCTTACTGCTTTCCCCAGAATTGCTATTATATTTATTTATTTATTGTGCAGCTAAAGAAAACTCGCCGTGGGTATGTTGGATCACCCTCTGTGATGTGGCAGTAGGCATAAAATCAGTGGCTTTCTGTAACTCCCCTGCTTAACATTCAACAGAGAGGGAGAGGATCTAAATGTAAAACCTGGCTCCAAAACACCACTGTCAACTTCCTGCCCTCCGACAAATGATCCAGAGCTACTCCACATCAGGATGGAAATGTGTTAGGCACTAAAAACCACTGCTTGCATGACATCATTCCATAACAGATTACACTGTAATGTTAGGAATGTAATCATTAGCATTTAAACATGCATAAAATTTAATTAACCTACTTACCAGTTTGCTTAGAACTTTTGAAGGGCTACCTAGAGTCCTCTCTAAGCATTTTATTGCAGAGTTTTGGAAAGCTCACAAAAGAGAGAAGTTCACTGGGATTTTTCTCCCTAAAGCTGATGAGCCATGACAGATGAGCAGATGACCCGAGTTAATTATTATTGAATTCGTTATTACTGCTTTGTTGTCACCCAGCTCAGCCAGGGTAAAATGATGACAGTAGGTATCTCATTAAAACAGCTGTTTCAATTATGTAGCGGCAAATATTTAAAAAGCGGGCCTTCCAAGTTTAAAGCTGTTAGCAAAGTTTGTTTGTGCTGGTTGTGCCAAGATTCTTTGACCGAAAAAGGAGTGGAGAAATATAGCGTTCATCTTAATTGGTTGGGGTAGGAGGAGAGGGATGCTAAGCAGCAGAACATAAAAGGTTGAATACGAGCTCCAAACAAATTTCCAGAGTTTGTGGGTGAATTTGTTTTTTCTCATCTTTAGTTAAATTCAGTTTTGTTTACTGTACATCAATTACATTTAGACAGTGTGACAAAAGAGGAGTGTCTGTATTGATTTCTTTCCAGCTGGAGGAAGTGATATGACTGTAAGGTTTATTTGGGGTATTTTTTTGTTGTTGTTTTGTTTTTAACTGCTTATTGTTTACTAGTTGACATTCATATTTATTCATTTTAAGCAGTAGGAGGTTATTCCATCCTTCATAGACAAAAACAAATCCTATCTCAGATGCTGTTTCATAGTCTCTCAACAGATATTTTGATCTCTAATAGGAACAAAAAGTTGATTTGATTGCACTATTTCCCTAATATGGTTTGCATCATCGTGGTCGGCCCCGTTGAGTCCGTGCATTTCTCTGCAATGGGTGCATTGATGCCCCTGTGTACTTAGGTTTTACACCCTTCTGCTTTCTTTTTAGTTATATTTCTACAGAACAAGTATAAAAACACAAAATACTTGACAATGGCTTGACTTGAACCTGTCTCAGAAGAACATCCTACAGTTATCAGATAATTTCTGGTTAAGACGTGTAATTTCTGGCCAAGATGTATTCTGTAATAGTATAAATCCTCTAACAATTATATTGTCAACAATAACCTCGAAGTCATCATTGTTGAGGTAAATGGCTCAGTGTCCACTGAGAGTGAGTCTGTGCTTGGGATAAGGTATCTATCCAAGGTGGTGGATATCTACTTTTATAATTTCTGTAGCCACAGCAATCAGTAGCATGCCCTCAGTGGCCTGTTCAACCCAAAATCACCTTATTAGAGAGGGCTGGGTGCAACAACCCTGTAGATTTGAGAAACGAAAATATTTCTGCATCATTATGCTTCCTCCTGACTACAGTTACCAAAGTCAGGATTTCCTCAACCTGCCTTATTTCCCAATATGAATTCTATCTGGGCAAAAAAGGAGAATTTTTGGCTACTTTATTGATTTATGGATGTTCGACACCCTAGTTTTAGCAGTTGTTGAGTCGCTGGCAGCAAGTTCTAGACCAGTGGTCACCGTGAATATGCAGATTATCTCAACATCTTGAGCATGGTAGGTCCAACATGTCCAGAAGTCGTGCCTAGGGTCAGGAGATCCATTAATGGTAAATTCTGTGTATCCAGACAGTGTTGGACTTTCAAAAAGTGGGCCGCATGTAATTAGTTTAAAATATTGCGTGTGGAAATATGAGAGCCCAATGACAGTCTCTCTGATGTTAGATCAGAAGGAGCTTTATGAATTTTCCTACTCATAGAAACATATAAGGAACATCTTTCAAACCTATTATGTGTGGATTTTACTGTCAGCCCAAAGGAATTGAGAGAATGGTGTCTCCTGTTAAAAGGGAAGTCATGCACTTACTCAGAAGCTATAAAGGGCTGTATATAATAACTTTAATCCTGAAAGCATAACAGTCACTGCTGTTTCTCTCAAAAATGTGATTATTATTAAAATAAGTACTTTTCAGAGACAATGCAGAAACATATTTATCATTACCACTAATATAGCATTTTATTATTACCATATTTATCATTACCATTAATTTTTCTTTTTTTTTAGAGTAAAAAATGTTTGTATAACTCCATTTTGGCATGTGCTTGATTGTTAATTGTTTCCATTTCAGAGAATCTAATGTAATTGCTGCTGAGTGGCTCTTCTTTCCCACTAGTCCTGTTTTGCCTTCTTATGAGGAAAAAAGCATTCTCAACCAAGATTTTTTTTTTAAGCATATATACATTTTGTCACTGCAGTGAAGAGCTCTTACCAGGTGTCCAAGCATCTAAGTTAATTATAGCTAGAGGATAAAGCTCTGTGTTCATAAAAGTTATAGATGAAACTTGGGAGTGAGGGGGAAGGGTTGTCTTACAGGTATCATTATGTTGAAGCAGCTTTTGAGATAAAGAAGAACATCTGAAGTCTTCATTAGGAATTATAAATTTCCAAGTCTCATCATTCCAGTTGCAGCCTTTGGGCACAAGTAAATATCCCAAAATGAACCTCAGCCACTTTCCTCTGTTTTCTATATAGACTTCTCTATGGTTTTATGTGGTTTTCAGCAGTAATAACAATTATTCATCTCTCACATGTTAGAAAATGTGCTGTGCATTTGTACTAAATTCAGGGACATGGGACAGCCTTTACTGTGTAACAGGAAATAATCTGGCCCCATCTATTTTGTCTTTGGAATCTCTCCCAGCTGAATAGCACATGCAAGGTTTTCCTTCAAGGCAGAAAAATTGCTTTACCGCAGAGAAGCCCTACAAACGAAGTCAGACCATCTGGGAGAGTCATATTCCTGGCCACTGATAGTAATGTACCTGCCTTCCTGCCGATCATGTGCTGAGCAGAAAGGGAGCAATCCCAGGCAGCAGCCTTGAGGCAGAATCATGCTGAAGAGAAAAGGGAAGTGTGGTGGGAGGAGTGACGCCTGGTGCCCTTTGCCGAAGCGCTGGGTGGACAGACTGCTACCCCTCCCACTGCTGTGAAACAGCCCTTTGTGGGAAAAGGGGGTCAAAGCCCCACAGCAGCCAAGGGAAATTGTACCACTGATTGGAAATGGGAACTTGGACTGCTTCTTGGTAGGACATGCAGGCAGCTTTCCAGTTCTTTTTGTTTGTTGGTTTGGACTGTTGTTCTCCTCCTGGGCCAGTTCTCAAGAAATATAGATATGAGAAGCTCTGTAGAAGAATGGCAAAATGCAAAAGTATAATAACAAGTATCTTAGAAAGAAGTCTCATCTCTTAATTACATTTTGAAACCTGTGATTTTATGTGATTTCCTGTGTCCCAGGAATCAACTCAATAGTTTTGTCAGGTCTGAGTTTTGATTTCATTTGCTCCCATAATAAAAAAAAATGAAGTTTCAAAGTAGAATCTTGGGGAATAATACAGTAAGATGCAATGACATGAGGTTTGGAAACATTCATTCAGAGATTTGGAGATAATCTGATTAATTTTTGCTTGTTTGAGTTTTCGGAGATTTTCGTTTTTCTTTTAGATTTTTACTTTCCTCTTTGCTCTCCCATGTTTCCCGTTATGAATTAGAGCTCTTATGGCCAAATTAGCATTATTATTTATTAATTAGGGGATTATTATTTCTTATATAAAATAGATATAAAGCTTAAATCAATATTAATTTTCAAGTTAAGAATTATTTTGGATACTTTCATTCAGATACATATATATATATGTGGCTGAATGAAAGTATCCAAGCGTAAAATGTATATATGCTTTTTAAAAAGCCTATGTATATATATACACACATATAGACCTATATATATATATAGGTCAACAACTACCCTTGTGTTTTACTTGACACCACATTTTGGCACCTTTCTCCAGTAAAATGTTCCATAATATTTTGGGTTGGGTTTTTTTAATTATTATTTAGAAAGTATCAAAGTACATAAGAGTGATAACCTGCTATATTATCCAATGTATTTGTCTCTTTTTTTTTTTTCTTTTTTTTTTTTTTTCCAATGGCTGGCTCCTGTTGAAAAATAAATTAGTAAATATTCAAGATTTTGAAGAATAGACTCTTCATGTTATGTCAGGTTTACTTCCTGACATAATGTGTCAACTTCACTGATGAGTATATGGATATTGTTTTCCAGTCATTTTGTTCTGAAAGAATAGTGACTGGCAAGAGCAATTTTCAAAAATGCCTATGGTATTGAGAATTGTAAAGCCTACTTTTTCAAAGCTGTTTAGGAAGCACTCAGACTGTCAGAAGTGCTGTCTTTAGGAGGCACATTTTTGTTAACTTGAGTAAAATTCCAAAGGATGCCTGCTCAAGAAAATAAGTAACTTTGGTTTTAAAATCAGGTTAGATATTATTTTTGAGATAGTTACAATTTTATTAATATAGTTTGAGTGACCTTTGTCTGAGTTTAATAGTCTTATGTGCAAGAAAAGGAAGGACGGAAAAATCTTCACCTGAATTTATGTTTTCTTCTTTGATCACTGCACATTTGTTTAATGCTATTTTTTCAGAGGTTTCAGTGGCAAAGCAGTAATAGTGTGGAAAGGCTAAACTGTTTTGTGGGATGCAATATTTAAAAATTAAACTGTTGTTCATAGCATTCTGTTGCTGCCTCTGCAGGAATGGATTTTGCACATTAGCAATGGTTTCAATCTCATTAGTAAAATATATAAAAGTTTGTTGACATTTTACCAGTTAAAGCATTCTGTCTGCTGACTAGGTTTTTATACCATATTTGCTGATTAAAGACAGCCTTCTTAGCTATGATCTAACCTGGGTTATGTTGATAAATTGCCACCAAGAAATTTTCACCTTTCACTCCCCAGCTGCAGGCCTTTCTATTTGCAGCCTATTAAACCTACTCCTAAAATCTCAGATCAGTGAAGTGATACCCACCATTGTGTGTGCTCTAAGGCCTTTCATTTCTTTAATTTCCAAACTCGTTTAGAATGACTTCAATATTGAATTCACAGCTTTTACAGTCCTGTCTGAAGTCGGACAGGTAGTCCCTGTGTAACCATGTTCCTTCCTTTGAAAGCCTGGGGAAGCATTGATCAATTTAGGATCTGGAATAAGCCTCTGTTCCAATGTCCAAGGGCATAATCCAGGTTTAGGCCCATATCTAAACTTAATCTACATTGTGAGCAGCTCTGCAGCTTTCCAATATTAGCAGCGTATTATACACTAGAAGCAGAATCTGTGCAAATGCATCCTCCATCCCAATTTCTATTGATACACAACTTTACCATAAATATGAAATATCCTGAGTGCCAGGAAGTTATGAAGGGAAGACATTCAATATCTTAGAAAGTGCAACCCATCACCTTAGTAAAAAACCTCTCTAGGAGATTACTACATGCTAAGCATGGAGAAATTGTCAATTATTTCAGTAGTTTGTACCTCAGACTTTTTTTCCGGTTATTTCCTCAATCCTGTTTTCTTGTTCTTATTTTGATCATGTTACTAATTATTCCCTGTGACAGCAGCCAGATCCCATGGAGTCACACTGCTTTGTGGGGCTGAGTGCACCCATCTTTGTCTCTGTATAATGTACTGCAGCACCAGTATTCAACATCCCAACCCCCTCCTTCCTTTTCTTTCTTCCCGTGCTCTCCCCCTCCCCTTGCTCCCCAGATAGTCCATTCTCCCAAGGAAGCAACCATAGCAGAAGTCTCTCCTGATTCATTACCATTTCATAGTAAGAACGGCACTTTGTAAAACCATAGGCAAGCACAAATGTTGAGGAAAGGACATAATACATGCAGATTTGTCATGAGTTTTGTAATTACCTTTGCATTCTTCAAGGAATCCCAGAAGCATAAGGAAGGAAGGAAGTAGTGTTGTTTTGGCCCCAGATGACTTTAAAACTATGGTGCATTGCATTGCGGGATCCTATTAATAATTAAACTATCTGTCACTTACCAACAACATACATTCCAAATTAAATTTAAGCAAAAAGAAAAAAAAAGATCATTTGGGACTGAATTAGCAGGCTTCAGAGAGAAATAAATAATAATCAAACATCTGTGTTCTAAATAGTACGTGCTTTATCAGACAAACAACTGTTACCATCTCATTGTATAAAATGGCTTGGGGAAAACACCGTAGCTCAAAAGCAAAGTCTCAGTTAGAAAAGAGAAAAAAAAGTTCATTAACAAGTCAGGAAGTGATTGAAAGTTGCCATGTTGCTGTATTGCCTTTTTCCTCCGTTGTCTCTGCTGGCAGTAAAACGGTATTTATTCTAGTACTCAATTCAGTGGACAAATGGCAACTCCAAAGCTAAGGAAAAAAATGCTAATGGGCATACATTCCCAAAGTACAGCAGCTGAAACTTCCAAATATTCTGAGCATCAGAATATGATCCTATCTTCCTTACTTGCTGAGTTTTCAAGCACCTCGTCTCCAGTGAAGGTTATATAGTTTATTTTTGCCAGAGACAAGATAAAGGATACCAAATTAGCAAATAGAAAAGATGGAGAACCTACTATTATCTCTGTGCTGCCAAGACATGCTGCTAAAGCGTGCTGCTGACCAGACATTAATGCACTGCTAATATGCACAGAGGGAAAAATGACCCAAATAAAACAGTAATAAATAACAATGCAGTACACTAATTAGCCTAGTGCAATATTTCATAATACACAGGCTATTTTTGTCCTTCCTCCTCTCCTTACATCCATCTTTCAACCTCTTGGAAGCCATTGGGATAGCACGAGTTTGCAAGATAATAAACCAACTAAACTCATCATTCGGACTATAACAGGATGACTTTCTCTGTGTCTCCTAACATCACATTCCCTTTTTCCACACCAAATCATGCTCTCTACTGTATCCCTGTGACTGAGGAACAGTGGTGGATAGCTAAAAACGATCCCTGAAAACATCACACACAAAAATCCAATGATTATACGGAGAAAGCCTTGAATATTTCATATTATTGTTAGGAGGTTTTTTCCTCTTTTCCTAAACTCCAGCACTTGATAGCTGCTATACCGGCATGTCTGCAGGTAAGGATCCTGCTACCTTTTGAGCAGGCGGCTGTCTGTTTGTCTACTCCTTAGGTAACTGTGTTAAAATATCCTATTCCAGCTGTAACACTTGTTTTACAAGAGCCCTGGTTTTGTCTGACACAATATGGAACAACATTTGTCATTCGTTATCAGGGGTGATATATTTGTTAGCCTGCAGAGAAACATCTGCTGTGCTTTAATCTCTAGTGTGCAGGCCAATATTCATAGGATACAGCTGCATAAAATCACAGTATTAGATGGGGCTGTCCAGTCTGACATGAAGGCTAGCTGGCAGGCAGACAGAAACAGATTTTATTATCTGCCTTTTACATATTTATTTATGTCAAATATTTCTGAGAATCCATACATTAAAGCCCTTTTTATGCATTGTTGTTTTGCGGTGACAAGTCATCGACAGCCAAATGAGAAATTTATGTTACATATTTAATATGGACATCTGAATGATTATCAAATCTATAGAAGCCAAGCCTGCCCAATCACCCCTAAATAATGGATGAGAAGTGGATGTGACTCAATTTGTTCAGTATAAAACCTAGACGACCTCTGTCTCTCATTTCATCACGGCAGCACTGTCATTATTTGCTTCTATTCATCTCACTTGGCATCACTCAATAAAATCTGCACATGATAAAGAGAATAACCTTGGTCAATAGTAAGAATGCACGAGGAGGAAAAATTATTTCCTCTCCTCCACGATGGTGCCACAATGTACACCACCGTGGCTATATGAACTTCACATGGATGCTGGTATGTAGTCATAAGAAAGAGGAGACAAAAACTTTAATGAGGTGGTTGGATGTAGGGAGGAGGAGGGGGGATGGGCTGGCTTAATGTCCTTTCATGTAGTTTGTGGATTTATGGTGAGGAAATTTTTAAGAGGGATTTAAAACAGAAGAAAAAAAGCCACTGGAAATACGGCTTTATTTAAAATAATTGCAGAAACATTCTTGCTGGTGTAAGTATTTTATAGAAGTTACAACAAATTCTTCTGCTGCTATCTAGCAAGGGTTTGATCGCCCCAGAAAACATGTTTTTCATTGAGACTACCAAAGTACTTGTAAGAACAGGCTATGTTAAAATAACTGGCCATTGTGAAAATCTGACAAAGAGGAACGAGAAAAAAATCAGTTGTTCAGGTTAGATTTTGAAAGCAAATCTTGCTTTTTGAAAATACTTTGGTAGGCTGCCTGTGAGCATGGAAGTCTCATATCTAACATTATATATTCACTTCCCTTTTCAAAGGTGCCTTAGTTGGGTTGACATGTCAATAAATGAATGCAGAAATGACAAAGGTCAACTTGATATGCATCAAGATGAGAAGGCTTCTGGTCACAGAAATGTCCAAAATGTGTAACCAGATTTCATGGAAGCAGGAAAGATGACCTATGTCATGCTCAGTAGAGCACACTGTTATTTTATATCCCATTATTCACACAAATACCATACAAAAGGTTTACTAAAATGGACAAAGCTATAGAGGGTTGCAGTGAAAAATGATAGGAACAGAAGGTTAGGAGGGGCATGAAGGATAGGAAATTGTAAGCAAAAAGCTGGCAGAACTGGGCTGCAGTGTGCTGATTAAAGATTGGGTTACTGCTGCATTTAAAAAAGGAACGGAGTCAGTGAGTCTGAGGATGTTGGCTAGACAGTTGCAGACTGCTAGTGCAGAAGCAGCAGCAAAGTATCAATCTGCAAGTTTGAAAGGGATGAGTAAGAATCATAAGGAAACTGGGTAGTAAAAGAAAAAAGGGAACCATGGGTACACAAGAGGGGATGGGATCATAACAGGTCAAAACATAGGTATAGCGTTGGCTTCAAAGACTGATGAGGAACACAGAAGCAGCATTGTATAATATACAAATGAGAAATTACTTAAGTGGCTTTGCATATCCATACTATGTAGACATTTATCATGGGCTTGTCACGTTTTCTTCTCAAGTAGTTCAGCACAGTAAATTACAAGTCAGTGCCACATGTGAAGGAAGCTGTCATTTGGCAGCCTCGTAGAGCAAAGCATCTTGGTTTCCAAAGAAGAACTTGTGGTGGACTTTGAAAGAATTTTAGATGAACAGAAGAGGCTCCCAGCTGAGGATAATGTTTGAAATGTAGCTGTCTCAACAAAGAAAAGGGTCTTTGCTTCAGCAAGAATTAGATGCAGAGGATGAAGCAAAAGGCAGGGTCAAACAGGGCGCAGCAGAAGAAAAGAAAACAGGAACATGGGACCACTAGGATCGGAGAGAAGATGGTGATACCTATTATCAATGAGAAAGTTGGTGTAAATTACAAAATAACTTGATAAATGTAGGGAAAGAAGCAAAGAGAAAGGGAAATCCCAGCTTTGGAAAATATCTAAAGAAAAAAAAACAAACTTAAATTAGCAAGCTGTTCACCTAAATGCAAGTGAACTAGCATGAAGTGGGAGATGCCCCATTGTTCATTATCTTTTGTGAAAACTTTGTGAAAGAATGAGGAAGTGAAGGTCAGAGGAGACCAGGTCTGGAAAGACCATTTAGAGCGGTAAAGCTAGTAAGTAGCAAATAGGGGATAAGTAATGAAAGAGTATCTGGTGGGAGTATTCAGAGACAAAACCTGTCAGAGGAAATGATCATATTCAGATGAGAAAATGATGTTGAATACTTAGCCATGTGAGTCTCTAGAGAAGGGGGTTATTTGGGGCTCTTGAAATGCGGTAGATGATGCCACAGATGAAAGGGTACCTGAAGCAGTAGGTAGAGATTACTGAGCAAAGTGCAGGTTAAGTATCGGGTATCTGCAGGGCGTGAGGACACTGGGAGAATTCTCTTTATTAAACAGTGAAAGAAAGAAGATGGATCACAGAAGGAGATGAGGTTGTGGAAGGGATGAGGATTTTCCTATTTCTTACAAATTATAAGAAATTAAACATTATTTTCAGGCTGGCCTGGGAATAGATAAAATTCCTTCTAAAATTATTTAATGAGTAGTGTAGTGGAAGTAGAAATTGTAAATAAAGATGAAAATAGAGCAAATGTTGAACTGACAACAAAATAACTTCAAAAAATTCTCACTTATTTTGAATGCAGCAGGAATGTTTGTACAAATATATTAACGTTCCTGAGCTGCTACATCAGATTTATTCCTATTTCTCCATAAGGACAATGTCATTCTACCATTAACATCAAAATTAATGGCAAAATTAAGAAGTTACCACTTTTCTTCTTCTCACCTCTATACACATAGATGTTACTGATGTCTCTACGTTGAAATAACAGGGGAAAATTTAAAAAAAAACAACAACAAACAACAACAACAAAAAGCATAAATCATGTTAGGTTGTCCAGGACTGTGCTCTGATGAGAGCTTTAGTTTTGTTTGTTGTCAGAACTGTAGAAATCAACTTGACGCTGCATGTCTGCATATTCAGGAATTATCTGGGAAAAATCACATGCAAAGGCAGCACCAGTTAGGAGTGGTGAATTGCTTGAACTCATTTGTAATAGTCATGAGCAGTTTGATCGTTTCCCCAGCCTTTTGAAGCCGTGTGATTTGTGCTGTAAAGCTAATGCTGGCAATAAAGAACCCATGTCTATCTGTTAATCAGGTTGGAGATGGCAGCTGTTTCACATCAAGAGGATTTTAAGACAAAAGAAGAATAAAATACAAGACAGAGAGAGAAAGGAAAATTCTATTCTTTGTCAGAGTCTAAACTTAATCGTGATGATTTAAACAATTCCAATGAAGACCTTTGTGTACGCTGAAGAGATAGTGGGGAATATTGTGTTTCATTGATGAAGCATTGATACAATCCGCTTCAGGTCTCATTGAATGCCTTGAAATCCTTTCAAATTCCTTTACTTTTCAAAGTCTGTAGCATGTTGGAGAAAGTTACTGTTTCATCCTTTGTTGCCACAGCCTTCGAAATGGCATTAACTATTGTGGCTTTTATTCTTAGAATTATACAAGAATAAAGGTTATTGGATATTATCTTTCTGTTATTTAAAGGAATTTTTTTTAATTCTAACAGAAGGTGTCTTTGATTTATTCCAAATGTTTCTTTGTTTATATAATGTGCTGACCTGATAATAAGACCCACTATGAGAAAGGATACTTCTATTTTTCAGCTTAGATGAAGTTGGAAAGAGTTCTGACGTGTAGGATTTCAGTGGGGGAAATCCTTGTCTCTTTGCAGTCAGTAAGGTTTTCCTGTTGTCTTCAGCTGAGCCTAAACTTACCCCACTATGCATGAGGAAGACCTGTGCTGTGTTTTGGATTTGAGCAACTCCAACAACGTTTTCTTATGCTGCTTTTATGACAGAAATGAAGCACCACTAGCCAGGGGATTCTGGTTCAAATGCTCACCATTTAAGGACTGTACTGGATGTCATTTTATAAATACATTAATTAATATTATTTGATTTTAGAAAAAAAAAACGCAATTAAGCCATACCGGTAAATATTTATTATGGTCATTTTACCTTTTCCTTCCTTACCCAAAAGCAGTTCTCAGTCTCACAGGATGAAATATATAACTGGAACTTTAAATGGATACCGGTTGGAAGGGCATGGGCTCACTATTCAATGAGACACACAATGTTTTTTAAGTCCACAAATGGCTCAAGATTACAGAGGTAACGTCATGGTGGCTTTAGGTTTTTTAAAGAGGGCTTTTATGGCTCTCTCTGGGTTTTGTAATGTTGGACAAAGGCACCTGGTTTTGCAGGTGTAGGGAAGTGAATAAATAGTGCTAATAAAAATCTTAAACACTCATCAAGAATTTCCTGAAATATTTCCTCAGTAACATGCTTGACACATATTTGCATTTACTTTTCATGTACACAAAAAATATGGTAATGAATATCTACTCTGTGATATATCTTTGTACATATAACATGTACTTATTAAAATTACCAAAAAGTCACAAAGAATGTCACATATGCAGTCTCTGGAGAGGGAAAAAAATGAAGCAAAGTTCAATACATGTTCCCAAAATGCAAGGTTTATCTTATAAGTTGCTAAACAGATTTAAGACATGGTATATAGCTAGTCCAGAAACCTTATTCAAACACTAGGCACTGGTGACTTTTGATCTTGTTTGTATCACAATTGCATAGTATGCATTGATGATATACTCATTTATGTGCCTATATTTTCATTCAAAATCTTTGTTGTGTCTTTTTTTCACCTAAATGAAAGTGTTTTCTTTTTGTTTTCCCACTTTGTTCTGCTCTATTCCCATACCTTAGTAAAGCTGGCTACAACTGTTACTGTAGCTGAATACATGGGCAATTATTTTCAAACAGCTGGAAACTTTTTAAGGCTCGTTTTTCTGCTCCGTGAGGTATTAGTAGGTAGCTCTTCTTTCATGATGGATTGCATGGCCCTGCCTGAAGACTACCTATATTTTCAATCTCCTTTTGCTTATACTTAACAGTGAAAAGGTCTGTAACTTGAACCACACAACTATCAGGTTCCACACAGGAGCCTCACTATTTGGCAAATTATTTGCCTTTGTTGCATTCATTTTTGTTTATAAAATACTAATTACCTCTTTTATTGTTTGAAGAGATTAAAAGTTAATAGGAGAAACTAAATAAACAGAATGCCATTCTGCACAAACTATATAAGCTGGTAATTAATTTCTGGCCTCCTCTGAGCTAATTAACTCATATAAAGAAATGAAGTTAATGAACCATAATTCTAGTCATACAAGTGTAGATACAAGCAGTTTGACTTAATGAATTAATAAGATATTTCCTTTCTTAGAGGTTTTTCAATTGTCTTCCTAGTCTGTAGGCCTTCTTAATGTTTCTTTCTGGCTAAAATATTTAATAAATGTCAGGGCAACCTGGAGATGGGACTTCACAAATTTTACTGTCATGTAGGAGACCACAATTTCAGAGCAAACAGAGAATTCTAGCTCAGCTGGGTGATGAATCTTGAAACACAACAGAGATCTTTTATTCTGACTGGAGGTGATGCAGTAACCATCTTAGACTGAAAAGTAACAGTTTCTGAAAATGCAGTCACTTTGCTTTATCTGGACTAAGGCACAAGTAAAAATGAAATAATTAATAATTATAATGATATCCCTTTGGCTGAGTGAAAGGATCAATTGTTAGTTTAGACTGCTGACAACCTCGTTTCTATCAGCATTTCATCTGGAATTTGCACTGTTATCTGAGCAGACTATAATCGAAACTTGAGTTGGATGTATAATTCTTAGTTAATCTTGAGAAAAAGATTGTTTATCTCATGCTCCCTTATTTTCTGGAAATAAAACTAATTTTGCCTGTTTTGCTACAGTGCCAATACAATGTTAGCTTTTACTGTGCTAAATTGATATCAAATAGACCCCATGCTAAAGAAAATAGTTTATCCAGTGTGACAGTCCTTGGAAAACCCTATCTCTGTGGCTTTGCTTTACAAGTCATCTCCCTGTAGAACTTTCTGTGATGCCACAATTACTCCCTCAGAGTTGAGTCTTAAGCATTTATGAAGTACCAAAACCCCCAAAATTCCATAGAGTACGGTTTCCTGCAAGACTGATTCTCCATTTTTTTTCATTTCATGAGATGAAACATGATTGTATAGATTCCTTTATTGTTAATTTTTACAAACATTTTAGAATTATTTATTGATAAGCAGTCTTGAGAACATGATGCTTCTAACACATTAAGAAAAGGAACATAAACAGAGGAAAAAAATTTTAAATTTTAAAGCTGATTTTTCCCTTCAGTACTGGAGTACAGAACATAATTGGACATCTGTTATGAAACCTGGAACTTCATGAATGAGTGAAAGGATTCTGTCGATTTCAGATGGATTTTCATCTCTTATTATTTCAGACGAAGAAAATAAAACAGGCAAAAAGTCTTCACATATTTCTGCAGGCCACGCTGCTCTATATACATACTTTCCTTGCTTCTTTTCCCTTTTAGATGAAAACTTTTCTTATCCTATTGTTTTAAACATGTCATTTACCTAAGTGTCAGCAGTCTCGGTTTCAGACCTTTGACCTTGGACTGTGACCAGGTGATCAATTTTGTTTTCTTTGGGCCTGAAAGCACAGCTGACACAGCTTTAGAAATGTATTTCATCTCGATTCAGTAACTTTCATTTATCCATCTCCATTATTTACTTAGATGCTAAGAGTACATCCTTTCTGGGCTATTTGTTTCTAATTGTTCAGGTAGACACACATAAACACGCTGCAGTCACTAAAAGTAAACAGTGTCTGGCTGCTGATAGTCTGAACATAAAATGACCAGGGCTTTTTAGAATCAAAAAATGTCTTATATAACCATGGCAGCATTTGTTATTAATGAAAAAAAAAAGCCTGCTTAGTAGCAACATGCAATGTAATTAAAAAGCAAGATTCCAATAAAACCGGTTTCAAAGCAACTCGACAATATAAAAGCCATGAAGGAAAATTTAAGCATGACGAAATATGATTTTCCTAAAGACAAGATTGGTGCATCATTTCAGGTTTTGCACAAATAAGGATACAATTTCTTTTTGTTCGGTTCTGAGTCCATTCTGTGATGCTGCCTGTTAACAGATCCTAAGTGTTCGATCCAAATATTTTGTCTATCCAAATCCATGCTTAGCAGACTCAGAGCACTGGCAGTATCACATGAGGTTCTACCATAGCCTCATGTGGAAAGTATCTGCAAAGAAAATGCTGCAAAATCCTTTTGAGGAGGCAATTGCATTCATTCGGAGCATAAATTATAAGGTATTCCATATTATCACAAGGGCAAATGTTATCCCTCAGGGTAAGTGTACCTTTCACCTAGAATAAATATTTACTTACCTATGAAAGGAAGGTAGGATGGTGCCCTCACTGAATACAACAGGTGTTTGGGGAAACAAATAAGGTTATTGCTATCCTTAAGTCCTGTTAATGCTGTGTGAGATACCGATGGTTAAAAACTTGCTTCTTATCTTACAAGCTCACTGTACTTCCTCAAGGACAACTAACAGAGTGCTATCCAGAGCGGCCTCCATCTACAACCAAATCTTTGCCAAATCAAATTCTTATGTTTTCCAGATCAAGCCAAAACCACAAAGTTCAGACATTGGCAGAGTTCATCTTTGATTGGGAGCCCAGCTGAGGTATATATTGTGTTCTAAAATTTCTGATTAACAAATTATCAAAATATTCTCTTTTGTAGACTTTGCTGCCACTAGTTTCCAGCTATAAAACACTCCCCATCTTCCTATCTTTAATCTTTTTTTGAGATGCATCACAGTGCTAGAAATATGTTACTGAGCATGGTTATGCTCAGATCTTAAACTACAGATTTCAGAAGCCTAGTCCTATTTAAATCACAGATTTAAAACTTCTATATGTATTACAGCTAATCTTCTCTTCTTTTAGAAAATGACATGTTTTCAACATATGTCAATGAACAGTACGAAAGGTCATTCTGTTAAGAGATAAAAGTAAATCCTGGTGTACTTGATAGGAACTGCCTGAACAAGGTAAAATTAAACTGCAGCTTCCTGTCTACGCTATGAATTAACATATGGGTGTTCTGCACTAAGATTATATCTTTTTTCCCTTGGTTTTCTTTGTAGGCTTGATTATTATTAAAGACTAAACCCTATGTTTAAGACTGGGCAAGTTAATACTCTTGAATTAACTTTTAACTTGTATTTTTTCCTAGTCCATAATCAGATAATCTATGAGCAGGACTGTTTAATAACTTTTAATTTTAGGATTTTTTTCTAAGGATCTTTAATATTAACCCTTGTTTGGGTGATAAAAGGAATATTTTTCATGTCCCATGTGTGCTCTCTATAGTCTGTTCTACTGCTAGATAGATGACATACAAGAATTATTTGTTGAATAATAAGACTGAGGAGAAGATAAAATAAGAAAACATTCCTGGAAGGTAATACTTGGTGGCTGAGTTTGCTGGAGAGAGTCATATTTCCATGTGGTGCTGCTGTAGCCACGCACCCTTTCAACAGCCTGTTTCGTGTGGCTGCCTGCACACTCGACCTGCACTTACACATCTGAGCGTTCAATTCCAAGTTGCACCACGAGCAGGCCACCTTCAAGAAGTGCAGTTTGAAAAGACTACAATCTCTTCAGATTACATACTTCTGTGTGGAAAGCTTCCCATAATTTAGCACAGGGAATAATTTTACAGATTGTGGTTACTACATTCCTTTACCAAATTCTGGCTGTCAGCGAGAAGCGGGGAGCATATGTTCTAAAAATGATGAAGGGCAAGTTGGGCCATGGTGACAAGCAGACACCTAAAGCCTGGCAGGCTTTTTCCAGCATGATTCATGCAACACTGGATGTGCGTGTGTTAGCATTCTAAAAATAAAACAATGGTTATGATCATTATTGGGAGGACATGGTTTAAGAAAAATAAACTGCTCTTATAAGATAGCTTTAGTGACATAAACATATTAATGCTGAGATATAAATCACAGGGTCCTTCCGCATTTTCATTATCTTCCTCTGAGGATTTACTGTGCTATAAATGAGATTCTATAGGAAATTCACCCATATATAACAATTTATAGTGTGATGTCAAGCCTATAAGGATTAACACTGTAATCATTATATCTATATTTTAATCATAGTTGTAATCAATTATAGTTACATAATTTTGACTTTTCTCAGTCCATTTTTAATACACTCTGGCTGCTGTATTAATACTTTTTTGGTTGTTGAGAGGAATCACAAATGGTTTCTTAAATTAGAGAAAGAAAAACATTGAATTCTTAAGCAGATAAAAAAGGCTTAAATACATCATGATTAAACCATATGTCTTGTACGATCATCTCTTAAGTACTATAAGTCTTTACAGATGTACTGACCTCTTAGATTCCACAGCACAAATGAATCCCATTGCAACTGTGATATATTAATATTTGTCAAAGTCCTCCAAATTGAAAAGATTTTCTTTTCCTAGTACATGGGATTGCTTAGCTGAAAATTAAAGTTCTTGTCCAAACAGAGCTGACAATTTGTTGCTTTCTATTCTGGGGAAATTTCTCTCTCATTCTGTTAGATAATATTTATTGTATTTCATTTTTAATAGCATGAGAACAATACTGGCCTATTCATAGTTACTAGAAAATGTTCAAGTCTTTAGGAGAAAATGAAGTTGAGAGTACCTAAATGTCTCGAAGACTATCTCACCTTTGTGTGTAGAAACTCTGACTCAGACAAGAAGTAGGGGTAGAACAAAATAACATTATTATTTTCAAATTTTTCACATTGTTATTCTGCTTCAGTGGTTGTTTAATCAACAAGAAATTAAAAATTATTTGGAGATGTACTTTGTCATGAACTTTTTTTTACCTTTGTAATATTTATGAGGATTTTCTTAGATATGGAAGAATAGGAATAGAAATTATGTCTCTCATTTCTACTGTTGCAGACTCTGCAACACAGGGACATGTCATGACAGCTAACCTTCAAACAGTAGAAAACAGGCACCTCTGAAACATAAATAATGTGCATTGATTTTGGAAAACTAAAGGTTGCAATCAAAAAAAACCAACCAACCCATTCATCCAGTCCACCACGAAACAGACTAATTCAGCCCCTAATCTTTAACTCAAGTGGAATCTAGCTAAAATGAAACAGGTGAGCCTGACGCTTCCAATGCAATGGAGTTAGTGCAAACATTAGGCACTTTATTTTCAGGTCACATATGAATGTGGTTTATGAAAAATACCATCAGTTGAGTTTGATCACTTTAGAATTTGCTTTTTAAGCCATCCTCTAACCTTGATATTGAGTTAGCAGTGGTATTTTGAGCCTTAAAACTTGCATCTTTTCGTACTACTTTACACTTCCATTCTGACTTATTTATCTCTTTTGGACCCAACAATGACGTTTTATAAAATCATAATTCTCTTTCTGAAAAATAGTAATTTTTGTTGGATTCAGAATGAACTTTCAATACCACACTGCAGGAGACCTAGGTTAGGCAAGTTTTCTATGTAAAAAAGTTCTGCCTTGACCATGCAAGGATCAAGTGATGGAAAATGTAATTCCCAGCACAAAATGGAAAGTGATAAGAAGATTGTGGATTATATCATGGTCTCTGTGGACTGTGCAAGAGTTGCAAATCTGTGGCAGATTGTGCGCTAGCACTGTGAATTAATAATTTTGCATTTAGAGGGGTAATTGTGAAGAAAAGGATAAACTTTTGTGTTGATTTAAGAGAAGACTCTTGCAGTGTGATAAACATAAGTGATTTTTCTAAAATGATGGGTACAACAGAACACATACAATGGCTAAATTACACCTTTAAGGAGAAATTGTCCATAGAGTAGCAAGACACACTTACAAAAAAATTACCTGATGCCTTTTAGTAGATAGATTATAATCATAAATAGAGAGGGACAATCACATATAGCAAAGTAAAACATAAGTAATATAAATATCAGGTTATTGAATGCATGTCATCCATTTTATTAATTCAGTTATGCAAAATTCTTCATAACTAAGTACTTGTAGCTATTGTGCATTAAGAAAGAATCTACAATAGCAGTGTCAGTTATACCAATAAACATCTGTCTGCCCTGTTAAAAATAATTGTACTGCCTTTTGTCTGAGCTTGTCTGGTTTTGGTTCCCAGCTACTGAATTTTGTAGAAAGGGTATGGGGTGGGGAATCTGTCCCAGCTTTCCCTGAAAAAGTGAACTGTTAACTCAGTAGAAAATCTCTGTCAACTTATACTTAAATAGAACACAATAGCTGCAACATGTAAAAAGAAATGTCTGTGTCTCTGTCTGTCTCTCAAAACTTGCCATCAAAAACTGTTCATGGAGGAACACCAGTGGACGTACTGTATACTGTGGAAGAGCAGAAAATCTGTCAGATGGTTGACACGAAAATAGACATAGAAAGAAAAATTCACTCTCTGCTTGGTCTCCCAAGCATGTATGAATCAAAATAATAATGGCAATGAGAAGCAGCTTTGCTTCCATACAACAAAGAAGAGCCATAGTCACTGGCCTTCAGTGCTGAGAGCGTGGAGGAGGCATACAGGGAAGTTACAAGATGTGATTATTCTAATGGAGCATTGTTACTGAACCAGTAGCATTCCACGCACCATCTCAGTGGCAAAACCAAGACCAGAGAATTCAGAGCTGTAGAATAGTATGCTATGAAATAGGGTCAGATGTATAGTAAAGGGCAGATCCCAGAAGAGATGTCATTGGTGAGCAGACAGGTGGGATCTCATGGCAAGAGCATTGCCTTGTCATTTAGTGTGGAGTAATTTCTCTGGATTCTTAATTTGGGTACCAGGAAACAGACTGAATATAGATGGTAATTCCTGATGGAGTTTAAGACTTTGTGAGAGATGGATAGATTTACTTATACATCTTTTAGTGTTCATTATAGCCTTCAGAAGACAAGGGAAAGCCAGGATAAACTACTCATGATTGTAGCTGTGCTGCATACTGTAAAATGTGTGAAGCTACTGTGAAAAAGATATAAAACTGCCTGTTGAATAATTATTATGAAAAAATGTCTATATATACTCTATATACTCCTGATTAATTCACAAGGAGGTCAATTGCTGTAAATATATGAGATGTTTTGTCAGAAAAGTTTATCAAGCATGATTCTGCAAAAGCAGCAAATAAAATTGAGGAAACACTAAGGAAATTCCTGCTTGAAAAAAAAAAAATAAAGCAACAGCCGTATGTCTGCTTTTTACCAAAGCCAACAAATTCTTTTTTACACTGTTAGAGTTCTTTTTAGGTGCGAATGTGTTTTATTAAGGCTACCAGTAGTTATTTTCCTTTTTCAATGTATTGATCACAGTCTAGAAAAGCAACAGTTCAGACTTAAGGACTCTGTTACTGCACAAAGAACACCAGCAGTTTAAATATCTACGTCTCTTATATTCTCCGAAAAAGACTGTGAAGTGTGTAAAAGAAATATATTCTGTTTTAGTCAACCATGTATGTTTATCGACATATTCATGGGAGCTGAGTAGCAATGGAGTCTCCAGAAACAGCAATTGAAAACACTTTCCTGATGGCACCATTGGGACAATTAATTATTCAGTTTCACATGGAGAAATACGTTAGTGTAGCTAAATGAAGACAGGAGAGAACACAACACTTAAAACAAAGTGTTTCTCATTTAAAGCATAAATTCATGTACATAGATCTAGTTCACTTTTGTCAGCAAATGTGCAGGTTCAAGCACCATTGACTGGTCAAAATATGTATGTTATTGACAGAGGCAGAAAATAAGGTATTCAGTAGCATACACACCTTTTCTTCTACAGCTGTGTGTCTGTCTGTGTAATTTTCAAAGACAAAAATCTTCTACATCACTTACCAAAAAAGCATTTTGGATTTGGAAAGAAGGAAGTATTTGATATATGCTGTTTTGATTTCATATTAAGTCATAAATGTAATGATCTGTATTCCAGCATAGATATTTACATATATGTGTTGAGTAGTCAAAAGAAGATAAAAACACGTATACAACATTTTGATGACTTACATGACATTATGTCATTATAAAAGAAAAATGAAGTTGAGAAGAATTTACCTACACAGGAGAGACAGTATATTAACATTTCACCTTAAAAACTCAATAATCAAAAATTTAAGAAGTTACAGTATTTTGGACCTTGCAAAATTCTGAACTGAATTTAGCTCCATTTCCTAAACACATGATAAATTATGTTTACAGAGTATATTTATTATATTCACACTTAGAGAGGTTACAACCAAAGTCTATTGTCAGAATTATACTTACTCTGTGATGGCAAAAAACAATAATATGCACAACAATGAAAGAAATGGTTCCTGCAACATTTTCTACACATTTCTGCAATCAGGTAGGGCCATAGAGAAAATTCACATATTCACAGTATCTTACAGTATGGAACCAAAAAGTAGATAAAGAGCCATTAGGAACTAGAGAACTAAAAATTATGCTTTTTCATTACATTTTCATGCCTAACATTGATTCCAAAGCCCACTGTGGAGTATCTTAACTTTTCCTTACAGGTTTTCATGCTCTTCTCCTACATAAGCGATCCTACTTCAATATTACTTAGTTTAGCCAAATATGATCTGCCTTAAAGAAGAATTTGGCTTCCTCTTTCAATTCCAAACTAGAAAAAATCATGCTCCTGAGCTTCCAGAGCTACCACAGTGTTTGAATGAAATATGTTTCATTTTTAACATTTTGAATCATATGTGATTTGGGTTGCAAGCCAAAGTCAAGAAAGAATTTTCCAGAAATCTCTGAGAAATAGATGTTCTAGTTCTACTGTTCTTATTTAAAGGTCAGAAATTATGGCTTTTTACAACTTCTAACTCAAATTATACAAAGAAAAATCAAAGCTATTTAGCATTGGTTTATGTAGCTATTTTTGGCATTAGGAAAATAAGTCACTTAGTATGCACTGCATTATTGTACTATTGTGCTGGCACCAATTTGTTTGTTTACTGATTGAAGCTAATTTAGCCAGTTTATAACATGTCAGAATTTTTCCAGGGGTTATAGAATACATGCTTTTTAGAGGCTTGCACATCCACTGATAATTAGAACATTAGCCCTTGGGTTGTTTCCTTTCTGTTTTTCCAAAAGGAATAAAAAACCACCTGGATGTGTTAAAACACCTGGGTAATTTATATGGAACACACACAACATACACATACACTTTCTTCTCCAAAACAGTAGAGCTTCTGTTTCCATGCTGGCACAGAAATGATTGATATAACTAATGACTGATGAAGTAAAACTACTAGCTGTTAATAATTTCACAGTAAGCTTGTGTTTGTTGTTATACAAAATAAGGGCCCGATTCCTATGTGTATTCTTCATTGACATTACACAGAGAGAAAATGACATCTAAACTTGATTTTTTCTATTACTTCTCTTAACAAAGATTGCAGCACTGCATCTAAAGCTACTATCAAATATTTTCACAGAAAAATTCTACTCAGATAAATGAACAATATTCATTAAAATTATATTTTTTAAAGCAAAAATATTTTTTTTTTCCAACTAGAAAGTACTTCCATTTTTGAAAAATAATTATAGAACTTCCTGAAGTTAAAAGACCTTTTTTCCATCATATTCCTGAAGTAAATTTAGCCAGCAACCAAAAATATCCTAATTGTCATGCATACCTTTTTGGCGAAGGAATTGCTTGATAACTCACTGTAATTTTAAATAACGGATTTGTGGGAAACCAAAAAATTGCTGTTCATTTGGAAATCACTTTCTACAAAACCAATAGTTTATTATTAGTTTGCAAATTAAGACAGGACAAAGTAAAATTATTCCTCCAAGTAAATGAATAAGAAAGTTTTTAAGACAAGAAAATGTGACATTTTCTTTTATTTCGGTTTAAAAGCTGTAGTCTGTTCACAAGGCCCACAGTGTTTACAGATATAAAAGGAGTGGGAATTGGGCATCCAGTACAATTTTATTTTTTTCGTTTTTTGAAAGACATCTTCTGTATTTTGTGAGAGAACAGCAATTCCTGGAAAACTTCAAATGTTCCGAAACTTCAACAAAAACTCAGGGAAAGAAGATGACAGAATTACTTATCTCACTGTTTCTTTTTTGACAGGCTCATGGCAATGATGCTAAAGGTGTTTTGCCTTATCACACTTCCTAGAAAAAGAAAAAAATGTTAAAATTTAAAAAAACATACATAGAAATTTCAGAGAAAAAAAAATCTTAGTATGTATTATTCCTCGGTCATTTATACTTAATAATTAAGTAAAGCAACAATTTCTTCATCCTTCTCTTGTACTGGATCATGATGACATATCTGTGTTGCGAGTACATGTGGGTACAAAGGGATCTTGAAAACTTGGTTTATGCAGCTGAGCTATTTTGTGTTTATATAAAGAGAAAAAAATCTTATTATCTTTACTCATGCAAAACCACAGTTTTGCCGCAGGATTCGAATACATAAACTACATAGCACCCCTAGAAACAATTAAGAAAATTCTTCCATCCAACTATACCCATTGGGAAACAAAAAAACCCTAACTAGCCAAGACTAAAACAAAAACATCTTTATTCCAAGAATGGAAAATATTTGTCTGACCTGAGCCACGCAGCATTCTCCATACCCAAGGCCTGACCAAGGCACTGCAGGTACCTGCTGCAAGCCCTCAGCCACACTGATTGCAAACCCCAGCATAGGGAACACAAAACTGATGCTGTAGGAGACAGGGCATAGTTTTTTGGGGGTTCATGGTTCCTTTTTAAAACACTGTAAAAACACCATGATGAAGTTCCTTTGTCCTTTGCCAAACATGGGCTGCGTGGAGGCCTCTTCCTGACTTCCTCCTTGAGGAGTGCACCCTCCTCAAGGGCTTGCGTGGTGCAGATCAGCCATTCCCACATCTGCCTGTGGAGAGGGGCCCAGCCCTGGATGCCCCTTAGCTACCCTGAGAGCCCATATCCTTCCACCTGCTGCTTTTAGGTCATGGAGTGAAAAGCTGAAGTGGACTCACGTGTGGAGGCAGTTTGGGGTGCTGAGGGAAGAGGAAGAAGAGGAGGCTGGAGGCATGGCACGCACTGCCTGCCCGGGAGCGGAGGGCTGCAGGCAGCCCAGGCTGCTCAACATTGCCCCTGACATGGCCCACAACTCCATATCAAAGCAAATAACAAGAACTGCAGTGTAAAACTGCCTGACTTTTATTTCTGCCTTTCCAACCTATTGGCTCCTTCACTAATAATCGGGATTTATTACTGGGCCCATCTGCTGCCTCTCTAAGGTCAAAAGGTAAACCACAGCCATCGCTGATGTCACCATCAAGGTAGCTAGCAGCAAATGGACCCTGACAAGTGTACTTTTAAAAGAATATTGTGGCAAGAGCACTCTGAGCATGAAAGTCAAGCTGATAAAGAAAATAAAGTCCAAAATACTAAAAAGATGTCAGCTTTTAACCCATTAATCCAAGTGATGGAGTCCAGCTGTCAGTCTTCTATCTGAGCAGCAGTCAGAAAGAAGAATGAGCTCCTATGCCCAGTGAAATATAATCAGGTCAGTCTCTCTACAAGGAAATTCCTAGCACATCACATTTTACTGTATTCCTACTTCAGACTCCTCAAAGGTACCAAGAAGTAGGAGTGGAAAGAGGATGAAGTCCTTGCCACAGTATTCGCCGTTTCTTCTTGACATAACGATGTTTCATGAAGAGCCATCGCTTTGGTTTTGTTTCTCGGCTTTTCATTTTCGCTCACCAACACCTGGCTCTGAGGCATTTATTTCTGTAGCTAAAGCAACATTTTTCAAGTTCAAGGGATAACCTCTGTCCCTTGCAACTGCAGCCCTCCTGATTTCTGATGCTGCTGTAATAAGGATCACAGTTTTCTTTCTGCGTTGCTCTGTGTTTTTATTCAGGGTGATGTAAAGGGACTGCAGCTAAGGTTAAACTCTCCAGATAATTTTGTTGGTACATTTTATCAGTTTCCGGGCAGGAAACTCCTTTCCGACTGCATTTCCAGCTGAGAATAGAAAGTGAAAAGGGCAGAAAGACTGATGTGAGATAGAGAAGCCCTTTTCCAGTGGAGATGGAGGATTTACCTCACAGTTTGAAAACAAATTAGAAACTGACAATGTGTCAACAAAGAATTACTTGCTTTGTCTCAGCTGATGTTTCAGAGAGGTTATCTATATCCATGCAGCAACACCGCAAACAAGCAGCAGGTTGCTGACAACTGATGTAAATAGCTACAATTCCTCTACTCTCAGGGTCATACATTACTAGCATCATTTTCTTCTTTCCATATCAAGCAGTTGGTGGAGATAGTGATTTGTAGCATATATATACAAATGAATTTCCAGTCAACAGAGACATAAAGCAGATTTTTTTTCTGATTCCAGGTGACGCGCCATCAGCAAGTGCTCATGGTCTGCAAACACTCCAGCAATTTATTTGTACCTTCTGAGGGCAGGATGGGGAGTGAAAATGGAAGACATGGGTAAGTAGAAGCTTGTTTAGATTAAACTTTCAGATCTTTTGCTTTTCCACCTTGCATACAAGGACTTATGTTCCTTTCCAGGCAACAAGCAACAAGTACGGTGACATTGACTCGGCATGTGATTAGTGGTGAGTGTTTCTCATTAAGCTCTCTTTACTATTTAAGGTGATGATGACTGCAATGTCATAGAATCATGGAATGACAGAGTGGTTTGGGTTGAAAGGGACTTTAAATATCACCTCATTCCAAAAACACTGCCATGGGCAGGGATACCTTCATACTAGACTAGGTTGCTCAGTGTCCCTTCCAACCTGGCTTTGAACACTTACAGGGATGGGGTATCCAACCACAACATCTCTGGACAACCTCTGCCAAAGCCCCACCACCCTCACAGTTAAGAATTTCTTCCTAATGTCTAATCTAAATTGACCTTCCTTCGGCTTAATGCCGTTATCCCTTGTCCTACCACTACTTGTAAAAAGTCCCTCTTCAACCTTTTTGTAAGCCCCTTTCAGGCACAGGAAGTCTGCCCTAAGGTCTCCCCAGAGCTTTCTCTTCTCCAGCTCTCTCAACCTGTCTTCAGACTCCCTCTAGTATGGATGCCACATGCTTTTCTTCAATGTTTATGCTCCTTTGAGCATTTGCTGCTAATGCCTCTGCTAAAAATCCAGAACAGATTTGCTAAATCCATATTCACATCCAGACAAAACTCTCCTTATGCACCCTCCTACATCCCAATCCTAACACCCACAGAGAAGTACATTCCATACCAGACTGCCAGTTTCAGTACCAGTTAGCCAGAGACACACATCCCCTTAGTGCAGCTGGCATTATTTGGGAAAGGAAGGGATTACAAGTCCTCAGTAGTCCACTGGAATTTCTGTGTCACTCTGAAATGGTTTATGACTGTAAGGCTCAAATCACAAAAGCCATTTGCATCTGAGGTGGACTGGGCAGAAGTGCACATGATAAATGTGTTAAATATGGGTCAGCTGCTTCTTGGGGGCTTTATGAAGCACTTTTTTAATGTGTTTGTACTGCCACAGCGTGTGGATCTTCTCCCATACAAGACATACACAAATTACTGAGAATGAAATTGTCCCATGAAAAGTAAGAGTTTTAAATGTAGAGTCTAATTTCAGTCATCAAAGTGTGAAAGGTTAAAAGTCCTCCTTTTAGTACCAGTTTCTGCATAGCCTTGCCTTACCTTTGAAGCTGTCTGAACACCTGGATTATTTTCCAGTGTATTTGATTCTCTAGAATAAAGGATGTCTGCAAAGAAGGCTTAAGAGCAAATAAACTGAATGGAAAGCTAGTCACAGTGGTCAGATTGTCAGTCACGGAGGTTACATCTGTGCAAGGAATGGGTATGGCAGGAGCAGAGGGCAAATTTACCCCCTGGTACCTCACCAATCTACCTGCGCTCAGAGTAGTAGTAAGTGCCTCTAGAGATAATGGGGTATTTCAGTCTCTGTTTGTTTGTGCCTTGGCCTCTGCTGAGGTTAAAACTGTGCCAGCTGCAGATAACTCTAATGATGTTTTTCTGATATGGAAACCTATTCACCAGAGATCATAATGGGAGTATCAGTGTTTAGTATAAGTCCTTTGCAGTTATCAGATATGAATGGCCTTTAGTCTGTATTGACCTCACAGGCAAGACCAAAGCCAGGAATACAGAGAGAGAGAGAGAAAAGGATGACAATTGCTTTATTTTAATAATACAGAAAGAGGAGATGTGACATGTTTGAAAAGAAATCCTTTAAGGTTTATACCTTAACCTCTTTTAGGTCATTAAGGGAAAGCCATTAATTTGTTTTAAAATAGAGGAGAAAGATAAAACCACACAAAAAATACTGTGCAATAGATGAACACATGTGCCTTGAGAGGAACACAATTTAGACTTAGAAGCATCATTGTACTTCTCACAATTACATTTGTTCACCTGCTTCTTAAGTGTACGCTTGTGGCTTGTTAACAAAATGGAATTGTTTGCTATACAGAGACTCCTAGGTGCAAAGTTAGAGCTCGCCTTGTATTTTTGCCGTCCTATTGTACTGTGTGGCAGGTTTTTAAGTTTTTCTTCCAGTTTTAATGTCTCTTCTTTATGTTCTTTGTAATTATGGAAGTAGAATCTCCTAAGTCTATTTTGTCCTTCAAATCAATGTGGCAAAAATATCGATTCAGGTAATGAGGCACAGGTGTACCTTGTAGACACTTCATAAAGAATTCTTTCCTGGGGAATCAGCCCAAAGTTACTCGGCACATTTCTGTAATTGTGCTACATTAGGCAAATTACTATATTAAATAGCCCACGCTCACATTTCCACCTGAGTGGGGTGACACTAGGTTGTACACTTGGGTTGTAATAAATAACAGGCAAGAGGAAAGGATTTGCTTAATTAGACTTGCTAAACTTGCCTTTTTCACTCTTGTGTTTAACCATGACTCTTCATTTCTGCATTTTACATCAAAGAAGAAAAAGAAATTCATAGAAGTTCCCACTATTGTAATTTGAGCCCCCTGTTCATTCTTTTGTCCTTCCTTCTCCTTATCCCTTCTTTTTATAGCAACAATGTGTGTGAGACACTCTTCTCCAGCTCTAAACAGTCATTTTTCAAATAACCCCTGTGTGTATCAGATCCTTGATCTGTAATTTTTTGGATCAAATGTTCTGCCTGCTCCTCTGTGTGTTTGTAACTTCATCCAAAATGTTGTGAGACACCGGCACCACTTCGGTCAAATCCTCAAAAGACATTACTGAACATTTATTTCCTAAAATAACTGGTAATTGTTTTAATTTCTCTGTGATTTTTTTTCTCCCTTTAAACTCTCTTTCTTTCTCCGATTCAATAGATGTTTCAGGTCGTCATTTGTAAATTTTTTTACTGCTCTGTGTTAATTTCTTTCTAGTTATTTAGAGGGAGGATTTTTTTTTACAATTTAAGCATTATGAGACCCTTCTCTTTCTTTATTTCCATCAAAAAGGCATCTTTGTGGACTTAAGCCTACCTGTCAAAGTGCAAAACAAGTTGTCATTCAAACTGGAGATTACTGTCCAGAAGGTTGGTTAAAAAAAAAATAAGTGTACTATGTATCAAAGCTCTTCAAGATCAACAACTGACTTCTTCCCACAGATCATTTCTTAAAAGGCTAATAATTTTCAGTGTCTGTCACAGAAAATTGACCACTCAGCTGACCTTCTTTACCGAGAGACTGCAACTATCATCTGTGGAGATATTTTATTAAAACCCTAGGTCCAGTGGTATCATTTGTAGAAACTATTTATTTAAGTCTTCAGAATTTTTTGTCCCCAAACAATACAAGTATGAAGCCCTTGGGGACCATAATTGTAAAGTAATGAAATATTGTACATAAAGGTGAAATGCAATGATATATAAAAATTGATAAGATAATTTTACGCCCTACATTTTTCAATTCAGTCAGATGTTCCTGTAACAGGGTGTGCTGGAAATACTCCTTTTTTACATGAAATCACTGACTCCATACTCTTTCATGACAACCATCTTCCCACCACTTTCTCCCACTTCTCTGAATCTGGTTAGCTAATCATAATGCTTATGAAGGCAACACCTTTGAGGAAAGCATATGACTGCTGATTATACTACTTATTTCCTTTTAATGTGTCAATAAAAAGGTAATTACATTTCATTTGTTTTTAGAGTTATAATTGTCTTGGAGGAAAAGATTTGCCTGCTGGAACCAAATCCCAGAGATTAAAGCAAAAAGAAAGACAATAACCTTGTTATTTTCTTCAAGATAGAAGAAAATACTATTACAAAAAATAAATTGACAGATTCTTTGAAATACTTACTCTGAAAACAAAATGACCATAACTTCTTTTAAAAGATGTCGTTCCAATAAATGATCACGTACTGAAAAACTATCCATGTCAGGATAATTATATCAAAATGAATGACAAGCATACATTTGAAAACCCTTTGTTATTGCTGCTAAATCTAAAGTAATTTTAAATTGTGGGGTTTTGTACTGCGGTCCTCTGTCTTCTCTCAACTTTTGTTACATTTTTAAAATGAAAAAACTGTGGAAAACATCAATCACATGAAAAAGTCCAACATCTTTTGGAGGACAGCATCTGCTGGTTTTATATTTGGGTACTAACCTGCTTACTAGCTGGTGATAACATCATTAAGTGAAATATGTATCAGTTGTAAAATTTTCCTTCATTGGTGTCAAATGCAAAGCCTTGTTGATTGAGGCTGGGATATACTGGGCAGTTTATGTGTTCTTATCTTTTTATCAATATGATAGCTTTTTGTATAATAGCTCTTAGCACCTGTATAACTTTATTAACTCCAACTGGGCCATGTCTTATTGATGCCAGTGCAGGTGCAGATAAGAGCAGATTCTGAGAACACTGTTCCTGTGTCAAACAAATGTTACTGGCAGTTTTTCTCTTCTTTTTGTTGATAGCCTTTTTCTTCCAATAGCTCTTGATTTTTTATCAGCATCTTAATAACAATATGTTAGCAGTCCTTGTGGTGCCACAAACTATTTTGTGTATGTTTTTATCAAACTTGCTGTACTCTAGTCTACTCTATTCTACTCCTTTTATAATGAAGTGATTTCTCAAACAGTTGGCCCTGCTACAGAGATGACCTCTTGTGATGCCATTCATTGTGGTATATAAGCACTTTCTGCTCACACTTAAAAAGATTTGTGATTTTTGCATCTTGGAAGTAGGTTGCCTGTAGGCAGTTTCGTGCATTTTAATGCAGTGTCCAGCGACAGCCACTAAAGGCTGATTGGTTCCTCACAAACAAGAATTCTTCCTTGAATCATTTAGTCTGAATAATTCAGGCTCTAGAAGATCCTCCAATTACTACTTTTTACATTACTACTGAGTCATTTCTATGGACCAAGTTTTGAAGACATCTGTCATTTTAACACAAGCTAGTCTTCTATGAAAGGCATATTTTTATCAATAGTAGTATATGAAACTGAGTGGCATTAACGACTTACATTCAAATATTAGTTTCATCTAGAAATACATAAGGAATTAACATCTGTGCTTTAATTCAAGCGCAGAATCTACAAAACTTCTTCCTCCAAATGAAGTATTTTTGAAGCCAAGCGATTTAAAGCATGGAACACATGGCATTTCACAAGGACAATAAGGAACTATAAATTAAGGGTGAAATATGCCTTCTGAATATTTAATGGTTTTATGTGTCTGTCTGTCCACTCAGCATTGGTGTCGAAAACGCAAACACATGAGTGAGTGAGCTTGAGAGTGGCACTTTTTGACAGAGTTACATGCTATGAATGGAGTCAATCTAGTGGGGAGTGAAAAATTCATTTTCTGACAGGGGTGTCAGCAGAATCATCAGGCACTGATGACAACAAATCCATAGCTGGAGAAAAAACTGACAGGGTGGAAAACCAGAGATTCTAATACTGATTCCTCCTTTTCAGCTGTCCAGAACATAATTTCACAGCAATTATTGCCCCAGTTTGTTTTATTAACTGCAGGCCTTAGATGTTTACCTTGTTACAGGGCAAGATGTATAAGAAATTAAACCAAAGTGAAGAAAAATGATGTGTCATGAAAAAACATTATTTCTCCTGATGTAAACTTTGAGGAGGATGCGGTCAGCAGAGGATTACTTCTATATGTTTTAGAAGAATCTGCAGAGTGTTACTGACCTCCTCCGAGGTAAACTCAGCAGAATCTATAGGTGAGTAAATCTGTCCGTTTTGATAGGTACGGGATTTCTGATTTACATGGGTTTTATGCTTCAGTTTATTAAACCAAGCCATAAAAGCAAGGCTAAGTTTCCAACAAAGGGATAGAGGGATGAAGAAGATGTTTTAACGCAGTAACTTTTTGTTGTTTGTTGTTCACATGTTAAGTGCACTCTGTGGAGTAGAGTGACGAGGGTCCCATTTCCAACACAGCATGGAGTGGGTGATCTCGTCAACTGTAAAATGAAGCCATAAGAGCACAGCATGAAAATGTATTAGCAACAGTTAGATAAGGGAGACCTCAGCAAGGCGTACACACTTCCAATTGGTGAAATAATGCTTTTACAAATTGTTTTTGGTACATTAAGTACCTTTCACAGCCAAAATTAAAAAAAAAAAAAAAAAGACAAAAAGTAGACTAAAATAAATAAATAAACAGAGCCACAGAATTGCACATACAATAGACAGAACTGGGGCTTTTTTTCTCTCACAAAGTAATTTCATGCAGATTTTTTTTATTGAAATTGTTTCCCAAGTTGACAGATCTTGTGTACAATGATAAATGACAAAGTGTTATGCAGCTGTCAGCCTGTGCTCAGGGAAATTGCAGGAAAACTCCCTAATAATAATAATAAATATGCGTTTCTCCAAACAGAAGGTATTTTAAACTAGTAAGCACAGTGGTGTAGTAAAGTAGTATTAAACAGCAGTGAGGTGAAGCTGAGAAAAGATTTATATATTTGTACTAATCTAGCAGCTCTTTACTGGCTATGACATGCTGACAAGGAAACAAGGGTTATGAAAAATGATCTGACACTCTGCTGTTAAATCTATGAATTTCAAAGTGCTGAATAGTCTGTGGCTTGCCAGGATTGAATGCCTGAGTTATTTCAATGATTGTTACAGAAAAACTAGGACTGTGATAACAAACTGTAAACACAGTAGTACCATAAGGAAGCCACTTAAGTAAAGTGACATAGATGACCATAGCATGTCTTTTTGGAAAGTCACAGAATTTCAGATAGAACATTAAAGGTGTTGATTCAATTCAAAACATCTTTTAAAAGCAGCTCTCTTTGTTAGGAAAAATGGTCACATAAAATTGCCAGAGGATGCTGAAGAACACGTGGTGCAAGCTCTGTGCCAGAACATAAAGTAGATTGAACACTTGTAGTTAAGAGGACTTCTAGACTGTAACATAAACTGGGGGTGTCTGAGTAAAGAAAGTACTGTCCATATGTTTTTGAGTAGGCCTCAAAAATTTGGATCTCAATTCAGCCCCTCATTGAATAAAACATGGAGCATGTTTTACTAAAACACAACACTGTTGTCTCACACATGTTGAGGAGGCCGATAGTCTCTTCTGCTGAATGTCATTTATTCCATATAGAAAAAAACTTGATCGTTTTCATTTTCTTTTTTACTGACAGTTTTGAGTACCTGAAAATGCTATTGACTTTCATTGTTCTTTGATTTCTGTAGGAATTAAGAATATTTCTTGGCATTAGTTTACTTGTCGACAGATATTTTTTGAGACTGATATTAAACTTGGACATTCTTCAGGTTTGGCACAGTGGGGAAAAAATCTTACATAATTTTTAATTATAACTACAGTTTTCAAATTTTGCAGTTGCATTAATTCTCCAGTGTTTTACTCCAAACTGGAGTTTCCTTTTATTTCCTCAAGTTAGAAAAAAAAAAATCAGTGATATTTCTGACAAATTATTTCCTGTTAATAAACAAAACAGTGCAAAGGAGTTCATCTTCAACACAAGCTGTTTACTAAAATTGTTTATACCAATGACAGACTCATGTTTTCTCCCAATCATTTATGCTTTGGGGTTTTAAGGATACTCTGGTGATCTGCTGATTTGTGTTTTGTCTCAGAGAGGTTTTGTCATGTCTTGGCAAAGAAAAGGCATTGTCTTTGTGAGGTGAAATGGCCATAATCTGCTTAGCCATATTTGCTTCAGCCATATATGAGGGAGTTATGCTTCAGTATATTTACAAATGAAATAAATATATAATCTTAGAGCAAAAGAAGAAGAAGAAGAAAGAGGGGGAAATAAAAACAAAAAGGACAAAGGGAAAATTAATAAAATTAAACCAGAAATTATATGTGTTTGTTATTGTAGATAATCCAGTTATTCCAGAGAAGAGTCATGATTGGTATTCTTATCACTAGAGAGTTGAAATAAATGGCTAAATTAAGTTTCTAGACTCAGTAATCTTTGTTAACACTGTGTGAAACCACACGCTAATGCATGAATCTGCATCCATCAAAATTACGCATGAAAGTTTTACAAACATTTGACTTCTCTTTTGCTTATTTCTTTGACTGATATCTTTAAATAAGCATGGAAAGGCCATATACCTTCATATTTTAGGGCCTGCATGAACTTTATGAGCTGTTTGTTTCTATGTTTTTGGTGTTTTTCATAAGCCTTGTGCACCTCCTGATATCCTAATGCAATGGAATATTGTAATGGGATACAAAGACAAACAAGCTGAAAAAATCCCGTGTGTTTCCAATTTAATCTGCTGTGGAAATTAATAAGTCATAAAACGGTTTGGATTAGTTATGTGCCTTTTTTAACAGATTTGAGGGGCACTTGAAATCTTATTTGCATGCACTCAGACCTCTCTAGATTAATAAATGCTACTGATTTCCGGGTGAACTACAAGTAAGAAAAAAGAGGTAATAAACTATAAGTAAAACATGGGGTATATTGATATGTTCATAAAACATACGTAGGATGAGACTACATCCACTAAAAACAATGAGATTTTTTTCTCTTGAAATTATAGAGCCAGGATTACAATGCCAGATGAGAACAGTGAGGTTTTTTGACAGTTTTATAAAGAGATCACATGGGCTTCATTTTGGCTTCTTCGCTTTTGAGTCTCCACAGCTCAATCATCATTGCAGATGAGGCCCTGATGCTGCATGTAAGGAGCATGTCTGTGATTACAGCAGTCTCTACACCCAGATAAACTCTGGCCTAAAGTAGGTGAGTCACCTTCTACAAAGAACAGACATTTTCTTTTACAGCTGGAGATAAAAAGCATGTATCCATCTCACTAAAATATCAACCTAGTATAATTCTGACATTAAAAACTAAGTAAAAGAGCCCTCGGGAGAAGAGAAATGTGAAACTTCCCACCACATCCCTGTTCTCTTCTTAAAACTGTAAAAAAAAAA
>VZTG01009080.1:1457384-1462384 GCA_013397845.1 Melanocharis versteri
AAAAAAAAAAAAATTTAGTTCTTCCTCCATCGGTCCATGCACCAGAAAGTTAGTTACAAGACTGGATTTTATTGATTTATACATATGAAAAGTTTGTGAAGACAAAGTACAAATGCCCATCCACTTTTGCTGGATTGCTCAAGCAGTTTGATCTGTTTTTCTCGATTGCTGGCTCCCGGCACTCAGCACAGGAACAAAGTAATAAAAGACAAAAAAATCTTAATTTTAAAAGTCCAAGGATAAAGGCAATCCTGAAATACACAAAATAAAGCTTTTTTTTTTTTTTAATAAATCTTCATGTGGTCCTGATTTAATTGGGAAGTCTGTGATTTTTACTTAAACTAAGGTAAGAGGACCATTCCCTCAAAATCTAAGCTGTTTCACTATCTTTTTCATGTAGATTCCTCTGTAAACTCACATGAGATCTGTCTTTCAGTCAAAATGAGATGTTTTTCTACTCTTATTCATTTACTGGGTAGTTAACCATTTTCCTTCCTGAGCTTTCCTTTCTGCACACAGGGAAGGGTGCAATGTTTACCTTCTCACTTTATTTGAATCACTGTTTGTCAATAAAACCACTTTCTAAAGTGAGGACCACGGTGTAATGAAAAGCAGCTCCATAATTCTGAAGCGTGGATTAGCAAAGTGTAACTTAGTGTTCGTGTTTAGACTAGAGTCTTCAGTGAAATTCTGCTGTTTTAAAAAGAATGCCCATCTCTATTTCCTGGATAAATATACTTAGAATTTATAGCACCAAGGAGTTAACTTGTGCGCATTCTCGACCATAGGATATAGTTGTGGAGGAGAATTGAAATTTGTTGATTTTCTTTTAATTGTTCATTTCAAAAGTCATTTCCATTATAGATCAATGGGAATCTTCCCTAAAACCTTCACCAGGAAAAAGTGTTTGCAATAGATGTAAAAGACAATTTCCATCTACTCTTTCAGAGGGTTAAACTTTACTGCTTGGCAGAATACAAACCAATATGCTAATGACCTTATTGCCCTGACTACAGAATAGAGCCTACTTCTATACCAACCAGACCATTTCATGTAGAGACTGTGACTAAGGAATTCAAAGAGAAGTTAGTTCTATAATTAACAAACCACTACGAGATAAGTAAACAGATTGGGGTTTTTTTATTCTGATCTTCCATTTCCCTCTGTCTTCTTATCCGTTCTGTTCACAGCCCTGGAACAAGAAGGAAATAAGGACTGTTAGTGGTTCCTTGTGAACATAGTGCTCCCACTTTTATTTCAAAAGGAACATCTCCCTTGAGACCAAGTCCTTCACTTCTTGCTACATCATGGCCAAGTCTCTAGTGACTGGATCAGTGATAGCCCCACAGGCAGGGTCTTCTGCATGACTGTGTGATGCTGAAATAGCAGCATTTGACAAATTTAAAACTTGCTGTTTGTGCAGTTGCTAAAAACTGCATCATTAGCTGGTTTTTCAGATTGCATGAGTGCAGATCATTAAGTGTTATTACAGTATTAATTATTAGAAATGTCCTGTACTAGCCAAATTAAATTGGGATAATCAACGACCTGCAAGTTCCCAATACCACGGATAATTTAACAAGATCTCTGCCACACTGTGCAAGGTATCTTCACATGTCCGTCACTTTATTTCACACTAAATATCAGTTTGGGATATTTTTAAAAATTTAGAGAACAGCTTACATTTGGTATAATGATTATGTGGTCTAAGCAAATAACCAAAAAGACACTTGTGTAAAGATTACATCCTCTGGAATGCTGCGGGTTAAAAATATATAAATAATTTGATGTCCTCATACAGCATGCATATTTAGTTTTAGTTGATGTTTTACACTGTTGTGTACATCCTGACCGCTGTCATGGTTTAATGTGATTTCTGTGGCTATTGATTTATACCGAACTAGTAGAGAGTTGGAAAGAAAAAAAAAAGTTAAAACTATTTTAGCTGTTATTGACTGAATCTCCTTGAGAAGAACAATTACTAGACACTTTCCATTGTCCAGAGTAGAATGTTTTTCAAAAATTTTTCTACAGCACTTGTAATACCTCCAGCCAGGCAGCGCTTCGGTCCCTTGTTGACCTCCCTACATCCATCTGGCTGAAAACAGTGTATTACTGCCTCTGTGCTGTAGTTATGCCTGACAAATACTGCTTGGCAGTCTCAGATTCCAATCAAGCTGGGTTTGGTTAGTGGGACTTTTCTTTCATTGAATATAAATGTTTGTGTACAGTGACTGTCCAAGCACTGTGACACATTCAGCATTGTGTTCAAGTTTTCAATTAAAGCTTGTCTTTAGCCATTTGAAGGTGTTCTTGCTTGGAAGTGAAACTCCAAAACAAAGGAAGAAAAGCGGATATATGAAAAGAAATAAACAACCGTCATCAGCTCAATGTTTCCTAAATAGGGCAGTAGGCTGATACAGTTCTGCTTGCTATTTCAGGTAATGTCCAGTCAAAGAGCTGACACAGAGGAACATGCGCAATTAAAAAAAAGTAAAATTTAAAAAAAAAAGGAAAAAAATCTGTTATCTATTCTCTATCTACTGCTTTCCTATTATTAAGAGATACCTATAGCTGTGCCTACCTATGCACAACCAGATGTCTCAATAGGGTGCTTTCCCTTCCTTGGTGGGCCTATATCTGAAGGTATGGTTAGTTAGCTGTTACCATCAGGAGGGAAACTGGACTTTGAAACTTGTTCTGCCAGTGTTAACAATTCTCTAATATAACTCCTGCAGCACATGGCTTCTTATACTGTGCCGAAAACTGTAGTGCCACACCATGCCATTTTACTAACACTGCTATTAACTGCTGCCAAGGAGGCCTTTCATTTTAAAAGATTTCCAAGCAAAACTACATTTTAAAACTTGCTATGTTATTTTCTAAAAGAGGTATTGGTTTCTTTAAAATTAAAGAGAAGAAGGTATTACTCTCTCTCTCAGGTTACTTATTGGCAATGCAAGTTGATTCAGTGGCCTTAGAAAAGACTGGAAGTGAAAAAGTGATAAGGATTGAGTGAAAGCCCTTTTTTTATGCTGTCCCACCCACTTATTCCATCTCCCTTACCACTGCACTGACAGTTTTAGTGTCTTGAGTTTGCCTTGAAGTTGTAACGTGCTCTGGATGGCTGGCATTGGAGATGGATCTTTAGCTTTGACACACTCTACCAGGGCTATCAGCTGAGCCAGTGAAGTGTTGAACTGCCTGCTGAACGTCATATGGCAGCCATAGGTCATGTATTCCTCCTCTTTCCTCGCACATCAAACTCCCAGGATGTGAGTTTTGTAGCAGTTTTGTAGTGTGTTGAAACATAAGACACTACTTAAGAAAGTTTTCAGTAGCATGTATCCTGTATTTGAGCACTTCAGAGACCAGTTATGAACTTCATGGATTCCTCTTCTTTCATCTTCTTCGACAAAGGGTTTTTAATACAATTGCATCTATAAACCTTTCAACTATACTCATAAAACTTTATTACAGGGTAGCTTTTTCATATCTGGTCAGATTTGCTTTATGGTGACTTAGAGAAAGCAGCTGAACAGTTTTATTTATCTGGCAAACTCCCATTAGAGACACAGTGCAACTTAAGGCAACAGATTCAGTCAGGAAGAGAAGAGAAGAGAAAAGGACATGTTTATTTACTTCGGCCAATTTATTATGTTTCTGTTCCTTTGCATTGTTTCCATAAGGGATAAACTTCATAAGGATGAGAAAGGAAATATAGAACAAAAGAACCCAATACTTATCTAACAACCTCCAGATATCATAAACATGGAGTGGAAAATAGTTTTGTCTGTGTTGTTTTTAAATCTAGCCCTATCAACTGTGCAGACTGATCTTTACCACACTCAGAAAACAATCACTGAGCAGACGAATCAACACACTGACCTGTGGGACGCACAGCCCCACTGCTCTTAGTGGATTTCAGGAGTCAGAGATGTCCACTTCTGGGAAGAGGCACCAGACAGTTTAGATATTCCACTATTTAGCTGTTCCTACAGGGCCCTTAATCAGGGAATCAGCAAAGTTCACAGAAACGGTGCACTCCCCCAGAAACCAGATTAATAAATTGAGGTTCTGTCTAAAATGCAGTTTATTAGTTACTCTAGAACTTACTTACTTTAAAAGCATGTGGCCGAATATGGCACAGAAAATGGGTTTCATTTTGCTTGCCCAGTGAATAATTAGAAAGGTTCCCACAGAGACCTCTCTCTAAATAATCTTACTTTTAAAATTGGCTGTTATAAAGGCGTTAATATAGCCTGATAAATTTAAGATAAATCCAGTAATTTCCATTCACTTAGCAACTATGAAAGAGTAGAGAAGCAACCTGAAGTGAACAAAGGGTCAAGCAGCAGGAAATTTATGCTATGAACACCAATTCACACCTGTTAACTACTGTGACTAGGCAGCAGACAACACCAAGCATATCATTTAAATGGACTTTTCACAACTAGGTGTGCCATTAATTCACTGATTGGGGTCATTGAATCTGTTCCCTAGCAATTGTCCCAATTAAGCAGCCGTGCTATTTATCAGGGTGCTTATTAAGTTGATTTGTGAGTGTGTTTGTGTACCTTTACTTTAAACCCATATATACAATAAACAGCTGTTTCTAAAAAAGTGTATTCCCACCAGTAAAAAATAAATAGAGTCACACATGAGTGTGTTAATAATGCAGGGTAATAACCTCAGCAGAGAAAATGAGAAAAAAAGAAACAAAGAGCCATTAAGTACAAATAAATCATTGGGCACTAAGAGTATATAATGCAGAATTTTTATAGATGCTTGACTACAAAAGTATCTCAAATTTTTGCTTTTTTTGGCTTTCATTTGTCAAAACTCTGACTGTCTGTGAAGCTTAATTATGGATTTGATCTTCAACAGTGTCAAATGCTGATTAAAATGGAGTTGAAAAGGGGCACAAATGAATGACTGCCTGCTGTGCATGGGGTTATGTTCAATCATTGAGGATGCTTATAAGGGATCAATGAACAGGA
>VZTG01009080.1:1467384-1473818 GCA_013397845.1 Melanocharis versteri
TACTGAGATAATCACTGCTATATCTTGATTTCATGTCCAGCTGAAGTGATAAGCACCTTATCACTTCAAAAATGGATATTTATCCTTTTCTCTGCCTATGGGGAAATTTTTTGATAGAAGTGCTGATAGGGATTTTTAAAACTACACACTTATTCCCAAGTACTGGAATGAATATTTAGAGTTACGAGATTTGGGGAGTTTGAAAATTGTAGTATTATAAGGCACTATTCTGGTTTCCATCCGTAGAAACTGTTGGCATCATTTTGGGGCTATGTATGAAAGTATCCTTTATGTTCATATACACAATCACTCTACATTGCAGATAATTCCGTATCAAAGAGAGTAGGTTTCAAACTTTATACCCTTAATGTCTATCATGGCAGGGTTTACGATGGGTCCTTAGCTCCAAATAAATTCCTTTTGTATTTGAACTGGTCCCTAAGAAAGCTTCATTTTCCACACAGAGAGACCTAAAACAAGGAGTCTCTCATTTTCTCTGGAAACAAGGCTGACAGACAAATACTCATTCCAGAGCTTTAGGTGCTCTTTTGGGTATCCTAAATGCAAGCCATATTAATATGTGCACATTAGTAATTGAGGAGAGGTTTCTGATTGGACGATTTTTCAGTCTTCATGAAGCAGTCTTTGGAACCCTGAAATAGCCTCATGGCAAAATCTTGGTTGCATTCATTCAGTGCATGAATGAATGTAGAAACGTGATTTAGTTCTTTTAGTGAAATTTTCTCTTTGGAGGTGTAGAATATATTATTAAAGAACATGGAGTATCGATTAGAATATCAACCAACCCACCAAATTTAATTTCCCTCTGTAATGTTACAGTCTCAACCAGTATGTGGTAATGCATTCTGTGCAATATTCTGGAACATTTTTATTAAGAACAGGAAAGTTTTTAAGTTGAACAACACAAACGATTTATAGCCATGATGGTAGAAATTTTGAAAACAAAGCTATGCCTAGACATACCTAGGACATACCTAGAGACCAAGATTTAGTCCAACCACTGCACTTGCATAGAAACTGTGATCAAAGAGGATGATGAAAATTCTTTTTAAAAGGTGATAAAGACAGCGGGTGAGTTCAGAGCCTGTTCTCTGTCTTTGCTGAAAAGACCCTGTTTACCTTTGAAACTTTTAGAAAAGCATTGGCAAGCAGCTCAGGCATCTGCAGGGCAGGGCAGCAGCCTGGCTGATGGAGTGGGTCAGAAGGCACAACTAATGGAAGCGATTAGTGGGGAACAAGTTAATGGGAACAGCGAACACAGAGAACTGCTATTGAGAATGGCTGATATGAAAAGCTAATGGAAGGAGCTAATGACAAGAGCAGCTAGTGGGAACAAATAGCTGGGCTTTCACCCTTGGGAACAGCCAACCTGACAAATATGAATGAAAAGCAACAAGTGCTGCTTTTAGAGGGGGAGTTAACAGCTAACCTGGTGAGTAAGCAGTCAACACTTTCACGCTAACAATGAAGGAGCTTTGATCTGAGGAGGTTTCTCCGTATATAAAAGAGCATTAACTACTTCAAATTCAGGAACATTGCAGAGTTTTGACAAGCCAACCTTATGCATAGCTGGGTTCTGCACTTGGACAACAAATGTCTGGGCACTCTAGTAACTAGGGCAGCAGCCATTCAGAGCTGTCACGGATGGATTTAAACAGAACCAGTGCAGCAGTACATGCCAGGGTTGTCTACATTTTTCAAACTGACTGTTGATTCATATAAATTTCAATTTTTGCTCCCAGTGACAAATTTTGCCTGTTTTGTCTAAACCCATTATGTTGATTAGGAAACTCCTTTCCCTGGACTGAGATGTAAATTCTTGCTGTTTAGGATGTGTAAAATGGCAGTCAGAGTTAAAGCTTTCTTATGAATTGTATTCCGTTCTTTCACTTGTCTCTCCATCTTTGTAAAGAAGCAAAAGGCATAGAAGTAGAATCCCAGTAGGAATCTGGTGAAATATTTTAAAAATTAATAGCCAAATAAGGCATTCATATAGAAAACATGCTAAGTAAGATGTATTACCTTGCAGCCTGAATGAAGTATTTCATAGAATTTGAAATTCAAATGCTTTTATTAAATGAAGGTTTTAAGATGTTTCAAAATTGAATACTAAGCACAAGTTGCCAACTGTCAGTCAAACATATCAGTGAACTCAGCTGCATTGGCTTAAAACTGCATGCTAATGTAAACACACTCTTCAGCTCCTGTTTAAGGAAAATGACAGTTTAGCAAATGTTATAATCCTTTAGGGCAAACCTGAACCTTCAAACTCAGATAGACGACATAAAACTCTGACATCCCAGGATGAGCTCTGGAAAGGAGCTATGCCTCCCAGGGTATGCCTTTTGTTCCAGTACAAATATGACTGCGACTAAGATTCAAATGAAGTATTTTTAAGCACAACTACAGATAGCAGGAACAATACAGCCATTAGAGCAATTCTCCTCTGCATATCCAAGCAACTCCAAGTCAGTAATCTGCTTAAGAATTCTTGTGCATGCCTACTCCATTTCATGCCCAGCTGGGCTTGGTGACCAGACCTTTATATGTGGAAATGAATCTTCTTCTTAACTCCACCAGCCACAGCAACCTACTATTAGTGGAAAGTATCAATTTTGTAATCTTGCTCTCCTTGACACTTAAAACTACAATCCCATTGTGTCTGTGGAATAGAGATACCCTCACTTCTCTCTAATCCACTTGAACATCATAGCAGAAATCTGAAAAATTTTGCATTATAATATCAAATATCTTCGGATTACATGTTCCACATCTTCTTTCTCATGGAAACTAAAATCATAGTTGAGGTTTATTGGAATAGCGTGTCAGAATATGGACAAAGCGTAGACCCAGAGATGACAATGTGTTCTTCTGTCTCATAATATAAATATAACCTCACTGTTTTCAGTGCCTATAGGCAAGAATTTGACAAGTTGTATTAACAATTCAGTAATAGGTGTCCTATGTTTAAAAAGTCTTGGAAGTTAATTACTCCCCAAGGAAATTTGTATTAACTTGGTAGCACTACAAAAATATAGCAAACAAAAACACCGAGAGCATGCAGTTCTTCGTATTAAACTTTAGTGTAAATTAGAAGTAATTGAGATGTCTGAAGGGTTTTAATGGGTAAAAAAACCAACCGAGATAAAATAAGTTAACTCAGTAGTTAGAAATTTTATAGACAGGTCTGCAAATGCTCAGTTTGGAATATGCACATGGAAATATTAAACTTCACAGAAAAGATATTACTCTGATCTCCAGGTCATTTCAACCGTACTGATTTTCTTGACCTCTGATTTACACTGAGGCTGGTAAGAAGAGAATCAGGCCTAAAGAGAATACTAAGACAGATTTTTAGATGACAATAGGACAAAATCTTGTTAAAGCTATTTGTCAGCAAGAGGGATAAAGGCCAAACCAGAGAACGTAAATCCCAGAAGAACATAAAACTCAGTGTTTAAGGAAGATGTCAGTTTTTCATCATTTAGAGCCTCATGTCCCTTGTTTCCCATTTCAGACATTTTTCTATAAAACTACTGAGAATCTCTGTGTTCCACTTGTGTTACTCATTTGTCCTCTTGTCAATAATTTAATACTGCTCTATGAAAATACTTCCTCTTGCTTGCTTTCAGTTTCTTTTTTTAATCTGTCTTTATACAAGTAAAATGAAAAACACTGGTACAGAAAAGAAGACATATAAGGAGACTTACTGAACAAAAGTGAATGGAAATAACAGTTAGAAGTATTACATTATTATCCCCATTAATTCAGTAAAGCAGATATTGTTTGATAGCATGTTTTTTCAGTCTGAGTAGCTTTGAGATAAACAGCTGCCAAATAAGGGTATCCCTCTTGCATCAATATTTTAAAATATTTAAATTAAGTAGCATTGATTAGTTTGAAAAACTTTTGACACTCAACAAATTTGCATTTTACTTTTATGCTAGTTACAACAGAAAGAAACATTTTATAAAGATATCTCAAACTTTATTGCTTTTCTCATACATATCAATTATTAAGCACTATTGAGTCCTGAGTCTGACTGAAATGTCTGGAGGCCACATGAATTTCAATATCACACTACTGTAATGTATATGTCTCTTCTTGTAAAATCCACCAGTTGGTGTTGGTCTGTATCAAGACAGAAATGCGGCTGTTCCCATAAAAAACTACCCCATGTTTGCTGCCATGGGCACACACAGTGCTTCCAGCGAGGAGAACTAGAATGAAAGGCTTGTGATCAGTCCACACACAGTGATGAAGGATACGTTGACGTCTTTTGGTTGAGTCAGCTTTCACCAAGGATATTATTTAATTCCATTCCAGTAATCCTTCAGCTGTGGAGTTAATTTCCTCTGCAGCTGACCCTCCGCTGCTCAGTTTTGCAGTTTTGCTCTTCACTTATGGCTATTCACCTCTGAGCCATACCATGATCTAATTCAGACCTGCACAACAATTTTGTTAAAAATACATTTTTCAAAGGCTTTTAAAAAATCAGGCAATTTCAAAGGGCAGGTTTATAGCATGACTGTGCAAAGTGGCACTGCTGAGAGTGTGCCTGCGTTTGAGGAGTGGAAGTGCAGGGGTGGACATCCACCTTCAAACCTGACAGGCTGCCTGAAAATTTGTGACATAGAATCACACCCAAATAGGAGCAAATACACTGACTTTTTAAGCTCAGATAGACCTTGAGACAGAAGACTTAAATGCTCTACCAGGTAATCTGCAGATATGAGCTAACATAGCATAGTGCTATTTGATGGCTCACACCGTTGAAGATTTGTAACTTGTCAGAATTCACAAAAAGCATTTTTTTTATAGAGGTTCAACACAGAGGTTCATTATAAATCTTAAAATATTTAAAATGGAAAATATTTATACTATTTTTAATTTTTACCAGGAGGAATTCTACTCTATAATAATGTATCTTTTTAATAACGGAGAGCATATAAGTTCCCTGAATCAGTTAACAGACTTCACAAAATCTCAGAATAACTCCATTTGTTTTTTTATTTTGCTTCCCCCATGGAAAAAAAATACATTAAGAATAATCTTTTTCTGTATGTCACTCTGTAATGAATGAAAAAAGTAAGCCCTAAGAAAGTGTAATATAAATAACTGCACAAGTATCATGGACCTGAATCAAGAAAATAAGAAACTCAGTTTATTTCTACCTGTATATTCTGACTCCTCTTGTATCAATAATAAAGCATTTCCTTGTTAAAGAGTATTATCTTTAGTTTTTCTCTGTAGACCTTCACATTACAGTGAATACACAGACTGCCAACTAAGGCTTGGGATTATAAAATCCCATCCCATACAATAGTGAACAGAGAAACGGCTCTAGTCAATAAATAACTTACTTATGTCTAAATTGCTTTTAAGTTATTTATATATGATATATTAATTCCTTAATAAGAATTAAAATAATTGCTGTTTTATAAAATATAAAAATAGAAAGATTTGCAAACCTAAATTCTGCTTATTCTTAATTTTCCTCTGTATTTTGTTTTTTTGGGTTTTTAGCCCATAAATATCTAACCCCAGGACTCCCCCAGGACACTATACGTTCTATGACTTGTTTAAACATAGGTCATGTGCCAGTAATATATGTTTGAAATAAATAGTGTTAAAAGGAATTTAAAATAGTACCTCTTATCCCTAAGGGTAATAAAGAGCATCATGTGAATTAAAATCAGAAGGCACTCTACTACATTGTTCCTCTTCCTCAATCAAGCTGTCACTGCCTGGTCTCAGCTTCTCATCCTGCCTCAGCTGGGACCATGCTGTGTTTTGGAGGCAGAAGTGCTGAGATCCCTTTCCCTTTGCTGAGCATTAAGAGCTTGCTTTAGCTTACAAAAAATCCCAGAGATGTCAGGATTTTGCAGGATTGACCCCTACACATTTTTTAAACGATTACGGTAAGAGCATACTAACAATTATTGCTGGTTTAGCATTTTAAATATTTCAGTCTTTACAAACAAAATGAAGCTCATTTCTGATTTTCCCCTCGAGACAAAATTTCCACTGATTTACATAAGAATTTTGCTGGAGTAAGGACCTCAAGGCACTGTCTGAGCATTTATGCTTTGTACTGGCTTTTCCTCCATTAGAGAGTCTCCAAATTCTCATTGACTTTAATGAGAGCTCAGTAGGCAGATAAATCTGAGAAGGGTTATGCTTTTGGGAACTTCTGTACCACTCTTGTAAAATTATTATCAAAATAGCTTTTTCTGTATTGTAGTAATAATATTGTGATAGCACCAAAAATCCTGCTCAGAGACAATCACTGCATGTTCATTGCTTTTGTTCTTTTTTTTTTTTTCAGTTCCAATTTCTGTCAAAGATTGGGGTTATTTTTCTTGCTGTTGTTTTGGGAATTTTCTTCTTTCCTTTTCTCTTTCTGGGTTTTT
>VZTG01009080.1:1473844-1483844 GCA_013397845.1 Melanocharis versteri
GGCGGGGAGGGTGTGGTGAGAGAAAGAGACTTATGGACACAATGGTAAGGTGAAGAGCAAAACTTACAGTCCTTTACTCCAAAGTGTTCATCTGTATATCTTAGTTCTGACATCTAAGAATCATGCTTTGGGAAGACATTTGTGCTGGTTCCTCTGTTGGTGTTAGAGACATGATGTCTCCTGTATCTGCACAGGTACACCAAGGGTCCAGAGGTGTTCCTAATGTGGTACAATATGCAATACAAACTACCCAAATGCCAAATATCTATATCTATATCTATATCTATATCTATATCTATATATATATATATCTTGTTATTTCTCTCTTCCAAAACTTCAGTAGCACTTTCTGATATTTACCATTTATTTATTCATTCTACAAACAAGCAAATTGTGGAGTTATTTTCCCTATAACTTTAAGCAACATTCTAAAGGACCGATACCATGACCTTCATGGTCAATCTTGCAATCTGTCTTTTCATTTTCAGGCTATTTGTGAACCTTTTATAATGAATTGGAAGACATGTCTAAAGCCAGTTGTAGGATGGGGACGAACAAAAAAATGAGCAATGGATGGTACACTGAAGACTGTTTGGCATTCCTGAAGATACAGAGTGCGGGGAAATTTTCATTGCCCATTACAGGCACGGAAAGCAAGTGCAAGGAAGCTGTATCCTTCACAGCTTGTATTTCTGCTGTTTAATTGTTGAACACAGAGCTTACTCACCTAACCCCTGTGCTCCTCCCCTGAGGAAACCTGCCATCAAATGATGACCCAGAAGAAATATGGGTGATTGCTCTGCTCCCATTAAAAAAAAAAAAACAAAAAAAAAAAAAGAAAAAGGAAAAGAAAGAAAGAAAAGCACTAGGCTGGTATCAAGGGACCTTGGTAGGATACTTAGGAGAATATTTTCTGTAGAAGCCAACTGACCATCCATCTCCCTTTTTAACTAGTGTCAAGGCTGGTTTACTTGATGATGATTTGATGCCCAGCAATTGCTCCCCCTTGCCCACTGAAAATGAGTGATGACAGGGGAACAGCCGTCAAATAGAACAGGCTGAGATATTGTAGCAGGGAGCTTAGCAGCGCTGAGTCCTGCAAAAGAGAAGCATTATAAGAGGATGAAGTTCTGGAAAACAACTGTTTTACTGTCTGCTTTTAGGAGAATGTTTGTTTTCTTTCAAGATTTGTAGGATATATTTATCTCAATAAAGGATTCCTGTAGGAAAAAAAAAATTAAAAAGCATGTCTTACTCGGAACAAACAGCTCAGTGAGAATTCATACAGAATTTTCTAGCTCAGTTTCTGCTGGGTTTAACTGAACTTAGACATCCATACAAGTAGGGAAGAAATAGGACCACTGCCATTTTTTCAGACATCAGCTGCTCAGTGGGAGTATAAGAAACTAAAGAGCCTAAAGAGCTGCTGTACTTGACAGTTAGCAATCGTTATATGTATATGTTTATGATATTCTAGTATTTTCAGCTTTAGACATTGGAACATCTTTTCCCAAGTGCTCAATAATATCAGACAACATCTGATACCCCACGCAAAATCAGTGGATGCTCTCACCGAAGTATTACTTTGCAGAGGTCCAGGAGAACAACGGCAAAACTAGAAAAACATTGCTGTAGTGTAACAGTACAATACTACACATTTATAAATTACCTTCATCTTAAGTAACTTGTAGATTATGTATTGCTCACGTTTTCCATAATACTGGCAAAACTCCTGTGCAAATATGTACATTCAAAAGCTGCATGTGTTTATAAATAACACGAATGTAAATTTATATGCATATGTTTTGTAAACTATCAGAACATTAGCCATGCTGAATGCCTTCCATATCATGAATACCAAGATGCTCCACTGGCTTTGCAAAGACAATTATTAAATGGAGCTAATAAGCACAAGTATACTTGAGCTGACCCAGTTCATGCAGTTTCTGCACAGCCACATATACCTTCTATCAAATTGTTTTCCACAATTTGGGATACCTCTGTTCTCATTTCCATCCCTAAAATATCCTGAATAACAGAGAGCTAGCAGTACTTTGGTGCTTCAGTATCTTTCTGGGTCAGCCCAAAAACTGAAAATCACAGTTTTAGGGAACAAATTTTTCTAACTCTAAGTGTGGCGATTCTGGAAACCATTCCATAATCCACTGTGACATAGGGTTTTTTTACCTTCCTTTTCTCCTCAGCAAATATGTTGAATTTTATGTTTTATTTAACAGAAATTAAAATCTTTCTGAATCTGCTAATTCTTGGGTGAACTGTGTGCTAGATCAAGTATTCCTTGTGGCACAAAGAGGATATCGGTGGCTGTATCCTTAAAAATTGTTGCTTTGTTTTCTCACTGAATTATAAATACTCATTTTCACTAATAAGAGTAGGGGGGGTTATTTTCTCTTTGAGATGTTCTGGCCCTGTCTCTTCCAAGTCACACATTTTCTTCCTGCCCTTATCTTGCTCTAGATAGTGTGTCACTCCAAATTTTGCCAAATCAACAGTTTGTGTGACTGCTTTGAGAGAAATTTCCTGGTAGTATGAATCAGATATCATAACAGAGTGCTGCATTTTCAGAATGACTGTCAATAATCCCTGCAAAATAAAATTAACAATACCATTACTGATTGAAAGAGTTCCATTGTATAGTGGCATTTAGGCTTTTTTGGGACTTGCAGTTTTAATGTTTTCAGAAAGAAAAGGAAATAGTTTGGGGGAAAAAAAAAGGAAGAAGAAAAAGACAATTAAATTTCATAATTTTAATTAATTAATTAACTATCATTAAGTAACTTGGTCTTGAGCAAGTAGACCCTAAAAACTGTTATAAGCAAGATTCATTTATGATATGAAGCATCAATGGAATCATTCACAAAACATCAATTTTTTACCTAGGGACTATATGATGAATGGGTTTTTAATGAGGAAAAGTTATAAAATGTCTTCTTAGAGCTTTTTTTAAGAGACAAAGAATGCTGCAGTGAAAATGCTGATGTCAAACATCTATAATTTAAAGTGTGTAGTTTTTTATTCCTGTCCTTGATAATTGGTAGTTTCTCTGGTCTTTCATCTCTTATGTCACAACATGCTCATGTCTGGTGGAGAAAAAGGTATTTCCAGCTCTTCTGAACCATGGCTGCAGGCTGCTAGAATTCATCAGACTTTGGATTTGAATATGGTCTAGAACAGCCTCAGGGTCACTCCTGTTACACAAGGCTCTGCATTAATAGCCAGACATAATTAAAAAAAAAAAATCAACAAATCAACAGGAAACGTATGTGGCAAAGAATAACTCTGAGTATCCGTACATCATCAGCATTGAGAGCTATTTGCTTTACTGCCTTTGGCACATGGGGTACATAGGTAAATGTATCTATATGTGTGGCTGTGTTAGTCCAGGCCAAAAGAGGAGTACAGTAGATAAATGCGTGGCAGTTGGATTTCAATACCCATAGCTTTCTACACTAAATGAATCAAGGATAGATATGGCCCGCTTCCAAGTTTGACAATATGTAGGTTTTTTACAAAAAAATATGATTTTTCCACCTCTGAGCATCATCCAGCCAATATTAGGTGACTCTTTTACTGCATGTGCAACTGTAAATAGATATGAGAGATTACTGTTTCCTTTACAATATGTTTCCTGTAAATTATGGCCCTTTTATATAGATCTAAGCCTCCACCTTCATAGATTCATAACACAAGTCACATTCTACTATTACAGTGCCACTGTTCAGCATTTGGGAAGTGAAAGGTTGAGAGCTCTAAAGATGGATTTTGGCACAGTTAACACTCAACTAAAATTTCACACTAGCTGATTTAAGCCTTACAGTGGTGGAACCTCAGCCAATAACAAGCTCGTGCCAATGAGGTCAGTGCAAGACACCACAGAGGATTAGAGAGCCTTTTGGTGGTGGATATGGCTCTGGCTTTTTGTAAAGACTTATTAAAATGTAGGCAACTGAACTAGTTCCATGCATGTAGCTCTCATCTATCATAGAATTAATTTCATTTCTCTTCTGTAATGTTAATGAGATATGAAACGTCTTTTCTTCCTTTTAAGATATCAGCATTAATGACACAGAATCAGCTCCAGTGAATGGAAAAGAATGAGTTCACCTACACTATAATTTGTAATTGGCTCACTCATGGGACTTGAGTCTTTTGCATGAAAACTAGAGCTGTGTGAGCTCTCAAATGTGTTCCATTCATGCCCGCGTTGTCAAAGGAAAGATTTGAAGGAATCAGTTTGCATTTAATTAAGGCTTCTCTGACTTATTGCAAAAATTCTTACACAATATATTCATCAAAAGTTTTTAAGAGTCAGGTTAAAGGGAAGCCTATGTTTGATATTGCAATCTGCTGGTACTGAGAAGCTGTTGTAAAAGAGATCATTATGCACAAACTGGCATTTCTTCATAACCTAAACACAACCAAACGCATAAACTCTGCCACAGCTACCATGGAACTCTCTGCACCTTCTGAGTGGTGACTATGGAGGAGTCCACTGGGTAACGATTTATTTTAAGTCTCTATCAATGGGTGCTTAACTGCTGTTAATTTGGAACAGTGGCTTGGGGAACTATATTTGAGAGTCACACACATATAAAATTATTCCATTGTGATTGGTTTTATTGCAGTGAACGCTAGTGAGATTTTGCTGAAGGGAAGCAGAAAGGGGAACAATACTCACTTCTTTTCTTTCTTTCTTTTTTTTTTTTTTTTTTTTTCTGTTGGCACAGCATGTAGAAGTGCTGGTTTCAAAAACCCAGACTGGCGAACATTTCTGCCTGGGTTCACAGGTTGATCTAGGGTGTCTGTACCTAAAAAGGATGCTCCGTTTTGGCAGTCAGCATCAAGAAGTATTGCCTGGATAGGTGTATGGGGAATGTGTCACACTGATAGAAAAGGTGCTTAATTCTGACATGTTTAAGTATTCCAACTCTACAGATCATTGAGGGAAATGGCAGATCTCTGGTTTAGACAGAGAAAGTGTGACAACTATACTGGAAAGCTGAAAGTCCTTTAGGGATAGAAATTATTATTCCACTTACTAATTCTAGAATTGTTCTAATTCAAGCAAAGATCATAATCTTTATTTTGAATAATAAAACCATGGAAAAAAAATTTTACATCTCTGGTGTAGTACAGCCCCCTCTTTTCTGTCACCATCAAAGACCTCCTTCTTTCATCAGTTTTTTATAATGATGTTTCCAAAAACCAAATGTCTTTCTTTTGGAATAAAGCACTTTTAAATTACTTTTCTTCTTATTCCCCCTTTCTGTGTATTACTCAGTTTAAATATTTCCCTGGCTGGAAATCATGAAAAGAGGCAGCACAAATTACAAGAGCAGCTAAAAGCTAGGACACAGTAAGAGTAGAACTACGACTTGGTAGTTAAACTGCTTTTTTCCAGGAAAAAAAGTGATGTGGCCAGTGACTGACATGTCCATTTTGGGCGCAGGGATGCTATTCTTGGTATTGCCAAGGTTACTGTTAGATAACCTTTGGTAAGTCTTTGAGACTTCTCAGACCTTAGTAAAACAGGAATAGCTACCTGTTGTTGAAAATCACCTAGCCTGCCTTTCCAATTCAGTTACTGTGACCAGCAGATCTGTAATCAATCCCTTTCACCTAAAAAGGGATGGAGATTTAAACCGGAGCAAGGCATACATCCCGAGATTTGTCATCAGAGAATTTTTGGGTAGACAGCTAGGCACAGTCCTGAAGAAATTCCTGTTTATAGAAGGGGGAAGGAGCTGGGCTAGGGAGAGAGTAGAAAGAAAATTTAAGCTTGTGGCTGATAAAAAGCCCTTGAAATCACTGTTTTCATCTCTAATTATCAGGACAGCTTAGACTGAGCTCAGCCACTCCTACCACATATGCAGGGAATAGTATCATGGAATCAATCATAGAATGACAGAATGGTTTGGCTCAGAAAGGATCTTAAAGATCATCTCATTCCAACTTCCTTACCATAGGCAGGGACAACTTTCACTAGACCAGGTTGCTTAAAGTCCCATCCAACCCGGCCTTGAACACTTCCAGGGAAGGAGCATCCACACCTTCTCCGGGAAACCTGTTCCAGTGCCTCGCCATCCTCACAGTGAAGAATTCCTTCCTAATATCTAATCTAAATCTACTCTCTTTCAGTGTGCAGTCATTCCCCCTTATCCTATCACTACATGCTCTTGCAAATAGTCTCTCTCCATCAGTCTTTTAGGCTCGCTTCCCTTACTGGAATGCGGCACCTAGGTCACTCAAAGCCTTCTCTTCTCCAGACTGAGCAATCTCAATTCTTAGTCTTTCCTTGTAGGAGAGGTGCTCCATCCCTCTAATCATCTTGGTGCCGTCCTCTGGACTCACTCCATGTCTTTCCTGTGTTGGGGACCCCAGAACTGGATGCAGCACTCCAGCTGGGGTCTCACCAGAAGAGAGGGGCAGAATCCCCTCCCTCTCCCTGCTGGCCACGCTGCTTTGGATGCAGCCCAGGATAAGGTTGGCCTTCTGGGCTGTGAGTGCACATTGCCAGGTCATGTCCAGCCTCTCATCCACCAGCACTCCCAAGTCCTTTTTGGCAGGGCTGCTCTGGACCTGCTCATCCCCCAGCCTTTGTTGGTACCAGGTTTGCCCTAAACCAGGTGTAGCACCTTGCACTCAGCTTAGTAGAGCCTCAAGAGATTCCCATGGGCCCAGTTCTTGAGCTTCTCCAGGTTCCTTGGGGTGGCATCCCATCCTTCAGGTGTGTCAATTGCGCCACTCAGCTCGGTGTCATCTGTAAAGTTGCCGAGGGTGCACTTGATTCCTTTGTCTATGTCAATAATGAAGATATTACATAACACTGCTCCCAATATAGACCCCTGAGGGACACCCGCTGTCCCTGATCTCCATCACGGCCCTGAGCTGTTGGCCACTACCAGCCGGATGCGACTGTCCAACCAACTCCTTAGCCACTAAACAGTCCACCAATCAAATCCATATATCTCTAATTAAGAAAGCAGGATGTTGTGGGGGACCATGTCAAAGGCTGTACAGAAGTCCAGAAAAATGACCTCTTCCCTTGTCCACTGATGTAGTGCCTGTCACAGAAGGCCATCAGGTTGGTTAGGCAGGATTTTCTGCTGCTGAAGCTGGGCTGGTTGTCCCAAATCACCTCCCTGTCCACCATGTGACTTAGCTTCTAGGAGGATCTGTTCCATGATCTGCCCAGGCATGGAGGTGAGATTATGGAATAACCACATGAAGCACCACAGCTGAGAAGTCCTGAGGCCACTGCTGGGACAGAGAAGTAAGATTGATATGACATAAGCTTTAGTTACTTATTTTCCTCTCAATTCCTACCTTGATCAGCATATGCTTGGTGTAGTTCTCTCCTCATCTTTGTTCACTGCCATCTCTGCCTCAGCCACCTTCTCCCAGCCACATACCTGATCCTACTGGCTTGAACACCTTAAATAATACCGTTCCTCACTCCTCACAACATGTTGCTGGACTTTCTGCAAATCTTCTGTTTCCTCCAAACATCAAATGCAAGAAAGATAAAAGGACTGAGGTATAACAAGAAATAGTGAAACACAAACCACAGGAACTATCCTTTTGTGGTATATTGAGTATCAACATAGAAACTATAGTTTCTATTTAATAATATGCAATGTGGTCTCTGGAAATGTGTAATGTGATAATAGAAAAAGCTATCCTATTGTCATGGTGTCTGTCAAAACCAGATTAGTAATCATTTATCCCAAGTCCAATTCCGCAAACTCTGTGATTATACTTTCCATGAACAATTAGAAATGGTCTACATCCATTGTGTTGCTTAGTGTATTAGTACAGAACCAATTTATGTGTTTGCAAGGACTGTATTTTTTATGTATGAAAAGCTAGATACTGAGGTTTGATCCCTCCCTGCCATTTAAAAGAAGGGATAAACAATGTAGTGCACTATTCATGACTATTTTTTTTTACTGTCTAGCAAGAGACAGCTTCACATAGCTATGCCCCAGGGATATCAATATTTCTAAAATTAGCAAGGGACAGTCACTAATCCTTTGAGAAAAGTGCTAAAGTTTGACATCTTAATTAAGGATTGAGTTTCAGAACTGCTGGAAATTACTAGGGCAAAGTTATGGATCTGAATGGATATTCAGAGAGTAATTGAGAACATCCTGGACCCTGAGCTGTGATCCAGCCTATGCTAATCTTCCCAGCTGTGTAGGATTCCTGATAGCTTTTTAGCTGGAGGAAACAGAAGCTATTTAAATTGAATTAAGATATATTAATATATAATGCTTGCTTAGTTCATCTTTGAACATTAATGGGTGGGGCTGTCTTCTGTACTTTAAATTACAGGGGAAATATCTTCTTACTTCTCACTTCTACACATGACTAGTGTTAAAAACAGCACTGAGGCAGCTGGCAAAGAGACTTTTCACACCCATGAGATCTGTGGCCTGCAGACCAGCAGTACTGTTTTCATCCCACTCATAAGCCCAGCTGAAGTCACAAGAAATAGCTTTCCCAGTAAGCTGCAGAGAGCAAATGAAAGCTGATAATTCAGGGTGTCAGTTTGGAAGAGCCATCTTCTAGTGGATTAACCACTAGAAGGATTACTCAGAAAATTTTGGCAGGCAAAAAAACCTGGGAAACTGCCTGAACACTGAGGGTAACTAAAAGTTTCAAGCATCCATACAGATAGGCCATAGGACTGTGGTGCACAAAAGAGATAGTATCCCGAGATCAATCACCACCAGACTTTTCAGGAAAAGATATGGCACACCTTAGCAGAATAATCTGCTCATAGGCTGGAGGTGTATTTCTAAATCTTCTCTGTTGTGTGTGACCTGAAGCACGAGTGTTTATATCCCCTTTAAAAATGTTTTATCCTACCTGATGCAACTGTGGAAGCTTTTTATGATTGAGATAAATCTACAGTCTTCTTCTTAGCTTTTTCAATTCATTGTAATTTTTCAGCAATGAGTGCCATGAGTTAATTTTGTACCATGTTAAAATGCATCCTTATACATCCTACATACACGAAGTGCATTTGAAACTCAACAAGTAATAAGCAGGAAACCCCAAACTACATTCTCTGTAAAATGTGTTTTTTTTTTAATTATAGCTGTGTCTACACCAAAAAGTGTCTGTAAAGCTAACCTGTAGGAATTATGTTAAGAAAACTAGAAGGAGTGATTTAAGTTGTATCAACCAAAGGAGTTTTCCCTAGTAGAACTGTGTGCTGAATAATTTGTCTTGCTCATACTCTTTTCTGATGCAGCTATGCTGACAAAACCTTTAGCTATGGCACAAACTAGTATCCAATCTCCTTTTCTTACTTAATATAATGATTTGATAAAAATAATAATAATAAAAAATTACAGTAGCAATATTTAAGTCTTCTTATGTACAGTCTTCTGCAGTAAAACTGTCTCTAATTACTGTGCAGTTTAGGAGTGGCTTTTTTTTATATAATTTTCCAAGAGAAATGCATTATTAGGAGAGAGTGGAGTGGCACATTCTAACTTTAATTTTCTGTCTCATTATTTTTTACTTTGTCTTTCAGCATTACTGTGTTCCCTTTGCCTGTGTAACCATACTACCTACAGAGAAGACACAATTTTTTTAAAATAAATTCTGTTTTAATTTTTAAAATATACGTTGCCTGAAGCTTCCAACACTGCCTGTGCTATGGCTCCCGGGGCACTAACTATGAATCGCCCCTTGAGTTAATAACTATTATATATGGAATGAGATCCAGAATAGATGTAAGTCAGCATACAGACAGGCGTTATATGGCTTTGCATCTCATTACAGTTCCTGATGCAGGAATGGTTGAGGATGGGAAGAGGCATCAGGAGACAGTAATGTTACCAGAATGCAATTCTATGACTACTTTGGGCCATATGGTAACATTACAGCTGATAGCTGTTTTTGTGGTGACTTCCTAGGTGATCCGGAGTCAAAATGTTGGAGGCACATGATCTAATGCCACTTTTCT
>VZTG01009080.1:1485524-1548994 GCA_013397845.1 Melanocharis versteri
GACAGTGTTCAAGGTTAGATTCTCCTCTCTTTCAATTAAGAAACAAACCAAGACAAAACAAACCACAACAGACAATCTTTCTAAGAACTTCTGAAATATTTGAACTGCAGCTTCAGCTATAATTTTTGAAACAGTCTTGAAATCTAATTAATACATCGACGTAGGGAGAACCTATTTCATGGCTTCCAGGGGAAAAGGGCATTATCTGCAAGGTGCAATAACTCCTCTGAGATGTGGCAACAGCTAGTGGTACACCATGCAATTAAGAAGCTCTTGGTTCTTTAAGGCTCTATCTTGTCTGACCTATGGCAAAAATTAACAACTGCCTTGGGCAATAAAAGTTGCACAATTTGTAATCAGATAGCTTACTTTTTTGGCAGAGAATTATACATCAAGAAGGATCAAAGAGAGAAAGAAGAAACGTAATTCAGCTAACAAAATGGGCTAGCCTTTTGGTTTTCCGGCTGTTTAGGGTCATAGAGGAGGCTATGAAGGATTTTCCTCTTTCTTTGTTTGAAGTCCAGCATACCTGAGTTCAGGTGATAAAACTGATCTCTAAAACAAGTACAGGAGCTTTATTTTGCTGAAAAAATAATACAGCCTTTCACTGTGTTGGCTATTTACCTCATAACATTCTACCTGGAAACCCTCAAAATTTTTTAAAACGTGTTTATAGATTTTTTTTTTTTTCTTTCTAAATAACAGAAGCTTACCTACTGAGTTAAAAAATGATGCTACCTGAAGGATGTCTGTCATGGCAACTTTGCTCAGCTGATGCTTCCTTCAACTTGAGGGGAAATCTATGCTGCCATGAATGACAGATTTTGGGCCGAATAGCAGTTTTTTAGTTCTTCCTAAGTGTGATTCTATAGTCTGTGCCCACTTGTGTTCACAGTAAATATATGTACACACCATATGTGTAAGGTGAATGGAGATGTTTCCTTATGGACTTTCAGTACCTTTCCTAGGGAAAAAAAAAAAGTGCAACCAACTTAGGAAAAAAAAAATAAAGAAAAAAACCCTGATCTGATTAAGAAAAAAAATCTTAAATCTCACCATATTAGAGATGCTGGGATGAAGTTCTTGACATGTAATGGAAATCAGACAGTGATCCAGTAAGTGGGAGAAAGTCTGGAGCTATGCCATTATGCTGTATCTCCCTTAATTTATAGAATGTTGTTCCCTTCATGCAAGAAACATGACAATAGCAACGTCAACTTCCATGATTAACAGGAGATTTGAGGGATTTTTCTTTATTTCTTGGTTCTCTCTTTGCATTGAGATATGAAGAGCAATGCCACAAGTCAGCTTGCATGCTGCCTTTCTACTTCATGTAAAAAGAAAGCTTTCCTCGCAAGTGCCAGATGCATGCGATGTTGTGAATTCTGCATCCCTGTAGCAAAGAGCAGAAGTGCCCTGAAGTCTCTGCTTCTAGCGGGAATTCAGAGACAGACTGCTCACACGTCAGTGATTCCTCAGCTGTACACTAATATAGAATGAAGATACACCATTTCAATCCTTTGTAGAAACAGCTGGTTTGAATCTTAGACTAAAGGCTCTTTATTAATTTGCTCCACTTGGTTCTGCTTTGGTTTTGCCATTTTCTGTTCTTACTATCAATGCTGTTAATATTAACATTGTTACTACTACTGTTACTATAATAATAACTAATCACTTCATTCTGTGTATATGAGTATCATATACATACTGCAAAAGAAGAAATCCCGTAGTATCTTGTAGATAGTTTCCTTTCATTTACCCAAAAGCTGGTGTGATTTAAGTTTCCTAAACCTTTGCTTATTTTATTAGCATATTTTTCTCCTGTGATTTATTCTTTTCTCCATCAGTCTTATTTATTCAGTTTCCTTTCTAGAATTGTGTTTCTAAAAAGTAAATTATACAGTTAAAACCCCTTTAACAACAGAAGCTGTCTTTCCAAATAGATACAAATAAATTGAGTATACTGTTTAAATGTTTCTAGTTGCTTGCTCTGGCTTCTCCAATTTGTATCATTTTTATTAACCTTATTTAGTTATTTTCTGGTCTTATGTTTTACATGCCTTGGTACTCGGACACATAGGTAAGTACCCAAAAGAAACAGGGCACTACAGTACAGTTTGTGGGTTACAGTATCTTCTCCCTCACACATCTGGTGAGATATTTTTGTCCTAGTGCCTTGTACAGCAAACGCGATGGCAAAAGACAATTGAGACAGGGTACTTGTCACAGTGTGAAAGAGCAACTGAAAAGAAAATATTAAAAATCAGTTAAGCCTCCTTCTTAGAATATATGAGTTTGGGACAATGTGATACCTATATGATTTCCAGGCTTAAAAAGCACAGGTGCTGCAGAATTCGACTTAAATGCTTTCAGAGTAATAAATCCACAATAAAATCCTGTATACAACGAAGGGCGAGTTACCACAATAGGCTGATGTGTTGAAAAAACCAACCTGCTTATGAAAACAAGTGCTGTATATGAAATGTTAGTGCAGATGAGTACATACTCATTGAAAACTAATTTTTCTCGTATGGAAGCGAATGGCGCCACATGCTTCAAGTTGAACGGGATTTTCGGTTTAGCACTGGAGACGACAGGTTTTGTTAGAAGGCTCCAGAGCTCGTAAGGCAGCCCTTGAAGGAGAGCCAGACAATACACGGGAGCCACGGAGCTCGCAGATGATCCCAGCGCGGCGTTATCGGCCGGAGCCTGCAGAGACCCGGAGACCTTTGTGTTCCGGGCAGGCAGCGGAGACTGTGAGCTTTCTGAAATGAGCTGCAGGCCTAATCTAGGCTAGCACCCATTCGGATTAATAACCGCAGCAGCGCTGCGCGCCGGCCCCGTCCACAGGCGCACCAGGCCCTGGATTTTCCCTGCTCATCCCGGCCTGCAGCGCTGCGCCGGCAGGGCCCAGAGGAGGCCGCGGGGCTCCTGCTGTGTGCCCTCCAGCCCGGCTACCTGTTGGAAGCCAGGGCCGTGCCAGGCTGCCCGGGGAGCCGCACAACAATTACAATTGCACCTTCATCATGTGCACACCACACGTTTCGGGTGTCCGGGGCTAAGCACTGCCCGGGCCGGGGTTGTTGCCTGGCAACAGGCGACCCCGCAGGGCGGGGCGGGCGGTGGTGCCTCTCCCTTCAAGGAGCCCGGAGGGATGCGTTATTCGGAAACGGCCTCTTGTTCCTCCTCCTCCTCCCGTTAAATCTGCACGGGTACGTAAGCGAAGTCCCCGCAGAGGAGACGGTGTCAAAATGAGAGGAAGGTAAANAAGCCTTTAACGAGGTTCCTAAAGTCCCCCCCCAGGGGAAGCAGCGCTGTGCCCTGAGGTCTCTCCGGCAAGGCCCCCGCACCCCTGCTCCCCTCGCCTCCCCGTCCCTCTGCAGCGCCCACAGTAAAACACCTTAACTCAGCTCCGGGAGAGAGGAGGGAGGGGAAGGGACCACCTTCAGAGTGCAGCTGGAACTGGAAGCTGTCTGCCTCAGCCGTTAGAAATATGTGGAGAAATTACCTATCATTCCCTGTAGAGACATCCAGCAACCATCCCAACCCAGCTTTTCAGTTCGGTGATAATATGCTCCTATCAGTTTTAATAGCCCCATGCTGGATTCAGGAGGTATTATGGATTGTACAGCAAGCATATTGTCATTAAATTAAATTTTCAGAACATTCCCCAGCTCATCACAAATACCACAGAGAGTAATCATAATCGGTTCTCAACACATGTGTAATTGCCTTCAGCTGGCGTTTTTTACAGTTGACATTGTTCAGCAGTGATAAGGTGATTGGTGATTTGAATACACAGCTTGTTTCATAGCTGCCGTAATTGAAATATGGTATGTGTGAATGGAAGATTACATTAAGACCTAGGATAATCACCTGACATGAGAGTAATTGAGTCTACAATCTGCCACTGAGTCTCTCAGGGAGGGCTGAAATGAAAAGAAGCCATTAGTAGATTATGCCACTGCTGGCTCGGCGCAGCTCTGGAGCGCCGGGATGGCATTCCTGGGCGGCGGGATGGGCACCTCCAGCCGGGCCGGGCCGGGCTCGGCTGCCCCCGCCTCGGGCCGGGCGGCCCCGCCGGGCACGACACTCCGCTTTTACCTGGGGCCGGGCGGGGAGAGAGCCTGGCTGCAGAACAAACCATTCCTGCTGGCTCGGGAAGTACTGCTTGTTTGTCGTCCCGGTGGCGGAGACCAGGGGGTCCGATCCCTCCATCTCATCCTTTCAGGAAGGGCTCTGTGTGTGTATAGAAAAGTGCATCGTGAATTCATCCTGATGAGTGCAGGCGTAAATGGTCAAACTCTAACTGTTGTTTAACTGCTTATGAAGGGATCAAAGACGCAATGAAAAGAGTGTCCTTATTTCTTAGTAGTTTTCAGGATGTGGGCTGCATGAGATACTCTCCTTAACAATCAAATTTGGAAGTACAGTGAGGTTAATTATACGATGGGTAACCAAGAGGAACAGTTGTATCTAACCTTTAAATATAAATGTAATAAGGTGCCTGCAAATCTGAAACAAATATTTACTCCAGGTGTCCAGACTTAATGGACAAAAGCATAATTGCTTTTTAAGTAGAATATTTTATTTGTTAGTCACTGAGGATTATTCTGTGATGGAATAGTCTGTCTTTCTTTCTCTATTTCTTCTTTTGGAAGGCAGTATGTTTTGTTGGATTTTTGTTGTTCTTTTTTTCTTTTCCTTCTTTTTCTAAATCTACTGTATATACAGATCACAAACCCTGAACAAAGAAGAATTACAAACCCAGCTGAGATAAACATGTCAGAATTACTGTTAAGAGGCTGATGCCCAGAGTGTTTAATGGCTTGAAAAGATGATCAAGCATTTATGCAGCTACCCCTTCAAAAATTATCATTGAGCCAATGATAATCCAGTTATAATAATGAGCACTGAGTCAATTAAGCTTAGCATGCAGAGAAACTACTTTTTATTATTAAATAACTCGTTCTCTTCCATCTTTAAGAAAACAAAATTGGAATTATGAAACCAAGGATTTTACTGAACAGCCATAACATTCAAGTTAGAAGCCTATACAAAAAGCCACATCCAGCATATCGTGACTAACTTGTAGGGTGTAATTCCATCAGGATCTGAAATTCTCCTTTGAGATTTTGTGAATCCCCATTCTCTCATGGTTTTACAGTGTGTAGTAATTTTCAGAATCCAAAATCCAGCTGTACTATCTTGGAAATTGCTATAGGACACAGAGCTCAGCACACTGTTTTCCACACACAACTGGTAGCTAGTTAACAGTTGCCTGGCCAATTTCAGTTTTTTCCTTACAGTCTCTTCAAAATACGTTTTGTATCTAGCAGAAGTATCTTCACATTTTTCTCAACTATTCCTGCAGTCTGAACTCTCTCTAGCACTTGTTAGAACAAACCTAAAAATGCAATGGTAAAAGAATAGTGGTTAGGATTGTTTATATTTGGATTCCACTTGTAATAACATTAGGCAGAAGGAAATTTTTAGACAATTAAGGTCTATATAATCCAATGCAGTATCACTAAAAACAGAAGGATACAAGGCTGGATATAGCTGCAGTAGTGATGTACAAATGAACAAATTGCTAAATAGTGCAGTATCTTCCGCATCACACCGTACATAGCATGCACCCAAGGTCGCTGCTTTGAAGGCTACAGCTGTCCCAGTGAGCCCACACCTTGGCAGAGTCAAAGACTCTCTGATTTGCAAAAAAGTGAGTACCAGATTAAAGTCTGGATCCCAAGCTCATTCTGTCAGTTTGCGATTGAAAAGTCTCTGTCTATAGGGAAAACATAACTAATTTTATCTGGAAGATAAAATAGCAATGATAGCAATAAACGTGGAATGATTAATATATTTTCAATCACTTAAACCACCCCCCCCCAATTTAAGGTTTTAAGGAGCCCTAGCCACTTAAGATACTCCACCACAACCAAAAATTATTTAGAAATCTTATTCTCATTTGTGCAAAAATGCTTTGCCTATGAAAGTCTATTTATGTTGATTTAAACAATGATGGTGAAGTCACTTGGATCTAGCCAGAAGATCAGAATATGAAAATCCTCTAAGCAATCAAATCTGAGGAGTGTTTAAAAGGGATCACTCAGTTATGCTGCAAGTAACCTGCATGGTTCTTTTTGGACATGAAATCATTCCTTGGTTTTGTACAACTTGGCATAGATTTTTTTTTCCACATCAAGAGGTACAGGGCATTCCAGAGTATGATGAACTGTAACTTAAGAAGGTTCTGAAACTGGGTGCTACTGAAGCAGTAACCATCAAGAGCACAAGCAAACTTATCAAACCTCTGGAGAGTTTGCATAAGGATCTGTTATGGGGTTTAAAACCCTACAGTTGTACAATGAAAAGCTTTTGGAGAAGATTGGCAGGTACAAACATGGAGGGAGAAAGCTGATTCATTTATCTTTGAGGGATAGAGAAAAGAGGATCTTCATTCATTTCAGTGTTACAGGTTAAAAAAAAATCCTGCTTGAAAAGAGTATCTGAAAATAATTCTGACCAACAGAGCCTGAAAGGACCCTTTTATCTCATTACAGCCTCCAGAGAGGCTACAAATTATCCTTTCCAGTAACCTCCCAGCAGCTGATTATTTCACCTGATTATTTCTTTTGGGGTCAAAGAACCAGCCTCTACTTTTATCTAATATGTCTTCTGCTATGGACAATGCAGATGTTCTCATTTCTCCTTTATGAGAAGTGTGTCTACTTTATTGCACTTGTCAGGCAGCTCTTTGGTGTAATGTTGCCAATGGGCTTGTCTACTAAGCCCATTAAGAAAAATATCCCAATCAGAAGATTATCCCTACACAGTTATACACCTGTCCATATTACATGTATTTTAAGAACTTTGGTTTCAAGGCAGAAGAAAAAGTCCGTCTTGCTGTGAGTTATGCTAAACTTTCCTCTGCTAAAAGTTTCTCTAACATATATTGAAAAATTTAAGACAAGTCTCTGCAACTTTGCAAGTAGGGCAGACAGTCACGACTTTGGTTTGTTTGACTATAAATTGCTGGAACAATGCAACTTAAAAACAGTACAGTAGTATTGTATGACACTGTCAATATCATTTATAGCACAATTTTACACAAAGGCAGGAGTATCATAAAAAAAGAAGTAAGTCCTATCAGGTGCCCTAAAATACCTTATGTCATAAATAAGTCAGATTTCTTAGAGGAAAGCAATAAAGTTCCAGCAGATTCGATTTTTCCCACTAAATAATCACCCTGACCTTTTTCACTAACTTCACAATAACAGTTCTTGAAGAAGCAAGCAAACACAGTGAAAGATTTGTATGGCGCACCCATGTGTAAAGCATGAAGAGAATGTAGAAGAGCATTGATGGTACTAGTACACAAAAGACAACATGGAATATAAATCCAAAAAAGATACTAATCAAAATCAGTGGGCTGAATATTTATAAAGGAAGGTATTGATAAAATACTGGATGCAGGAGAAATTACACAAAAGTATTTGGACATTTTAAAAGTCTCTTGCAAGAGAAAAATACCAGAAACATATTCAACCCCTACCCCAAACTGTTTCTTTAACTTAGGAAATAGTTTCAGTCACAGTTGTTTTGTAAAAGTTGATAAATTAATTGAGGAAATAGCACCGGGCATGAATTTCACACCAGAGGATATACTATTAAGCTATTTAATTCAGAATTTCTAATTACTAGGGGTTTTTGGCTTGTTTTAACATTAAAAGTAATAACTTTTACTGGAAATATTTGTCTTTATTACCACCAGATAAATAATCTTGTCTTTCTATTGTTCGATTTTCTGAAGATAATTCATACATTACACAAGAGAAACATTACTAGAGGTTCTTAGAACTATTTTATATCAGAGGATGAAGAATTAGATTTTTAAAACAGCAACAATTAAAGTCTTATTCTGTCACTTTTAAAATCTAAAAGGAAAAATTGTTGTTTTGCAAAGGAGAAAAGAGATCGCAGACAAAAAGTTTTATCACCTGAGCAAGGTACAAAACAAATAAGAGGATAATTGATGAAAAGAAATAAGCCTGTAAGTGTTGGTGCCAGAAGGAACTGAAATTGGTCTTTACTCACTGAAACAAAATCAAAGTATTCAAATTAGAAGAGAAGGTGGCACAAAGGCTCCAAGATCAGTACCGTACTACTTTCTGGAAAATAAATTTGTGGCTGCTTCTCTCCAGCTACCCAAAATCATGAACATGCCAAATGCCATGCAAGCAAAGAGGATGTCAACAATACAGGGGTGTTACTTTTGTACAGAGACGCTTTATAATTAGAGATAATAATTATAATTTTTCCTTCTTACGACTATCAAATTGCAAAAGATTCCTGAGAATACAACTCTCTTCCTATAAATAAATCCTTGATGTATAGAAAACCACAGTCTACTGAAGGTTGTATAGTAATGCATCAGCTGACCAGGAATCCTCAGGTTTTGTACAGATAAGCTGCGTGTAGTTTATTTGTATTATATGTGCAAATATGAAAGTACTCATGTGTGATAAAACTAAAACCCCAGCACCTTCTGTCTTTGTGCAGTTAATACTCAAGAGTTGTTGTTTTGATATGAATCTTTGTATATTAGCACATGCTATGGGCTCCGCAGTTTCACTGTTAGATGTTTACTATTATATTTTTTCATTCATCTCCATGCACAATCAGTATAGCTCTTTAGTATGAGTTCTCAAATAGTGTCTTGTGTTACTTCTTCACAGTATCAATCTCGTTTATCATTATTACAGCAAATATAATTAAAGACTGTTTCTAAATGTGACTTCTTACTGATTTTCACTGGAATGCAATAGCTTTTCAGATTAAGACAAATACAGTTATATTCTGAGGTTTTTTGACTTTCAAAACCAGGAGATTTTACTTCCTTTCAGGAAAATCTGAGGAAAGAATATAAAAAAAAATGTCTTAGGAAAGAGTAACTGCAGAATGAATCGATCGATGGGATGCCAGTTCTAGTGCACTGGGGTATGTAAATAAATAATAATAATTCTTCATTCATCTCATGTCAGATTTTAATAAAACATCTTTTGTACTCACAGTGATTCTAAAAAGCAAGGTTTAGGTTGTCTCCTGCGTAAATGGGAGGCTGTGGCTGATTCAGGTCTCCAACAAAGACCCAATCCTGTTTGATTAGTTCTAGCAGACACTTAGCAGTTGCCCACCCTAGAATAAGTTGTCATTACTCTGCCACCAGATTAGCTTTAGACCTCGCCATTAAAGAAGATGTACTTATTCTTACTCAGTGTTAGTGCCAACCCTGAAATAAGAAGCACAGTACAATTCCAAAATGCCCCAAAGTTACTCTCTGGAGACAAGGCTGTTGATGACTTATCCTAGATCAATCATCATTGAAGGTCGCCTGTCCTATTTGGCAATATTTGTTCAGTAACTAATAAAGATCAGCCTGCAGTTATTTATATTAGGTTATCATCTCTCCAGGGTGAAGCTTAATCCATTTTACAATGTTTTTCCCAACAAGACAACATGAGTTTCTCTGTCTGAAAATGAATTAAGTGCATGGTTTCTAAATATGGGATCTGACATTGTTCTTGTTACAAAAAGCAATTTATTCCCCAAAAGGCTTACACTTCAAAGGTTATATAAAAAGGTTCAAATATCAGTGCTATCCATTTTTCAATTACTGGGCTTCCTAACACCACTAGCTTTTGGACAGATAAGCAGTGGTATCAGTTTTATTATTCAACATCTCATAGGTTTCCAATTCAGCATCCCAGAGAAAGCAAATTTATTGTAATACATTTAGCTGCTTTTGAAGCAGGAGTATCCCGGTTGTTTCCCACAGGACTATATGGTATATCAAACAGTATCTAAAGGGATGTTTATGAAGCACTAGATACTAATGATTGTGATTATTGCTGTAGATTAGAAAGCTTGACTATGGCCAGACTTTCCTATCAATTTAAAATTTTTAGTAATAGAAAGAAAACAGATTTCATCTACCAATGAAAATTGGAATACATTTGTGAAATATGACTGTGCTGAGGTGATTCTGTCTCCAAACATCATTATAAAATTCAAACAAAAAAAACCCTGACAATAACAGACAACGCTTTTGCATAACATCCTCTTTGTGTTCATAGTTTCTGTAACAATTAGCAATATCAAATTTGAAGAAGAGAACAACAGTAATAACAATAATAATGGGTTTTTATTTGAAATAAAATGTTCTCTCTTATCAAGATATCATTCAATATTGTAAGTAGTAAGTATATTAAAGTGGTTTTTCTTTACAAAGTAATAAAATTCCTTTTGCTATAATTTCTGACAATACTTTATGGACAATTCAGCCAAGCTTTGACATATTTTTATTGGCAAACTGTCGCAGGAAATCTTTCAGAGTTATGGATCAGCACTGAGTCATAGCAACAGGTTTAGGGCTTTCTTCTGCCAGGAATTTCTTGGAGGAGGAAAAGAAAATGTTGATAAATTCTAAGCCTGAGTGGGAAGCTTGGTATGACAGAGCAGTTGCAAAATCTGCCAAAAATACTCATCTGGTGCTGATTGCAGAAACTCACTGTTTTCCATCTCAGATAAAGGCTGCAGTAAGAAATGATATGTGTTGATCTGAATTTACTTCCAAATTATATCCTTTTTTTAATCGTTATTTTAAAAAAGCAATATTTCATTTTTCAGTAGGTCGGACTGATGTATGTAGGGCACTGGGAAAAAAAAAAAAAAGAAAAGAAATAAAGAGAGGGAAAATGAACCACTACAGAGAAACTGTTCAAAACCTGAAATGTTATAAAACAAGTAATGTAAGCATAATGAATTAACAGTCGTAGCTGGTACATATCAGGAATATGCAAGGGCATTCTTTGTTCAGAAAAGATACAAATACTGCATATAAAAAACATCATGGGCTGTCTTGCAAAAAAAAGAAAGAATTCGTGGAGTAGATAAGATCAGTTATGTTTCACAGGTAAAAAAAAAAGAGGAAAGGTTTAAAGGAGAAAGATATTATTTTAAGCTCTTTTTTATGTTATCCTTTGACTGGAGGAGAGCTTTGCAATGCAAGTTCTGAAATTCTTACTGTCAGTAAGTGTATGAGTTTAGGAAATTTTAAAGAACAGTGAATTAAACTACGGATTTAAAAAGATATTAGACCAGAATAAAATAAAACACTGATTCATGAAAGACATATTTTCCCAAGCTTTTTACTAAAACAAGTCATATTTTACAGATATGAACCTAGTAAACCTTTGTAGATGTCAAAAGACAAAAAACAAGAAAAAAAAAGGAGAACTATGTGGGAAAATAGCAATGGAGCTGGAGAAGGTGGAAAATTGACATGTGAAATAGCTAAGGATCTGGTTACAGGAAGGCCTACTAGAAGTTGTCCTAAATGGACAACTGTGAAAGGAAGGGATTCCATGGTACCAGAAAGGATTGATCTTGGAATTGAATGCAGAGAGCAAAATGCTGGGAGGCACTGTCACCCTCAAAGAAGATTATGCAGAAAAATGTGAGAGGGCAGGAATTGAATATTCACAATCAGGTAATTTTCAGAAACACATAATTAAACTTAATTTTCCAGGTGTTCTTGATATAACTTTATCATAATATGGTTGCAAAAAAAGAGAAGCATTGCGGAGGTTAATGCATTTGAGTTGAAGAACTGATAACATCATGCAACAAAGCTGGAACACAACCTCATCTGGAATAATGCTTAAAACTGCAATAATTCATGCTCAGGACAAAGAATCAAAAGTGAAAAAATGGGGGTAAGTCATTGTCAGGAGAAGCAAAATCTATGAAAACTAAAATATATTCCACCTAGTAATAAGGAGGTTGAAAAGACACATTCATCTATAAATATTTTGTGTCAGTCAACTAAAAAAAAAGGCGAAAGAGTTATCTAAGCAAAATCGTGTCACAAAAGAGGTCTGGGAGATAGAATGCCTTTAAGTTAATACAGTCCAGAAATAAGAAAGGAGATTCTAACCATAAGACAAGTAATATTATTTTCATCTAGGGTGGTGAGATAGAGGAATCAAGCGGATTTTGAGAGGGAGCTATGTAAATTTTCTAAGTAATAGAGTTGATGGACATGGCAAGGGACCCAGACCCTACATTTCTGGTGAGAAAAGAAAGCATGCGCAAAACTGAAACGGAGCTGTAGCTGTAGAAGTAGGCTGTTTATAAAATAAGATGTACTTCCAAAGATGTCATGCCAGAGATCATGAAGAGATTATTTTAACTGTTCCTAACATTTGGAATGGTGATAATTGATCCTCTCTCCCATTTCCCTTTTCAACTCTTTCAAGCTCCATTTCCCTGTGAATCTAAATCCTGCTTTTCTGTAGAAAAGATTTTATTAGAGTATATGAGATTACTGAGGTTGGGCAGCTGAACCTTCATTGCTTCATGTAACTCCATCAAGATATTCCCAAGACAAGATTCAGCTGAGGGAAGAGCACAATACCTGCTTAGCCCGAATAAATTAATACCAGTCACAGAACACTCTTATTTCTGTTCGATATTCAGCCTTACCAGCTTCACTGCGATGTGATGCAGAAATACTGAGCTATGAAGGATTTCTCTTTTTCTTGGAAGTGAAGTAACTGAGTTAGCATGCGGTTTAAGTGCCTTCTTGAAAGTCCTAAATTTATTGTGGGTTCCCTCCTTTAAAATAATTGCAGAATTACTAGGATATTTGTAACTGCTAAGTTCATACTCAGGTAAGAGTGTAATTACTGTGTAACGTATATGCAGAGGTCATAGAACAAGGCTTTGGATTGCTTACATTTCGTTCCTGTGGGCAAAACAAGAATCTCAGCTGGTACTTGGGGGCTTATCTTAATTAATATCTTATATCCAGGTCTCACCTTAAAATCTATCCTATTGCAACTGATGCAGTCATTTACTTGCAACATTTCGTTGCTATAGCATCCAAACCACTGCTACCGCTATGGTGTGGGATCAAGTAATCAACATCTATCATTCCAATATTATGATTTACATAATGCTCATATTTGATGTTCATATTAATGTATGCTATATTTCTTTATTGTTGTATTTAGGGAACATGGATGTGAGTGTGGCATCAGCTATTTCATGAAATTCTTTGGATTAGGGATCTTTGTTCTAGTAGTAGCGTTTAGTAAGATGAACACACTAGCCTAAATTAGTTATTTTCTTTCCTCCATTGATAATTAGCACTAGACGGGATGAGTATGAGTTACCTATTAACTCCAATTGCTATGTTTAGCAGTGCATCCAAAAAAATACATTGTCAGTCACAGTAAAATCCTGCTTCTTTTCTCGTATTTATTTTCAGAACTTATCAGAAGAGGGAAACTTACAGCTATGGCAGACCCTCGCACTTGCACTTTGTTCAAACCAATGTTTGTTTATGTTGTACATTTGGCATATGAATACCCGCATTGCTGTTTAGGAGTGTTAAATTCTTCTGACTATAAAAAGTGCAAGTGAAGCATTTACCATGATGATATAGGACTAGCACTGTAGCGTCTGTATATATATAAGTTATTTCATCAAATGGAGTTAAATTTTGCCACATTCAGGTATATATAGGGTTAGCTCTACGGACTTTGGTAGAGTCAGGAAGTAATTTGACCCTGTTATTTAAAAATTAAAGGAATTCAGTCTTAGTACATAGCCTTACAAAACCATCACTTCTTCCACATCAGATGCTACCTTCATGAAACAGCTAATATTAATTTTCATGTGGTTCAGAAACTCTTATTCTATGAATGACTCCAAATGTTTATACGTATTTATATAATTGGTTGTGTTTGTAGCTTAAAGTAAACAAGTTCTTATTGTTCAGTTGATGAGTTATATCGAAATATGAAGCTTGTCACACTGTAAATTTTTAGAAATAATGAATAGTTAATAACATGGATTTGCACACAACAGTACTGCAATTAATAGTGTGCAGAATATCTGGTCAAATAAAGTCACTATCTGCTCATAATTAAACTAGATACTCTTGCTTTTTTTTCACCTCAAGATAGCTGACATCTGTAGTAGCTGTAACTGCAGGACACAGACATTGAAGTACAAGGAGAAGTACTTAAGTAAAAAGAGATACTCTGGTCAGAACTGAGATGAGAGAGTAGACACCTAGATTTTCAAAGCCAAGTATGAAAGGTCTGAATGGAGACCTTCTTATAAGGGTTTCACTCTGGCAGTAGCCTAGACATCAATCCCAGCTTCCATTTGTGTGGAAGAGAACTTCCTCTCTTTGTGATAGACTTGTGATACTGTATTTTATCTGCATATAGCATCACCGGTGTTACTGCCCTTCATGTAGTAATCAGTGCCTCTGTAATGACTACTGCCATGGAAAGTGCTTGTTGATTATGAAATTGAAATCAATCTCCTAGACATTTTTAAGTGCGTTGGAGAATGGCCTTAGAATTCAAAATTGGTTTTTCCAAGTGGGTGACCAGAAAAGAAACAGGATGCAGTTGAAGAGAGGCGCAAGGGAAATAATGCATTTTGGGATAATCTGCAGCAGAAATGACAGAATGGTGGAGGACTGGTTAATTAGTAGCTCTGGAAAAGAGTCTGAGGGATTAGATAAAGGTAAGAAAGCAAATCTAACTCATCAATGTCATACAGCTCCAGAAAAACAAGTATAATACTGGCTTCTAAAAAATGTGATGTGGAATAGTCCCTTCACCCTTCTCAAAACTGGAAAAAAGCAGCTTTGGTAGGTATTGTGTGTAGTTTTGAATAATGCACAGAAAACATGCACAGACTAGAAAGCTCAGCCTAGACAAACTAGTTTGCAACAAGATTGTCTCCATTTCCAGGAAATTTGTGGTTGTTTCATATCAAGGAAAAAAAGAGCAGAGGAAAAACTGTCAGCAATCTTTGTGTACATCAAAAAACTCTGTATACATGGATAGAAAGGAAATAACACATGTAAAATTCAGTGCCATGGGGTTTAATACAAAATGTTCATCTTGATCTTTTAAGGATATCTTTGATAAATTCTCATGATGTGACAGAGTGTGGAATGCTGCAGGCCCATATTATTTTTCCTCATGCAATGGTGGACATTTGTTCTATATTCTATTATGTGTTTTACAATACAATTAGTTTGAAAGAAGGAAATTATTCCTACCTGGTTTTGGAAAGAAATCATAGAATTATAGAATATGCTGAGTTGGAAGGGGCCCATTAGGATTATCAAATCCAGCTCCTGACCCTGCACAGGACATCCCAAAGAGTCACTCCCTGTGCCTGAGGGCATTGTCCAAATGCTTCTTGAACTCTGTCACACTTAGGTTGTGACCACTTCCTTGGGGAGCCTGTTCCAGTGCCCAACCACCCTCTGGGTGAAAAAAATTTTTCCTGATATCCAACTTAAACCTCCCCTGACCCAGCTTCATGCCATTCCCTCAGGTCCTGTCAGTCGTCAGCACAGAGAAGAGATCAGTGTCTGCCCCTCTTCTTCCCCTCACAAGGAAGCTGTGGACTGCAATGAGGTCTCCCCTCAGTCTCCTCTTCTCCAGGCTGAACAGACCAAGTGACTGCAGCCACTCCTCATATGGCTTCCCCTCGAGGCCCTTCACCATCTTTGTTGCTTTCTTTTGGACACTCTCTAGCAGTTTAATGTCTTTCTTATATTGTGGCACCCAACACTGCACACAGCACTCGAGGTGAGGCTGCCCCAGTGCAGAGCAGAGCAGGAGAATCAGGGCCTGCTCTGGTGTTTTGGTTATCTGCCTACTGGAAAAAGAACGGTAGCTAGGAAACTCAGAAGGAGGGAGGTACTGACTGGAGTGACAGCATGACAAGTTACATTCTTCTTCCCAGAATTTACTACTTGCTTCCTGTGACAGTTCCCTCTTCATCACTCAGCCTCTTTTGAATACCACTGTGGATTTCTCTCTTTAATAATAATTCTCAGAGCTTTACTTGCTTAAGACCACTTTGAAGAAATATCCATTAGCAGAGATGCAACTATAGTCAAGGGATTTTAACTTGCAATTTTGGTATCCTCTCAGTCATTATGACATGGAGTCTTGGAGTAGCCAAGTCACTTTGTAGGTGTCAGTCCTAGAGCTAAACCCAAGAGTTAGCTTGGAAACATACAAATTTGAAATGCGGAGTTTCATGGCTTCTTGGTCAGAATTTGAGCAATTTTTTCAGAATTAAAGCTTTTACTAGTCAAGTTACTAGCCATTTCAGAAATCTGTTAGATACTGTTATTGTATTTATCCTTCCCTCTCCTGTTTACCCTTCACACATACAATGTATTTAGTGTCATAATTCAGAGCATTCATCCTATGTAGGGAACTCAAAAGCTATTAATTCCTGTCTGGGAAGAAATCTATTTTAATTCTTAGATGCCTAATTCAGGGTTATTGATACCATAAGGCAAGAAAACCCACTCAGTTTTTGTAGGTGCATTCCCAAGACAATACAGGAAAATCAGTCTTCTGTCGTTCTCATATCCGCATGGACACACTCTGGAATCATAAAATTCAAATAGTGGGTGCAAAGATAGTAATGCTTTTCACTGAATTATGAATATATGGAATAATGGAAGTTTTCTACATACAGCCCAAACCTTTCCATTATTATAGAAAAAACAACATTTTCCATCATAATGAATGCAGCACTACGAAATAATAATTAAAAACGTGTTGCTGGTTGCTAAGTGGATAATGCATGACTTCTAATTAGCTTGGAAATATTCTCTCTTGTACTAGGAAGTGTACAGATGTGTTAACCTTGGCTGGAGATTCTTCAGCAGAAGATGAACTACTGATGAAATACTACATGATGCAATAAGCTGGATATTCATATTGAGAATGAAATTCAGTATTATATTGTAAAACCAATGTAGTTTAGTTTGATTTGGTTATTTTTTTTATAGCAAGGTAGCGGCATATGTAATATAAAAGTGAAATCTTTCTATTCCTCATTTATTTAGTAATCATCTCTTCTGGCATCCGTAAGGAAAATATTTAACCCACACATAGCCAATATGCCTGAGACACTGCGCTTGGTGTGGATCTTTGTTTGCTTGTTTGTTTGTTTGTTGTTCATTGAAAATAGTATTGTTTACATCTCATTGCCATTAAAGGCAATTTAAGTTGCCCAAGTGTAGCTGATGGATTTGCACAGCTGGAAAAAGAGACCTGGTTTGGCATCTGGAAGCACTACTGTTTGTGAGGATGTGAAAATGTGGAAATTCAGACTGAAGTAACATTCTGACAACATAGTTGTAAACTGAGAACATGTGAGAGGTTTTGAGTGACTACTAGCAGCTTTGGTCACTCTTCTGGGCATAACTGAAATCACTGCATTAGCGTTGGTATCATTTGAACCAGTTAGATTCCTCTGCACCACTCGAAATGTTACAGAAGTTAGACATCCAGCTCTGGAATCCACTAAGATATTTGAGATTATTGACACATGTTTTCAAGTCTGAGGCAAGCGTTTCTGCTTTACCTGAAATTAAATTAGTAGGCCAGCAACAAGCCAGAAGCCAGCACTGCACCAGAAAAGCCATGTCACCTTCTATTTTGAACTGGAAAGGAAAGAAGAGGCCAGGCTCAGTACTCTTGCAAAAATCAGCTCATTGCTTTTACTGGGTTTAGATCTGGATTGGCATAGAAGAGTACATCATTCAGTCTAGTGTCTGGAACATAAAAAATTGTATGGCTCACACAGCAACAATTTGCTTACCAGTAATACTGTAAAGTAGTGGCATTAAGACACAGGCAGTGCAGAAACAATGGTTAGCTTCAACTATGTGATGAATACCTTCAGTTGGGTTTGGAGACACTTAAGATATGTTCACTACTTTTCAGAGCTTTGGGTAGAAGCTGCAGGCTGTTTTTCTTATGGTTTATTATGTTTAACAACTTGTTGTTGCTTTTATGTTTTATTATTATATATGTTTACACGGATAGTATAAACTGAAAGTTTATTTGGCCCTGTCCCAGTTTGCTTGCAGCGTAGTGAAAATATGAAAATATGATGGGGGGATGCATAGGGGTAGGGAAAAGGTTATGGGGAAGAACGTCACCAAATATCTTGGTTTTATTGCATGCCTTGATTGTTTCATTGAACTCTTTCTTTCTTTCTTTTTTCTTTCTTTCTTTTTCATCCTTCCTTCCTTCCTTCCTTCCTTCCTTCCTTCCTTCCTTCCTCTCCTTCATCTCCTTCATCTCTTTCTCTCTCTCCTTCTCTCCCTCTCTCTCTTTCCACTTCTCCTTTTCTCTTCTCCACACCTCCACATTTTCCAAGAGCAAACAATTTTGTGTGGTAAGAAAATCTGCCTCCAGCAGTACATGTTTTCACAGAACTGGACCTTGAACATGCCCTACACCATGAAGAAATTGGTGTTTACAGATAGTCTGCTTAATACCTGTGAGCTCCACAACCAACAGAAAGTGATGGTATCTTCTTTCTGTGTTTGGCTTTAATATTTTTTTTTTTTACTGTTTATGACAGAACTTTGATTTTGCTTTAGGAAATATGACAGTGTACTTAAATGGTCCATTTCACCTTCAAATTTAAAAGTGTGACTGAAGTTTGAAATGCAGTGTATCTGGAAAACAGGTTCATTATTTGCAAGTGCTAGAACACAAATAAGCTGTTAAAAATAATAAAACAAAAGTCACACTTGTCATTTTCAGAATATAGGTTGTCCATAAGTGCTAGTAATATGATGAAAAACTGTTTTCAGAGTTCCTTCTTTCCTAGTCCTTCCTAAGCCTCCGATTCACCACAAATTATTCTTTTTCCTTTTCAAGCCCATCATCTTCTTTACCTCTGTTCTTTCCCTGTTTCCTTTCCACCACAAGAGGAAGCCTCTAGGGGAATTTGCAGGATACATAGATGCTTTGGAGGGAAAAAGAGGAGACAGTTGTAGGTTATCTGAGGTGTGGGTTGTATGAGAATATATTTTCAAAAAGAAGTGTGGGTTATCTGAGTAGCAGGCTATATACAGGAAAATATGGTAATATAAAACCATTTTAGTTCTATCTGATACATCATTCTAGGCCTGCAAAAGGACAGATTTGCTTTTCTGAGATGTGCATATCTGTACAATTTCTTATGTGAGAGCAAGCATGTATAACTGATAGATTTTAGTGTTTATCATTCTCTTTTATACCAAGATTTTGTATGTGATAGAAGATGTAATATTACATAAAATTTTTTGTGGTTGTTGTTTTTTTATACATTTTAAGTTTTTTATTGTGGCAGGTTAATTTTAGATAGGAAAATGAAATAAATGATTTTTTTTTCCTGAGGAAGGGAGAGTATAAAGATACTTTTAAAAAGCAGAAATATAATCCAACACAGAGTGGTTGATATTGCATCATGAATGGCTGAAAATCAAACCGGATAGTTTCAGAAGTCATAGCTCTTCCTCCAGAAAACCCTGGACACTATTTTCAGATACTTGATGTATTTTGTTATCCTAGCTGAACATTTACAACTCATGAATAAACGATGGGCTTAAATGTCACTTTGATAGTGATCCCTTAATATTGTACCAATAGGTAACAGAAAGTTGCAATCTTCACCAGCAGAGATTTCTATGTTGCAAGCTGACTAACTGTGCAGTAAAATAGTCATCAGAAAAAATATTCAATAGGCAATTATTAGATGTACCACTAAGAGTGATGTTTTCCATTAGTATTTATTTTTTTTTTTACTTTGGCACCTTTTATTGAATGATTTTTTTAAAAACCTAAATGAACAACTACATTTTCTAATGTAATTTTGTTTCTTCAGGTGGCAGAAAATAATGTCTACGTTTTTCTTTGACATTAACTATATTATTATTGTTATTGCTGTTGTTAACATCATCATTGTTATAACTACCAGTACTACTTCATCAATAAATTTTCTTTGGTTTATTTTATTAAAACAGAGAATGTTCTACAAATCTATTTAGGAGCCTAACTGCTAATCTGTCTCCTTAAATATTGAAGGTATATTAATTCATAGTATATTAATACTATTGAAAGTATAATCTTTTCAAAGATGTGCACAGTGAGAATTGCAGATGAAATATCTGTTATTTCAAGTGAGAGAAATCAAACATCCAATATGTACTAAAATAAACTCCCATAGGCAATTGATAAGGGCAGAAAGAACAAGTTACTAGTGAGAGAGCATTTTTCATTAAATGACCGGTTTATTTCTTATTTCTTACCTCTGATTCTTTAAAAAAATATGGAAAAATGTAACTCAAATCCATACTAAATTGTTTTACGACATATTCAATTTTTGCAGTTTTCCTATATTCCATTTTTAGTTGACCAATTTTGCTGTCTCAAATAGGCTAATTCCATACTGATGGAAAGCCAGCACTGCTCTCTACTTTCTACTTTCCTAAAACATTGCCTATCCTACTGGGAAGAAGAAACTCAGAAAGGATGATGAAAGGGCATGGAAGAATGCTGTGTGGTCCATCATGCGTTTCTACAAGTTGTGTCTCTGAGATCTTACAGTTTTCTTTCTAGTAGAGTCTCAGTTGAATAGAGCCCTCTAGGTAACACATGCACAAATACATTTCTTTTCAGGTATAGTGTTCAATGCCCTGAAAAAACAGGGATTTTTTTTTTCTTGCAGTGAGGAATTTTCAATTTTACTGAATGCAACCTAATCTTATTGAATCTGACAGTCAACAAGACTGAATTACACTTTTTCCAATTTTCGTATTCAGAGTAGGTAACTGGGGCAGAGGCTGGGTGATATTACGTAGATGAGCTCTTAGTGACCACATTGATTATTCACCTATATATTCTTGAATCTTGTTTTGCAGTCCTGTGGATATGATGCCAGCCATCCAAGTGACCCTATTTGAACTCCATTTCTATGGTGTTTATTAGTGTGCCATCAGGATAATGATTAGAGCTTTAAATATTTCTTACAGAGGACATTGTGGTTTCTTATAAAGGTATTGTGGGTTGTATGCATTTTTTTGCCAGTGTTTCATGAAATGCTGCATTTTCTGTTTTCTTCTTTAACTTCAAATGCTTTTGCAAGGAAGAAAGTCAGAGATCTTCCCTTGTCATTATATAAAGGTGAGTATCCCTTTCTAAAAGAAACATCATGTTAAGTGCAGTAGTTAAAGTAACAGTAGCATATTATATTGCATTTCTCCTTCTTTCGCATTTCTGTCAGGCCTAAGAGTGCTAGACACTCAAGCACATGGTGACATTAACAGGCATAAACAAAAGCAGCTGTGGCAGAAGATAAAGAACAAAGCCTTCTAACGAATTTTCCTAACTTCAAAGATGAACAGAACAAGGAAGTAATTGCACTTACAGCATTATTTAATGGCTTTTTCATTAAATCCAACAAAGAGAGTAATAAACAATCCAGGAACTGTAAGAGAGTTTTCTATCTTTGATTCTTAATGCTCATCTCTGTGCATATTTAAAAATATGCTACTAGATAATCTGTATCTGAAGGCACCAGCAAGGACTAAGTTTTCAATGTCTTCTATAATTTTAATTATTTGGAAAAATGATGAGTAAACTCATTTGGCACAGCTTTGTGTCAGTAAATGAGAACTGCTTCAAAAATGCATGATCCACACTGACTTCATGAGCATTCCCACTAGGGCATGGCATTTCAGCAGTGGTTGCATGTGTACTTTAGGTCCAAATAACCATGTAATCCAGAACAATACATCTGAAAAGAGCAGGAAGAAGATACATTGCTCTAAGAGTATGATCCAGTCTAGCAAGTTCTTCACACTTTGGGCAGTGTGTACTTTCAGTCTTTTTTATCTTTTATATTGATATAAGTGATTTTTTTGGTTGAAAATCTTGATGATTTTATAAACTAACTTAAGGTGGAAAATAAATGCTGTTTATTATTTATTACTAGAAATAAAGATTTCTTTAGGAAATTTCGGAGTTACTTGAAAGAAAATTCTGCCAGGTCTTCTAATACTTCATGGTGGCCAGGAAGCTTCCTCCCTCTAGTAGTCTTCGTCTACACAGTGGTATGGAAGCTTGTTGAAATGAACATTGGTGGTTTCATATATTGACTTTAGTCTATCAGTTCCCTGTCTTGAAAATTGTGGTAGGAATAGAGGTAATTCATTAAGCAGTAAAAAATTCTGCCCCTTTTCAGAGAGATTTGGATAACTGCAAGTTACATCTTCTTCTGAGTGTTTCTTCTAAGTCCTTCAACTACAGACTTTAAAAAAAGTTTTTCCTTGAATAGTTGATGTTTCATGAATTATTTTCCTTAGACTGCAATCAGGCACTGGAGAGAATTGAAGGGACATGAATTAAAAAAATAAACAGAAGAAAACCAGTGATCTATTAGAGTAAGGCAGGAAAGGAGAAAAGTTACGGAGGATATAAAAAAGAAAACTGTAATAAAATATGATATTTCTAACAAGCTGTGAGTTTACCCAAGGTCAGAGCTATCAGTTTCAAACAGATGAAAATAAAAAGAAAGATACAATTTAGATGAAAGCATTTAAAACAGCAAAAACAAACAATCAGGAATGTAATGGAAAGGATTGTGCACTAGACTTTCAAATGCAGGTAAAGAAAAGTGGAAGGAAGCAAAAAGAAACTTGAAAATTCTAAACAGAAGCAAGCCTAATGGAAAACTGAAATACAGTCCTACCAAAGATAACTGTACCTGAGGACAGCTTGAAAAGCATGTAGTTGAAAATGAGAGAAAAGTACGTATCTCCTGTGAAGAAGGAGCAAGACACAGTTAAGACGGTATCTAGCTCCCCATAATTAATCATGGAATAGTTGAGATGGGAAGGGGCCTCTAGAGATGGTGTAGTCCAAACCGTGAAGCAGGGTCTGCTAGAGCTGGTTACTCAGGGTCTTGTCCAATCAGATGTCGAATATATCCAAGGATATTTCCATAGCCTCCCTGGCTAGCTTGATCCAATGCTTGACACTCTCAAAACACAAAAAAACCAAACCAAACCAAACCAAAAAGCCAAAAACAAACAAACAAACAAAAATCCCCCATATGTTCAAGTGGACTTTCCTATATTTCAGTTTTTGCCCATTGCCTCTGGCCCTTTCATTAGGCAGCACTGCTAAGAGGCTGCCTCTGTCTTCTTCACTCCCCTTCCCCACCAAGTGTTAACAGACATTGTTAAGATCCCTTCTCTGGTCTAAACGCTCCCAGCTCTTTCACACTCTTTTCAGGTAGCATGTTATTCCTTCCCTGCCCGAGGCGGCCATAAGCAAAACACGCAAAGACTAATCTGATCATTCAGTTTTGTCCACGATTTTTATCATTTGGCTGGAGCAAGGCTCAGACAAAGTTTGCTTGTCTTTATGGCAGATGATAGAAGGGAACTTTCAATGCTGCATTTATAGTAAAAGAAAAGGCTTAATTAAGAAGCCTTTAATTGTATTTATACCCAACTTCTATCTACTACTTTCCGACTATCTACATCTCTTTTTTAATTGCAAATCTCAATTAGTAACCTGTAAATCATATGTTGTTGGTTTAAATTTTATCATAACGAACTGTACATACTGTTAAAGCTATGGATGTAATTTATTTCTTTTACATAAACTGGAAAAGTTGTCATTTTATAGTAGAAAATCCACATAATGCTTAAGATCATAAATTGTCCTTTAGCATATTCATGTCATTTCTTCAACAGATAGACTAAAGACGCTGCTTCACAAAGGAGTGCTACTATACAAGAGATTGATTTGTACAGCTACTTTTTCACTGCTGGACCTCATACTTGGTAATCCAGGCTCAAATTTCAAAGTGTGTTACCATGAGCTGGAGCTGGAGGTGTCATCTTCATAAAGCCAAACTTGTGCGTGTCTGTTTAAAAGGATTGGGGCCTAAGTCAGTCCTGACCTTCTAAGGACTTGTGACATGCAATTTTCTGATCATGACCAACAATTTTAATTTGAACCATTCTTCTTAACTCTAGGTATTTGAGCACAGAATTTGGTTTTCAAGAGTATGTGAGTTTTGAAAGAAACAGTATTGCTGTCTACCTTATCTTTGGATTCAGGAGACATAGGAGTAAAGAACTGTAGTAACTACAATCAGAGCAGATTTGTTCTCAGGAATCAATCACAGTTATCAATCACAGCTGTTAATAGGAAAGTTACATGACAAGAGTGAAGGTTTTTGGATTCTCCACCATTGCATTATGGTGAAAGAATATCTGGTTTGGGAACCAAGAAAAGATTTTTAGCAAATGGAAATTAGTACTTGACTGGACCAAGAGAAAATATCTACCCTTTTTCATCATTATACAATATGTTTACTAATCCAGAAGCAGATAAGGTCTCTTGTATCACATTGTGTAACATTCCAGTGAAATGAGGTTGGAGTTCAGTGCAAGATTGTTTTTAAGGGAAGACAAAGGATGCAGGTCCGTGTATTTAGCGAGAATTTTTCACCCACAGATACTCTTTTGTTATCAGTTGGTATAAAAATTGCTGCTCTACTCAGTTTGATTAGAGATGCTGTTGTTGAACTCATTAGAAATGAGTGTTTTATATTATGTCTCAAATTTTGGTACAGAGTATTAGAGTTAAGCAGCATCCGCTACTTGTTTGACTTCTTGGTCTGTCATAAGGCCAAGCATAACTTGGAATGGTAGAAATGCCACTGTGCAGAGATAGCTCCATCAGGAAAGATTTTTTTTACCTTGGTCAACAAATTTTTCCTGCTGAAAGATATTCAGAATGGGAAGAAGAAACTGTTCAGTTTTTGCTCAAGGCATACCAGCATGAATACAGGAATGGNTTAGAAGAAGAAAACATTATGTATGTGAGTAAAATTATCAGTCATTCATTTATTTTATCTGCCAAAAAGGATAGTGTATTTGGCTGCTCCAACTATTTATATTGGGTCGGTTGCCTAGTTATTTTTTCGAGGAGAACCAGAAAAAACAAAGTGGTTTTATACATAAACCTGAGACTATAAACAGGAAGAATTACTAACTAAATAAATGCTTTTAAAAGCTGTCAGTGAGAAAGTTGAAGTCTTATTTTATCAGTCTAGGCAAAATGAGATGTTCTCTGAATATTTCTTGATGAAAGAAAAGGGACAGCTCTGGAGAAGATAAGTAGTAGCCAAATTAATCTGTATTGTGCTTCACTGCTAACCACCTCTCCTGTCTTCTTGAGAGAGTATTCTATGCTAACACATAAAGATGTTTGCGAATAGAGAGGTAAGAGCTTGAAAGTGCCACCATTTTTTCTGCTACATTGTTTCTACTTTATCAAGTAATCTTATCCACAATTTAGGTCGGAGAGAAAATATACCATAGATTTGTGGCAGGGATAAAAGACCACAATGGCTTTTTTACAAGGTGTTAAGTGTTTTCCATATTTGGAGGATTTTAAAGCCAACTAGCTTTGGATAGGAAATTGGTACTCAGGGGTCTTGTGAACTCAGACAGGACCAAACCTTGACTTCATCCCTCACTCTTGGGCTCCACGGGAAGTTTTGAAGCTTACATTCAGATGTAGAATTAGCTGATTTGCACCTGCCTCAGCCGGACTACATGAGAATGCAAAATCTCAGTGTGCCAGCTTCTGCTGAAACTTAGAGCAATAACAGAATTAGGAATGCATAGATAATTCAAGAATGTTTATATTTTATCATTTAGACAAGTACTCAGATGCCTAAGTTATAGTCCCAAACTTTTTGCTTGCATGGTGAGGAAAATATATGATATGAAAAAGCAGCTACTGGCACCTCGGTCATATGCTGAAGCCCACTTTCCTAGAGCTAACCATTTTTGGGGTGTGTTTTATAGGAACAAGGATCTTAAATTAGGTGCCTAAGTAACCAGTATGAAATCCACCTTCTATGACAGATAATTGGGAGAATTTGTACCCAGAAGAGTTTTAGAGTTACCAACACAAGGAGGACTTACTATACAGGTGAAAGGCCTGGACATTTAGTTCATCCTCTTTGGTTAGTGGCCATAGATGATAGGCTTGGTGCACTCACTGACTGGGAGCAAAATATAGTGCATGTCATATGAACAGATTTCTGGTTTCAGTAATTTCACTTGTTGGCCTAAATAAGACTAAAGAGAAGTCAAATACTACATTTTTGTATTATAATTGTCCTTTTTTCAGTGAATGAAAAACATTTAGAAAATGGAGGAGTTACTCAGAAATACTTTCAGGAGCAATCTGCACTGGCTCTGGGAGTCCCAAGAACTAACAGGCAAATTGTGACTTTCCCAGAAGTGATATCAATTAGGAAAACAGAGCAATTGTTGGAAGAATGTGAAGGTTATCATGCAAAGCATGTTTATATGGTTCAAGTGAGAGGAAATGATGGTAACTCCCAGAGTTGTGGGGGAACTTTCTCTTCGGAATATCCTGACTTTCATTTCCCTTGCTTAAAGCCACATTGGTCCTGATCATTGTCAGAAGAACCAGGAATATTGTCAATGCATAAAGATAAATCCAGAATAAATACTCCACAAGATGAACATATGTATGGTTATAAAATATAATTTTACTAAATGAAATACCATTCCTTTTTTTTCTCTACATCTGTCACCTCATTATTAAACTTATATTTCTTTCACTGTGATATTTTCAAATATTTTAATTTTATTTTCTCTTCTTCTTTGTCATTCTGATCAAATATATATGATTCTTAAAGTCCTGCCATTTTGCTTTGAAGTCCCAATTCATAGCCATTACTAATTTCTACATCAGCTATTCTGAGAACATTCATCATATGGCCAGAAGTCACATCTTCTAAGGCAGAGAAAGTTCACATTAACTGGAACCAGCTCAGGAATTGGTCCTAATAGCTACACCAGCTCATCACTCTTCCCTGTTGTCTTCAAAGTAAAGCTTAACTTTCAGTTTTACATTATTAACCTGTTTTGGTTGGCTTTATCCGAGCTGTTCCTTCTAGGCCTGGATGGTATTTCACCACCTTCCTGAGCTGTCAGGCACACAACAGCATGAGCACTTAAAGAATATTTTCTTTTGTACTAATATAAATAAATAAAGTATATTCTTCAAAGTCTGCAATGTTATTGGATCAGCATATCCTTTAATACCAAGAAAACATGTTGGCAGGATGATTATTTGTCACTTACCCTCTGTGTTGTGGCTAGTCTACAGTAGACCCTATTGTACAACAGACAGAACTCAAAACCCTGCTTAGAAATAAATTCCAGAAGTCTAGATAGATCAGAGATGTAGATATCTGAGAGCACAGAAAACAAATTCTGTTTATCCAGATATAGATAAATACTTCAATGTAAATTTCAGAATGTTTCTGTGTTTTAATGATACTGGCTTATCAAGGTCAGTAAAGAGCCCCTTGGCCCTTTCTTTCTAGCACTCATTCATACCATTATCCATACCCATACAAAAAAGACCTTTCAGTTTTCCCAAAAGTGTACTTGTGCCAATGGAAGTCAGAGGAATAGCCTAATTATTCTGCAACCTATGTGTAAATGAGGAGAGAGATTGTAGTTCTCTTTTGTTCCTGTACTTGGTAAAATGGTAAATACTTCTGTTGTTTTAAATGGAACTGTATAAACCTTGCCGAACTGAAGGCACCCAACTGTCCCACCTAAACCTGCTCTCAGCTTTCTTGGCTTTATCATAAATTAGCAAGGGGCTTCAGCATTAGATCCGGTAGTCTCAAATCAGGAGAAAACTTGAACTTTCACATAAATGCTGTTTCCAGCTGCCTTTTTTTGGTCAGGAAAATCTCAGAAGTGCAAACTCAAAAAGCTTGATAGTCATAAAGCCAGTAAAATGCCCCAAACTTATTATCATTTGAGAACAAATTAACAGCTGTTTTTTGAAATGTACAATTTACAAAACAGCCATATGAATACATTCTCACATATTTTTGCTGAATAATGTTGGTTTAATCTTTCAGAAAATGCTGCTGCAGTATTTATTTCATTGTTATAGATGTGAGGTGTTGGGACCTGATGTCTTCCCCTAAAAACAAATGTTTACAAATATTCAAGTCCATAAATCTGTAGGAGAAACAAAATACAGAAAATTCTTGTTAATGCAGTACATTTTCTGGTAATTTTATAGTCTAATTTTCAGTGGTTCCCTACAGAATGAATGCAGTTCAGAAGGCAATTCTATAAAGTACTTTGTGGATAACTATTATCGGCTAATTATTAGAAATTGCATGTTGTTGTTAATTGCATAAATAAATTGTTTTATCTGAAAGCCATTAAAAAAATGTTGGGTCTTTGAAGCATATATGGTTTTGATGTTCCTGTATAAAACATTTAACTGTTTAGCTCTAAAATAATGGTGTGGTGCTTTAAACCATTTTTTTACTCTATTGCATTGAAAGGGGAAAAAACCTCTGATTTTCAAAGAGCTTTTTTTGTGAAGTGTAGCCTGATGAACCTTACACTGAGAGGTAATAGAAATGCTGATGTTTTTGGCAAATACTGAAGCCATTTCCCTCTGTCTTTTCAAAATAATGAAAAAGAAAGTTATATAGAGATATTTTCATTGACTTATTAAAATTTAGAGTAGCAGACATATAGAAGATTGAAGAGACATGATGATATTTATTGTGAATATTCAAATTTAAAAATGCACTATACTTTTTTTGTGAAGATGTGTATGTGGGATTGTTGTCAGATTTGTGGGGCTGGCCTTAACAAACTAGAACCTTTACCTTTTCTTATTTTAAATTAGTCAAGGTATGTAATGGTATTTTTCCTAGCTACACATGTTGATCATGCTAAATTTTTATGTATGTCTGGGTAAAATCAAGAGCTGTAGAAGTTGCTCTCTCTGAATTCCTTCAGCTTTGTAAGCTCAAGAACAAACTCAGGTGCTAGGGCTGACTAGGTAGACTTTTTCCATGAAGTGTTGTCTGAGTCAGAATTCTATGCTGAATATCTAATTGGACCAAGCAGGTTCTATTTCTGTTTTGAAGTATTCAGTGCCAGTGGCACAGGGAGAAAATATGCTTTACCCAGGAAAAGGGCATTGCCATGGATATTGTCTTAGCATTCGTACAGTTATTGGGGTTGTGCTTAGTACTGTAAGCAGTGAGCTTGTCCAAAGCAGAGTAATCTTGAGCAAGATATGTATATTATTACACATGATGAATATTGATAAAATGGTTATTTTGCACATAAGACAATGGGCCAAATCTTACTTGCTTATAGACAGAAAGAACAGGAATCCAGGACAAGTAGGTACATGGGGCAGAATGTTTCTTCTTGTAGCTGTCCTTATGCAAATTAATGCTGCAGCCAATGGTGAGACACTGGCACTTCTAATTTGAAATTCATCTCTTCCTAAAATATACATATCATCTGAGCTTTCTATGTTCCTCATAGGCAAACTCAAGAAGTGTGGACTGTATGAGTGTACAGCAAAGTGGATTGAGAACTGGCTGAATGGCAGATCCCTGGGGGTAGTTATCAGTGGCACAGGGTCTGGTTGGAGGCCTGTCACTGTACCTGAAGGGAGAGTGACAAGGGGATGGATCCAGGTTCTTCTCTTTGGTGTCAAGCAACAGGACAAGAGGCAAGGGGCAGAAACTGATGCACAAGTTCCACCTGCTTATGAGGAGGAACTTCTTTACTGTGTGGGTGACTGAACTCTGTAATAGGTCACTTGGTGAGGTTGTGGACTCTCCCTCACTGGATATATTCCTGAACTGTCTGCATGCAGTCCTGTACAATGTGCTCTGGGATGACCCTGCTTGAGCAGGGAGGCTGGATCAGATGACCACTGTGGTCCCTTCCAACCTCACCCATTCTAGTACTCTGTGAGCTACAGTTTGTGGGCCATACCTAGTTGAGGAAGGCAACTGATAAGCTGCAGGACAGGGCTGCTTTTCATACTTTTGCAGAAAAGGACCTGGAGGTCCTGGTGGACAGGTTGAATATGAGTCAGTTGTGTGCAGTTGCTGCAAAGAAAGCGAACCACATAGTGGTCTGTATTAGTAAGAGTGCAGCCTGCAGATTCAGGGAAGTGATCCTTCCTCTCACTGTGGCCTTTGTGTCCAGTTAGTGACTGGCTTCACATTGTCATATGGGTGGTCAGGCAAGCAGAGGCCATGTCCTATGAGAAGAACTGAGAGAAATTAGTTTATTTAGCATTAGTAAGAGGAGGCAGAGAGAGGATTATTTTGCTGTCTACAGTTGCTTAATGGGACAGCAGAGAGAAGATAGAGATAAACCCTTTTAGGAGGTGTACACTGATAGGACAAGATAAAATATGGACATACTGAAATTAGAGAAATTCTGAATAGAGATCAGAAAAAATTCCTTCCCCATGAGGATGATCAAATGCTAGCATAACTGTTCTATGGAGGTCGTGGAATCTCCATCCTCGACAATAGTCAAAACTTGTCTGGACAATGTCCTTCGCAACGTGATCTAATTAAATCTGCTTTGAGATGGAGTTGGAATAGACATTTCCAAATGTCCCTTACAAGTAAAAGTTTTCAATTCTATGCTAGAAAGCTGAGTCTAGTTTTAACATTTGTTTCTACACTATCAAAAATTGTTGGGTTTTTTTTAAGAAAATTAGCTGCCATTTTGTAGTAATCAGCCAGCAATATTACCTGTGTAGCTGGGTGGATTTTAGAGGTATAGAATTGTTTCCTGGCATGTCACTTGGTGGAGGCAGGGAAGAGAGGAGAAGAAAAAAGTTAAAAAATGAAATAGCATGACTAAATGCAGTAGGATTCAGAAAGTACCACTGAACCAAAATTAGTCCATGGTGACTGCTGATACTTTCTCCCAAGTTGCCTCCTGGTGTCCTCTGTGCTGATTCTTATGTAAGTCACATTGAACCCATTAAAAATTATGAGTATTTGTAGAACATAACATAAAAATTCATATTACAATTGATGTAATCTACTGCTATTTGGGAATTTTCATAAACTATTACAGTATAATGGTGCCTGCTAGCACTGCTATAATTAATTTAAGATAGCATTTCCACTAAACCCCCTTACTTTCCAGAGCTTATACATCTGATAAAAATTCCTCCCAGGCTGAAACTAGGTATAGAGGGTCTTGACTGTGAAATTGATTATTCACAAAACATTAACAGAAGAAAATATGATAATTTCTTATGACATTTTAAAATGGGCATTGTTTTACTAAAATAAATGCAGCAAGTGGAAGCTGGAAGTGACAAGTGGCTGCTAGCTTTAGCAGGAGGGGGGAAAACTGTTGACAGTGATACTCAGAGCTGCAGAAGGAGATTACAAAGCTGTGGGTCACACCTCTTTTTCTCTAGCTATCCAACCCAAACAAAATTTTGCATTTTAAAACAATGTTTTGATTTGCTGTATCTTTCCTTTTATGCTTAACAAAAATGTGCCTATGGATTTTTCTTTCGCGTACAATAATAGTCGAAGAGAAATGTTGTTAGTTTCAAAACCATTTTTCTTTTCTTGATCTTTATTTTCTTTCTTGAAAGTCCTGATACCAAATAATTAAGAATCAAGTAGTCATTTTACAGGACAAATGAAACTTTATAGTCCTGTTAGGAAAAATAAAAAACCTCAGCAATAATTCTGTTATAGTAACTGAAGATACAAATGTTGTATTGGAGGAACATCAAATATTGACAAGTAGATTGTCATTTTGAAAAAATTTCTTCATATGGTGCCTGCCAGCAGAATGTAACACCCTTCCAGCCTCAGCCTCTTTCAGTTAGTAAATGGGCCTTTGTTACTTTCACATTAATGAGGACTCTCAAACCTCAAGTTTTAACCAGTTTTTCTCTCCACTTCAAGTCCATTGCTTTTGGCCTTGATGCCCCTCACAGCTATTCTCTGTTATGGAGGACAAGAAGAAACCATGGAGAAAAATTCTTGGCACAGCTCATGCGTGAAGTGTCATGGGGTGTTCACAGATGAATACGGGTGAGGACAGGTTAACATGGAAAGGAGCAAAGTCTGTTGCTGAAAAGATGATAGGCCTTCTATTAACTCTGGTTTTGGAGATTCATTGCTCGGTGAGACAGGAGACAATGAACTTGCAAGAGAACAAAGGGCAGTTTGTTCATCGTGACTTGGAGCAATCAAAGGACTTGGAACACCTGGAATCTAGCGAATTAAAACTCCACAAAAACACATGACTATCAGAAATTTAACAGTGTAATGCAATAATCCAAAATACATAATTCGTAGCATGTCAGTTGGTTTTATAAGTGTTCAGAAATTGCTTCAGTTGAGGTCTGTTTTAGGGAGTGAATGCAAACAATGGTATTTGGATCTCGATAGATATTTGAACTTCTCTAGGAGTCAGTATGATGCAGTTTTGGGTTTTGTGATTTGTTATGGAAAGCTTTTTCAAGAAACTTCTGCAGTTCCTTCTTGCCAGTATTCCTACTATAGATTTTAAACAAACTATGCAGAACTTTTTTCTTCCTGCCTTTTCTAAATCCACCCTCATATTCATATTCATGTTCATGTTCATATTCATGTTCATGTTCATATTCATATTCATTCTGAGAGAGCTGTGTGTTGATTCAGTAATCACTGTGATGCCTGGTCAAATCAGTTGAGATTCACATAGAAGAATCAAAGAAGTTTTAAATACAAAATTATTTTGTACATTAATATGAAATTTTGGAAGAATATTATGACTGCACACTAGGGTTTATTTTTCTAAATATTTTAATAATTATTAAGATACAATTTTGATGAAATTTTAAAACAGTTTTTGAGGGACATGAGAGAAAGGTTGAAAGCCTAAATTTCATTTCAATGACAGGTTGCATTGCTTACAGGTGTTCTGTTCTTTATCAACTATACTTCAGTATTTGAATACAGTAGCAATAACTTCTATGAAAGCCTGTGTTTTAAGAGAGGATTCATCACTGAAAGGATCTGGAACATTAATAAGAAAACTCGTCAACTTCCAGATGATGTTGAAGAATGATATGATATATATTAGTAAAATTTTGTGCAAATTAATAATATTTGCTCCAGGGACAGTTTTTTAAAAAAAATCCCCTTCAAACCCTTAGGTTTAAAGACCATTTGCTGCAAAACCATACTTCATGTTGATGTGCAGACTAATTTTGAGAACATGAACCATAATTCATTTAAGTATCTGTCAATAATCATTATACACTCTGACTGATTAGGGTGTAGGAAACCACGTTTGAACTTGCTAATCAGACAGTAGCAAGTAAATTGTATTTTCTTTGCGAACATGATTGCTAAATTCAAATGTTAGGGAAAAAACCTGATATATGGATAATTGAACATGTAAATGGAATTCACAAATCAGAACTTTCATTTGAACTACAGGATTTATATGCCTTAATGTTACAACAGGACTATTTTGTAAATGTGTTCTTGCTCCTCAAGATGTGACATTGAGGTTGAACGCCTTTTGTATAGGTCTTAATGGCTGGACATGCAAGAAGATCCCAGGTTTTACTCACCCTTTTGAATATATTGTGTAAATATGACATCTGTACATCTGCTTTAAAATAGAGACCTTGATTCATTAAACTGGTCATAGTGATTACTCTAAGCATCATTTTGGTGGTTATGATTGACCAGATTTTACCAGCCTTAGGATAAATCTGAAAATGAGATATATGTATTAGCAACAATTTTAGCATAGTATTTTGCACAATGTTTGAAAGTTCATAAAAAGAGTTCAGGCTATTTCCTTTTGAGATGACAGAATAGGTAGGTACTGAGCATTCTGATTTGAATTTTACCTATAGAAAAATCATAAAGTATTGTCAAGGCAGAATTAATCTGGTTGAGCTTTTTTCTCATTTCATCAGGAAAAGGAAAAGGCTGACTGTGTTGAATGCTTTTAATTCTAATTCTAGATTACAGCTAGTTGTCCATGGGCAAAATGAAGCAACTTCCATATTTTAAGTCTGAGCAGGTATCAGTCATGTTTTTCAGCCTGAGAAACCATGGTTCTTAACTGATTTCACTAGGAAAACAGAGTTGAAAGTTATGCATCATTCTACCATCTCCCTTTTTTTCAAGGAGGAGCAAACAACACTCACACCTAAACAGAAGTATTGAATGAGGTGGATTTGCTTCTACTTGGATTTATACTGGAATATAATCCCCATTTCCTATTCAACACACATGGGGTCACAAAAAAAAGAGGCTGGAAAAGACCCCAGGAAGTCACCTGCCCCATCTCTCACCCCCAGGGCAGAATCAGCAATACATAAACCCTTCTTGACAGTATTTGTCCCACTTGCTTTTAAAAACAATGCAGTGACAGAAATCTTTTCCTAGGAATCCCACCCTGGTGCTTCATTATCTTACCATTGTGAGGTCTTCCTAATGCTTCGCTTAAGTCTCCCTTGCTGCAGTTTAGTCATACAAGTGATCTTTTTGGCAGTGAAAATGGAGAACAGTTTATTGCATTCCTCATTGTGGCAGGCTGAGGCATATTTGAAGATGAGTATGTCTTCAATCAGTATCCTCTTCATAATTTCCAATCATCATGGGAGAAAGGATGTAGCAGCAACATGAAGAAATAGCTAAGGGCTGTTCCATTTTGTGGTTGCACAATTTTATGCTACTTATAAGTGACCGTGAAACCACAACTGAGGAAATCAGATATTCAAATTTGTCCAAGTGCAATACATATTATAGTCAAGAGAAAGACAGAAACTGAATCTGCAATAAGTGAAAGCCAATGTCTGACTACAGACCATGTCCTAAAACAGCTGTAATTTTCCAGGTGAGTACCTAATTCTGCATGAAGCCCCAGTTCCACTCAAGAGATATCAAGAAGTAGCTGGAGAGTGTCTCCAATACTTCTGAATACTCTCAGTGGACGATGAGTATATTAATGCCATATCTTTTTATTTAATGCATCACTGTTAAACAACCAGAACAAAAGTACTATTTGCATCTCACATACATGCTTTTGATTCAACTTCTTTATTACACTTCATAATGGCAGAAAGAGTTGAAAAAAGTCAAAATGAAGCTTCCGTGAATAGCTCACACAGGAGAATTTGAAGTGCGCCTTCATAAGACTTTTCCTCTAATAAATCTTGGTCACATATCAGTTGATGGAAAGTGAGCCATAGTGGGATAGGGAGGAGGGGCACTTCAAGAAAACTGATTTAAAATTGAAGTGTAGCTATGCAGATGATGATCTAAAGTTTTTCTAAATTAATCCACCTCATCAGCAACTCCACTGAATCCCTAGAACATTATTGGCAGGGCATGGCATCTGACATCTCTTGTTCTGTGTTGCTCTTGTGTAATTGCCTTGTTTCACTGCTTCAGCTTTGGTTGGAAGGCGCTAAAAAATTTAGTAAGTACTGCTACATAATCTTTACTTGGTATCTACTTGCTTTCAAGAGCACAGTGATCTCCTGTTTCCTGCCTGGAACTTTTTAATTTTGCACCTGGCTTGTGAAACAGATTCCTAGGCAGCCTTAATTATTTAACAAAAACACCAACTTGGCGTTCTGCAACACCAGGGTCTTTTGTTAAATAAAATGTAACTGAGTAAACATGAGACTCTCATCCCTAGTCTTCCTCAGTTCCTTTATGAAAGATGAGAATAAATGTATTGACCTTTCCTGCTTCCAGTACAAGCACTGAACAGTTTGTTTCTAAATTTTCTTCTTTGTAATGGGGGAATTTTTACAATACAGGGTCTGATAAGTCAATAAACGGAGGCTTCCTTTTAATTTATTTGCAAACAGCAACATTGCCTCCAATACATTGGAGGTCATATGGGTATTCCACTATGCACAAAGTTTATGGCAAGTCCTTTTTTTTAGAAGCTGGGTCCCCTTTTGTAGACATGTTTCTATTTAATAATTAGAATATCACTTCTCTTCAGCTTGTATTAAATATATCACTACCCATATGGAACATGAGAATGATATTTAAATTAGAACAAGTTGAAATGGAAAATATTAGCTAAAAAAAATTCAGGGACAAATGTTCTTTTTTAATCAGGAAAAAAACAGTCACATTTCTATAATTCGAATTAATCCTAAAATATTATAGGTAGGCCTAGTAGCATTGCAGATTACTAGCAAGTACTTGGTGCTTTCAGTACCAAAATTCTTTGTCCATAGTTATATGTTTTCTCAAGCTGGAACTTTTTTCTAGAACAGATGAAGAAAATTACTATAGGATTGTATAAATAAAACTAGAGCCTTGAAAGGCTATTTTGGTTCCTGTGCCTGAGAATAGGTCTGGGCAGCAGAAATGAGGACAAAGCTTGCCTCTCCTGTGCCCCCAACTGTCCAGTTGCTGGACCTAAACAAGCACCAGGATGGAAAAGAAAAGGTAGATCAGGGTGCAGACCCAACCGGAGGGGAACTGTCAGGGAGGATGTTGTAATGACTTGCTGACAAGGGGGAGGTGGAGATTGTGACTGAGAGCAGAGCAAGGATGAGGCAAACAGCATCTTTCCTGTCTCCTCATTTGCTGTTGGGAAAGGGAAGGAAAAGGGAGGTATGAATACAGTTATGATTTCAGTTTTTGGTGCAGACACACAGAGCACAGCACTGATCCTTTGCAGAGTCGTCACAGTAATGTCAAAAAATTAAATGCAAACAATATACCTATAAGAGTATTTATAAAATAAGGGATCCCAGGGGCACATAATTAATTTAAGCCACTTATCTTGCTTACTGGCAAATTGCAGGAGTATTTTGTCCTCATTTTCTTCTCACTGCCATTCCAGCTCTATCCTCTGTAATGACCTCCCTGCCAGTTTGGCTCTGACTGCTCTTAACCACATACAACGGTTGTCTTTCTTTCTCCTATCAGTACCATCCCGAGGTACAGCAACTGGTGTCAGGAGAGATAAACTACTGACTTTTGCTCTTGCATGTGTTTAGCACAGAGAAGACAGCAGTACATCCCCCTCATCACCTAGTCTAGAATATTCTCAAGCTGCAGTATTTTTAATGCTGAAAATCTGGAGTTAAATGGAGAACAAAACTTTGATTTTTGAACCTTGTCATTACTTTATTAATCATTAATCACCAAAAATCAAATAAATAAATGCTCATTTTAGGAAAACCAAGATACAGGCTTTGGACAGGTAAATTGTCAGTGATTCCTTTCTATAAGCGTATGTGTGTCTATGTAAAGATAGGTGGGGAAATGTTCTCAGTGATACCTGCTCCATAGAGTGGTGCAATGTGTGGCTTAACAGAGATTTGCTGATGGAATGTCAAGGTTTCTGACTTGTGGAAAACACTGCGGTCACATCTTGCCAAACACACTGATAAAAATCAGCTTTTGTGTTTCTTTATTTCAGGACAAGACTCTTTAGGGATTGCTGGATTGAGAAATGACAGATGTTTCAGCTCTTGCAGTTGTTGAGGAAGGATTGAACAGGAGAATTAAAAATAATATTTAAGTGCCTAAAGAGAGGTTGGCAAACAGAATGTGATCTTTTATATAAAGTCTTCTTTAGCAGGGGATGAAGAGATTTGTTTGCCAATGTAATAAACTAGTAAATGAACAGGACTCTGTTCCTGTCAAATGAAGCTGGAAGATTGGTCAGTTCAAGTGGAGATACTTAGATTTTTATCCCAACATTCAAATTGTGTTTTGCTAAACCATCACACACGAAATGTGTGATGTGCAAAGCCAACACGTTTTCCCCAACAAAGGGAAGGGTTATATTTGACCTCATGTCAAAGTACGCGTTAAGATGGCTGTTCGTGATTTTATTAATGCTTTTAATATAGTAAGTTTATGAATCAGAATGCTAGGTGATAAAGAAGAAAAATAAAATTATGAACACATTTTCATGACTTCTGGCAACTTTCCAGTCATTCATATACATGTGGGATTATCAAAACACTTCAGTCTTGGGTTAATGCTCCCATTGTCATCAGTGTTTGTTAGCTGGAGAGGGCACCTCTGACTGCCCTTGTTTTTGCAGGAGATGGGATGATCCAGGCTCATAATTTTTTATCCTTTTTCACATGCCCACTTTAGGACTAGCCACAGACTCAAAGTGTCAGGCATGAATACTAGAATACACACCTATTTGTAATGAAGGATGCATTCATGCCTAATTTGCATAGCCTAATTGTGTTTGAATGCCCTTACAATGGCATATAACAAGCATTGTAATGAAAAAAACTAAACATACCTTTCCAAGGCAATATTCAAGTTAGTTAAATTTTTAGAGAGGCTTTTTACTATAGGATTCAGAGCTAGATAAGATATGTGGGTGGCACAGGGCTATAGTCTATACCACTGATCCACTCTTTTGACAGGTAGTAGATGTCCAGGTTAAGGTATAGCCTGATTGCTATTGACACATTGTGGATAGGGAATGAGCAGGTGCAGCTCTCCAGGCAGAGGGATCTATGGGCTGGAACAGAGGGACCCTCTCAAAAGATCATAGAGATGACGATGCTTCAGCTGCAATTTTCATTGATTCTGTTTATTATTTATTTTGTTGATAAGGCTAAGTCCTGAAAAGAGTTGGAATCCGCTGTTATACACAGTATGTACACCACCTTTTCAGGGTGTAATGAATACTCATTGTCAGGGAGGCTGGGTAAAATTATGTCACTTCGAAACAGAGGTGGCTTTTTCTTGCCAGCACACTTTTGGAACTAACTGAGGTATATCCAGGGGGCAGAAATGTGGTGCTGCTGTTTCTTCTGGGATTATTTTTCCCTTTCCGCTTCTCTCTCTTTTTTTTTTTTTTCCTTTCTTTTTCTTTCTTTTTGGATTTTGTTTTTGTTTTCTTGAAATAAATAAATAACAGGGAGGATACTTGAGATTTAAAGCAAAGTTGTAAATTTAAAACAACCTCTCTCCATAATGAATTGTCAGTTACTTATTGATTTTTTTAGCTACACAATCTGTAAACATTTCAAATTAAGTGTGTCTTTCCATGCTGGTCCCCTGCTTGAAGTTAATGTTACCAAAACCCCCTCCAAAGCCACATGCAAGGGCCATTGCTGAGGTGTTTTTGTGTGTGAGGAGGCTGCCACTAGCTCTCCTCCATGACACTTAGTACTGCTGTGCATACGGAAGCAGGAAGAGAGCAAGGGAGTGCCAAATTTGTTTCTCTTGCTCTTCTTCACTGCATTAGCTTATCATTTTTTGTCATTTTTGCCCTTTCCATCCTGCCTGTACCCAAGAGGTCAGCATGTGAAAAGCACTATATAGTGTAAACATCTCTGTGAAATAGCTAATTTGCCACAGTGGCAGGGGGTCTCATTGCTACTCCCCTACCTCCTTTTTCTTTCAAACATTTGACAGCACTTCCTCCTCCTGCCACCTCCTGACCTGAATCAGGGACACAACGTGTGATCATTTGTTCATCAATTATGTAACATCAGCAGGACAGGAGGTTTTCCAGGGTCTGGATCCCCCCGCCCTTTTCCCCAAACCTTTCCTCTCTTCTAAAACTTTACCATAACACAAGGAAAAAGAAAATTGACACAAATCAAGTCGTACCCAAAGACCATGTGAACATACTGAATGGGGGCAGTGGGAATGAGAGAGAGTGAACAGAAGGGTACGGATGTTTGTGGTTTTAACCTTTTTGTGTATGTGTGAGTGCTGATTCCCATGTACTGTCTGCACTGAGTCAGTGCAAAATCTTCATGCCAGTTCTTAGCCCTCTAGTGCCTGAGTTTTGTCACATCCACACTTTTCTTTCTTTCTCCTGTAGCTTTTATGTGACCCCCAAGCTCATAATATTCCACACGCTGAGTGTCAGCTGAGTCCAAACAAAGAGACCTTTCTACTCTGGCAGAAATTCGTTAAAGGCTCCGGCATCAGAATTTACGGCAGCTTTCTTTTGAAATGCTTGACATTTCCTCACAATTTCTTAGATATACTTGGTGGGTAAAGTGCGTCATCTTTGTTTGAATTTATCACACATAATAAGCCATTTTCTCCCAGTTTAATGTCATCCCCTCGGTAACCAGGAGGTCGGAGGCAACAACGCAAAAACAGCAAATTTGTCAATGGAATGTGTAAAGCTTAGTATAAATTTATCTTGTCCTAATCCCTTGGCCCCTTTTCATACCATGATTTTTCATATGCATATGAGAATTTTCAGAGTATTGGTTTCTCACACATTTCACTGCCTGTGGACAGAGCTGAAATACAGGCTGAGCTGTCAACTTCCATCAAGGCAAATTAAAAAAAAAAAGGTTCCATACAGTAAACTGTGTTTCACCCTCCCAACCTCCATGCTCTTTGAAGCTGAACACTGTTCCCTCTATATTTTTCTACTTGCACAGAATTTGCCAGATTCTCTGCAGAAATAAAATGAAATAAATTCAACTAATTGATAACTTTTTCCCTTCATGAACTGAATTGAGTTTCACTGAGGCCCACAAGTCCTGTTTTCTAGAACCCTATTTAAATAGAAAGGAAGAAAGAAAGGAAGAAAGAATGAGGGAGAGAAAATAATCTCAGTTTATGCCTCAGGTCATCCACGCAAGGACTTCAGATGGCAGTAAAACTCACAGAACAATTCTCTTTTCCTGGGTGCTGTCTGCCTGCACCCAGCCATTGCTGTGACATTTCAAAGTGAAGATCTGCTGTTGCAGAGGTTACCTAACTGTTTATTCTTAAAATAACTTTGAAACTTCAGGCCTGCTTCTTCTTAGAAATTGGGAAAAGGTCAGTACATTTATTAAAGGGATAAATAGCTGATGTTAACTCTTAAAACAAGGTAACCTTGCAGACATTTACTGTAACCAGGAGTTACACTGAATTTTATTAGACCAATTTTGTGTGTTAAAGGAATCCTGTGATATTCCTGTAGTCCCAGGTTTAGTGTGATTTTTCAAGAGGATTCCACATGAGCAGGAATAAACAGAAACAGTTCCACAAATATTTGTCTAATTTATTAGCTGGGGAAAAAAATGAATCACAAATTTGATCAAAATAGAAAAAAAAAAAAACAACAAAAAACAAGCATAGTGATTTATTTATTTATTTGTTTATTTAGTTGTGTAGTTCATGAAAAGCTGATGGTGGAACAAACCAAAACCCAATAGTAAAGCTATCCATCCTAGTTTAATTAAATAAAATTTTCCAGTCTAGCTGAGGACTTCATCAGGACAAGTTCTTAAAAGTGAATTTATCGATTTGGAGTCCAAAAGAAGTAGCAAAGCAGAAACAAATGCATCAAATATCTACAATACATCAGTCATGTTAATAATCTCATGATGTAATCTGAATGTGTTACACTGAACATTTTCAGGAGTGGTGGGGTGGGGCTTTTTTCAGTTTTAGTTTTTGTGTGGACAGCATCCTGTTAAATGGACAACAAGTGATTACACAGAGTAACTTTACAGTCTTAACCACTATGTGGTAGATGGACGTCCTCTGCTATATAACTATTAGACCCCGAATATCTTTTGGGTAATCAAGTGTTATTTATTATAGGTTTTCTGGTGGGAGCAGCACAGCAGGATTGGTTCGGTGCAATTTCCTTAGAAACGGTGAATGAGGTTTGAGAGGGTCTGAGACTCAAACAAACTGTGTCCTGATTCTCTGTTCATCTCCAGTCTCTTAACTACAAGCACAAAATCTTGTCAGAACAGTAATATTTCTGTTCATGGTCTGCTCTAGAGCTAGGAGAGATAAAAGAGCACAACAGTTTAATAGGAAGGAAAAGTTGGCTGAGGAATCACAGGACTCATTGCTTCGGATTCTTGATGACACTTCTTGCCATTCGTTTCTTCTGTGACGCAGCTCATCCAGCTCTGCTTTTGTAATCTTGCATCACAGGTTGTTATAGTTAAAGCAAATGAAAGGAACCATTTATTTACACAGAGTTTAGACATCATGGTGTTTGGTGTCAGTGCAGGTCTCAGACAATTTACTGGAACTGGCTGGAGAGAAAGACTGCAGCTTGTTTTGTCTGCCATCATTGGTGATTACATAATCAAAACAAGCGATAGTCAAATTCAGCACATTCATTCCCCCATCACAGGGGATCAAAGATTTGCCCTGAAAATCAGAAATTAAGGCACGCCATTGGAAGAACTGTGCAAGTAGTCAAGTACCCAAAAAGATTTTCATCCTATCCTGCAGCACAGCCACTTTGCTTGTCTGGAAGCAATACTAGGAAAAGCTGACAATCTCAACTGTTCTGGCAAGTCTCACATTGTTATTAAAAATCAGCCCACAGATCACTGTTTGGGAGCTAGGTTCTGTCTAGTGATTGTGTTGCTTACTTCCTAATAAAAGGTTTGTGATAGCTGATAGGAAAAAAAGATATTTAGTGTAATTTCACTGGCTGCTTTAAATATATTTTTAAAAGAGGAACACCGATTTTTTTAAAATATGTCTGACCAAAATCTCAAGAAGGACCATCAAAATTTTTTTGGGGGGGGAGGGAGGAAGGGGGAAGTTATTGATATGGGACTTGTTCTTTTAGAGATGCAGTGCTTTTTTTAGTTACCTAAAGTGTAGTCCTAGGTAGGTCCTGAGCTACTACCTGATTTTCTCTTTTGTCAAACTATCATATAATGATATACATCAATTAAATTGGTGTGACCACGTTAAGAATAAAACCAGAGAACTAGAACTGACAAAACACTTATTTTTCTACTTCTTAGTAGCCTTTTTCTCTAATAGAATGAGCATATTTAATCAACTAACGCTGCTTATGTGGATAAATATCGATGATATTACAACAGGTAGTATACAGATATTAATATTTCAAGCCAACATTTTATCACCTGACAATGGATAATGTTCTGAAACTCTCTTTGTTATTCACAGCATTGTGATCTTACATGGCAACTGGTCTTACTGATCTTTTGAAAATGTGCAGAAATCCAGGATAATCTAATTGACTTAAATTAAGTTAATGCAGCAGGAGACTGCAGGAAACTGGGATGAAGGATTGAGGGTCCACTGATGACTTTCCAGTATTTATTTTACTGATGGCTGATTTTTGAGGTTATGTTGAATAGTGCTTACCAGGTAAATTAGGGATAACTAAGGATGCTTAGTGCTATGAAGACCTGCTCAGGGTTTTGGTTGGATTTTTATGTTTGTTTATTTTTTTTCTCAGAAGCTTGTGGCAGAGGACCAAAGACATCACTGCATTGCATTGTGAGGTCATTCTATAATAGCTGATCGCACTGTTATTGCAGGAGGACAGAAACATCACATGTGGAAAAATACTCTTGTTATATTTCTGTTGGTTTTGACTGCATTTGAGTTCTTACTGGACGATTTTCAGACACAAAACTGATTTTGAAACATTACTGATGTGTTCATTACACAGAAGTAACTTTGGAAAACATGACTGATTGGGTGTCAAGAAGGCCAAATAGAGAGTCACTATGAAGAAATGTGTCTTGACGTCATGCCACGTCTGAGCTCTTGTCAAGTTCTCACAGTTAAAGTCCTTTTCAAAGCCTCAAGTATGTTTTCCTTCCTCTGGTGTCTAACTAAAGGTAGAATTTTCTCTAGTAAGTTCCTCATGACTCTGTTGTTGTGTAGCTCTGTTACTCATCATGTACACAAGCAGGGTCCTAAATCTGTGGCCGTTATACTGAAATTGATTTTTCAGTAAAGATAGGAGCTGTTGTTTTCCACCTACATAGAAGAGAGATTTCTGTACATAAAGTGGGAATGTGCTATCCCAGCAATACGTATTTACCTTCTATTCACATCATTCTGTGGCCAGTGAGAAGATAACCACTTCCTGCTGGAAGACTGCTGCAACTGAGCAGTCTGAGGCAAATCATTATAAATATTCAACTTAGTTTTTTTTAAAACCATGTAGTCTATTTCTGCATTCATGTAATTTTCAAAATGTCTTATATATTTGTATCGTTTCCCCCGTTATAATTTAATGTGCATATTGCAGTTGCAAAGGGGTAGATGGAATTAGACGCACTGTGGTGATTACCTTAAGAAAACATGTTGGAGACAAATGCTGTGGTAAAGCATTAGTGTAGTATTAGTGGAAAATCACCAAAGTTAAGTTACTCTGAGGTTAACTTGAAAAATGAAAGGTTTGTTGAGATTAAAATAATATAGCTTACACTGAGAAACTTAAGAATTGGGTCCACTTATTTAATCAAAAGAGAAGTTGAGAGGTGATTTGGTTCCAGGGTATAAGAGGAAGAAGGAGAAAAAAGCCAAAAACCCCAGTTCTTTAACCTAATGAAGAAATTCACAACAAAAAAGCTAATGGATAGAAGCTAATTAAAAAGACAAATTTGAATTAAAAATATGGCATGCATTAATAAGAGTCAAATGATTAAAAGAAGGAACTATCACTGGAAAATCTGGATTTTCTGTCTTTTGACTCCTCCAGATGAATACTAATTCCTTCTCTGCAAATATGCATTTGTCAAACACACATTACTGTGCTCAATACAGTGGTAATTGGGTGAAATCTATTATCTGTTAGATATATAAGGATATATTAAAATCTCTGATTCAGAGCATTCATTTGAGAAATTAAAAGATAGAAGAAAAAAAACACAAAGTTAATACACAGATTGTCCTATCCTTTTATTTTCACAATGATGCAAGTGCAAAGTATATACTTCTGCAGTGTTACTTGATAATAACTCTGAAAGCATGGGGCACCCTAGTTTTGGTGTCTTTTTACAAATGAGAGAAATGACTCTGCACCTGATATTGGGCTTACATGAGAAACTGTGCCCTGGTCTGAGTTAGGAGTTTATGGTGTGACCTGAAACTAGTCAGGTTTTCTGTTGTTCAAGTTTAATTTTAGATGTTTTGTGGAATTCTATCTTAAACCAAGCATGAAGTTAGCTTAGCAAAGACCCTGAAATGGAACTTGATTAGTTAACTGATAAGTCCTTGTTCTTAAGGGCCTACTTTTATAATTTCTATATATTACTGAATTTATGAATGGCAGGCATTATAGGGCTTGGTAATCTAGCAGAAATGGATTTAGCATCATCCAAGATGCTAAAGATGGAAGACGAGACCAGTAAATTTGAATATGATATAAAGCATAATACCAGTGAAGATTAGCATGTCCAAAGGAGGGCAAGAAAGTTGATAAAGTGCCTGGAGACTTGGTAGTGCTGCATTAATGGCTGGACTTGATGATCTTAGAGGTCTTTTCCAACCTTAAGGATACTATGATTCTATAGGATGTTTGCCCACTGAAGGGATTGCCCTACTTCCTGTTGTCATTTTAGAATGTTGGTTTTAGGCAAGAGGAAGTTCTAAGGTTAATATAGGGACAATAGAGTGAAATTTACTGCCCTGAGATATAAAGCCATACAGGATCATCTTATGATTCCTTTTAGCTGTAAAGTCTTGGAATCTATCCTGCATATTAAGCCAACATTGTATGTTTACTTTCCTCCCTTACCCACCCTATTCTACTTAGAAATGTCTTCACTACTTTATTCCATTCAGATTACCTTAATCAAGGGGAGAGAGCCAAGGTTAAATAGGAAATCTGACCTCACACGCTTTAAAGCAGCTGGCTGGTAACATGTGAGAAGTGACAGTAGAGGAGAAGGAAAAGACACTAAAAATTTGATTTCATGAACTTCAGATTTATAGACAGCAAGAAGTCAGAAGTAATTATGTATTACTCTGCATCTATTACTAAATCCTGTAAGTGACAGTCAACCGAGAAAATATGCTGCCATTTTTAGTAAATGAAATTAAAACAGAAACTGAAATAAGATACTGAGAATAATCAACGAGATCATGCTGTCATACAAGTTATAATAATGGTACCTTTCATTCTTCTCTGGGGTGCTGTCTTTTCCTTCTCTTCAGCATATGTGCCCCAGAACAGAGATCTAGCATCTATATAACAGTAATGCTGTTTAACCCAGAACATATGATTAACTGATTCACCTGCTAATGTTGTCAGCTGGACCTCTCATAAATATCTCCTCCTCTTCAGGGACATTTCCTTCTGGAGAAGAATACAGTTAATTAATAGATTAATAAAGAGAGAGGGGGAAAAAAAAGAGGTTGTGATCATGCCTTTTGTGTTTAATAGACAGTCTTTCCATGAAAATTACTATATTTTGTTCACTGCTTTGCCCATAGCATAAATCTTCATTTTGGAGATATACCTTCCTATTTACAAGATAAAAGAGGGGCAGTGTGAAAAAATATATATATTCATATCTGAAAGTGGAACAGTCATGTTTTTCCTTGAAGGTCTTAAAAGGGTTATAGTGAAGGGGCTGACATCAGGCTGGCAACCTGTCACTAGTGGGGTTCCACAGGGCTCTATCCTCAGCCTTGTGCTCTTCAACGTCTTCATAAATTACTTGGACGCAGGACTGTAAGGGATACTAAGCAAGTTTACAGATGATACAAAACTGGTAGGAGTTGTTGACTCTCTCAAAACACCTGAAGAGTGTTCTCTCTCAGAACACCCTGAAGAGAGACCTTGACAAATTAGAGATTGGCAATCACCAACCATATGAAGTTCAACAAAGCGCTGAATTCTGCACCTGGGATGGGACAGCTGGCTGTATGGACAGACTGGGCAATGAGATCCTGGAGAGCAGTGCCAGGGAAAGGGTCCTGGGGGTCCTGGTCAATGGCAAGTTGAATGTGAGTCAGCAGTGCCCTGGCAGCCAGGAGGGCCAACCCTGTCCTGGGGTGCATCAGGCACAGCATTACCAGCCAGGCAAGAGAGGGGATTGTCCCCTCTGCTTTGCACTGGGGCAGCCTTGCTTTGAGTCCTGGGGACAGTTTTGGGTGCCACATTGTAAAAAGGATATTAAACTGTTAGAAAGTGTCCAAAGGAGAGCCGTAAGGATGGTGAAGGGCCTTGAGGGGAAGCCGTGTGAGGAGGGACTGAGGTCACTTGGTCTGTTCAGCCTGGAGAAGAGGAGACTGAGGGGAGACCTCATAGCAGTCGACAGCTTCCTTGTGAGGGGAAGAGGAGGGGCAGGCATTGATCACTTCGCTGTGGTACTTAGTGACAGGACCTGAGAGAATGGCCTGAAGTTGTGTCAGGGGAAGTTTAGGTTGGATATTAGAAAAAGGTTTTTCACCCACAGGTTTGTTGGGCACTGGAACAGGCTCCCAGGGGAGTGGTCACAGCACCAAGCCTGACAGAGTTCAAGAAGTGTTTGGACAATGCTCTTGGGCACACAGTGTGACTCTTGGGGTGTCCTGTGAAGGGTCAGGAGTTGGACTCGATGATCCTTGGAGGTCCATTCCAACTCAGCATATTCTGTGATTCTGTAATTCAATATGCGACCGCCCTTAAAAACTAGGTATGGAAATTACACCTGGCTTTATGTCAAAGCTGCTTTAGGCTGGTGACTTTTTATTGCTATTGGCGGAGTTGGTTTCTCAATATCCTTTGACAGATATAAATCAGATTTTATAGGAAGCTCAGAAAAAGAATTACAGTAAAACATAGAATAACTTTCTATATGTTACTGCCAATTTTGTCATGACTCTTTGCCAGGGACTTCTCTCTGTGAGTCACTCCCATCAGTTTACTTTTCACTGTCTGCCCAAATGTACATATTGTTATTTAGGTGTGACAAAGAGAGAGGGTGAATTTATCATATAAATTCAATAGCACAAACTTCATTTGTAAGAGACATAAAACACAGGTGTTTCAGAGCACAAATTAATGGATAAAGAGAGGTTCATGTAATCGTCATTATATTCTTATAATTTTAACATTTTTTCCTAGATATTTCTTTCTGAACCAAACCTACAGTCAGGTTGATAAATGAAGAAAAATGAGTAGTGAATGAAAGTTCTCTGTGTTAAATAGGTAAATATGCCATTTTTTTATATGCAATGATTGAAATTACAGAACATTTTTCTACATGCCATGAACAGAGAAATCTGGACTTCATAAAAACATGTCAAAGTTGCTATCATACCCGAGTCTACTCTACAGCTTTGTCTCAGAAAAAAAATTGCCAGCAAAAATCAAATTCCAATTTAAAAATACTTGTAACAGTAGAGAAAATTTAGTCTTTAACTACAAGTTTATTTAACTGGCAACAAAGTCTGCTTATTAGAAATGAAAGAAAAAGATACATGTTCAGGGAGAGCTGTTCAGGTCCTCTGAAATCAGTGGATCTTGTGTGAGATGAGGCGCACAGAAATCTTTCTTGACACTTATCCTGTCCCCCATTGTCTGTTAAAAAAACAAAAATAAAATTTAAAAAACCCAAAAGATCATAAAAGTGGCATGTTTTAAGTGCATGCGAAAGGCTGCTTGTACCTTATGTCAACCTCCTCCCCTGCCTCTAAGCACCCCCTGCAAGTCAGCATCTGATGTGTGAACCTTTTTCAGCCTTGACATGCTAGATATATCAGAGACAGTTTGATGTATTTGCAATAAAAAGGGAACTGCAGCAAGCTTGGAACCAGTGAAATTTACTGTTGTGAAAATGATGGCATTTTGATCCCATGCAAGCCTCTAGCCCCTGCCCCCGTCGTCCAGAATAGCAGAAAAACAGTTGCTGTATAAAGTTTATTGAGGCTTTGGAAAGCATCTGTAACTTCTGGACGCTGTAGTTCCAATCAGTCTACTCTTTGTGAGAACCCTCAGTGACTCAATAGTAAACTACAGTAATCCTAAAATACAGGCTAGCCAGGAGTTTGGAATGGTGTTGGCCACATATTTCTTCTGATAATAAGAAAGAAAAGCAAGATTTTTTAGAGGAGGAGTACAGATTTTGTTGTAGATTTCCTCATATAAGTATACAGTCATTTTAAAGGTATAAATATTACAGAAACCTCTCTCTTTAAAAGCATACATTGGTAACAAATTCTATCTGATAACAACAAATCAAAGGGCTAGAGGTCCTCATAACTTAATCTACAAAGCTCCCTATTTGAAAACCCAGGACTGTACTGTTTGTTTTCAAACCAGGTATCCACAGTTTGTTAAATCTTGAATCCTCCTTCACCACTTCCATGAGAAGATTGCTATTAATCAAAGATTAAGATTTTGCAAAAAGGAAAAAAGCAACAGATTTGATGCCACTGATTAAGGCCGGAGGCTGTGAGTTTTAATCCAGCTGACTAGCACTTTAGGCCATTGGCCAGCAGGAATATAGGATGGAAATTCAGTTCAGGTTCTTAGGGATGACTCCTAATTTTAAAGCCTGCAGTCTAGAGAAAGAATCGGAAACAAGAAATAATTTACTATAAAGGTTTGACTGGTGGCTAAAATTTCTGTTTAGTGTCTACTGCATTTTATGCCTTTGGAAAAAATGGGGAAAATGGCCAGAAAAAGAATCTAGCTTTGCCCAGAAGAAATTTTATCCATGACCAGTGGATTTTTTCAAATACCTGTCCAATAGAACAGGTCTGGATTCTGAGTGTGTTTTCTACTCAAATTGTGTCTTGTGCACTCCCCATGTGAATACTTCTTTTTCAGTGTTAAATTCAGCTGCAAAATCAGCAGAGCAAATAATGCCTCCTTGATTGCCCAAGAAACAGAGGTGTAATTTCCACAAATACTTCCAAAGGGTTTTTGTGTATTTGTAGGCTATTAGATAAGGAGATTCCAAGGTTCTGCTTGGTTTCTAATTTTAAGTCATCCGTATGCACTGCAGCAGAAAACCAGCTAAAAAACATGAACCATCTAGTAAATACAAATCAGCGTTGAAACAGAAATGTCAAAACTAGAATAGGTTTAAGATATGTTTGGGACATGCTGAATCTCAAGCATCGATCTAGGCCATGCACAAGCTATTAAAAAAAAAATTGACAAAGTATCTTCTTGTTCAAGTAAAAAAAAAAAACGAATTACCATTATTAGCACTCGATTGACCTGTATTTATTGAGCATCTTTTAAAAATTGTTACAGATAATGAGCTGGGAGCAAAAATTGAAGATCTCTCAGCTGACATCAATGTAAAATATCAGTGGCCTTTCAAAAAGGGAAAAAGAAATACCTGTATTTAAAAAGATTCAGTAGAGTTTCAAATTAGTGTAGTGTCATGAAATCCACAGCTGAACATCAGCTGGTTTTGATCCTGCTGCATTTGATGTTTAAGGGCTAATAGTCAAACTATTCAGCTGTTTTCAAACAAGATTTGATGCCCAAAGTAGTGCATGACCACAGACCTTGCTTATGCTGTTGTGCCATCAGAGTTGGCACAACAACTTTCATATTTATACACTGTGTGTAGGACTGAAAGAGAAATATGGGGAGAGATACTGGTTTATTCAAATATTTGCATGAGTTACAGAACCACAGCAGGGGTTTTTCTGACCATCTTAAATGACACTTTCCCTTTTACCACACATGCTGAAGACATATAGGTGGTGATAAAAAAGCAGCACAGAAATTTACGTAGTTTGGAAGGGCCTCATCTCTCACTGTAAGAAAAACAAAGACTTTTATCTTGGTGATAAGAGGTCTGTTGGGAAATGTAGAAGAAGACAGTTTCATGAGAATGTATTTATTTCAACATACTCCTTTTTTCTTTCTTAGATGTAGTAATGGAGTATTTGAATAGAGCAGGTTAGAGCATGGCTGACCTCCAGGACCTGAATGGTTTGGGGTCTAGGCATTTCTCTAGTAAGGAGGAGTTGGCCTATAGACAACACACATTTCTGTGTGAACAGTTAATTTCAATGCAGAGAAATTTCATGTTCAATTCACCTATCTTAGAAGATTTATGACTAAAAAGGGAAGGTCTTGGCCAGAAGAGGGTGCAAAATTACCTAGCAAGCTGAGACAAATTTTTGTGGATTTTAAAGACAACTTTATGGCACACAAAAACAAGGAGGAAAAGTAAAAGTTGCAGTATGCTTGCCAGATAGCTGTCCCTTAGCTGAGAGGATCTTTCTGTGCATCTACACTTTTTGTATCACAAAAAACATCAAGACTGAATGTGATAACATCAAAAGCAGTGCTCACAATAAAAAACCTGCTCAGTGCTGAAAAAGTTATCAAGAAGACAGGCAATACTGATATAGTTTTCTGCATCCTACCTAGTTTATTTCTGACTGATATATGAATGACATGGAATGCACATCTAGGCCTCTTCAGGTAGATTTTAATCTGTAAAATAAATATTCGTATAAGTAGATCTCTCAAAATCCTGTGTTATTTTGTAACAATGTTGTCATATCTCCAAAGTGACAGCATGACAACTTTCTTCACAATGAAAATACACCTGACAGTACCATGTGACTCCATAGCAGAATTTTAAAATATATATATTTTAGAATAAAAGATGATATTCAGCATAGTCAGGATGGCAGCCTTCTCCTCAAAGGGTGAACTCTGGGGAAACCTACAGGAGTGTCTTCTTCACGTCAGAATGACTTTGTATTTGGAAAAGCATCAAATAATGATTAATTTTATGACTGATTAATTCATTTCTCAGATTGCCCAAAAAAGTTTTAAAACTTTTTGCTGCATCATTCACATAAATTGAAGTTAGTCACTGAACTAAAGTGCTAACAATGTTTTGACCTGAGACTCTTCAAACAGGAAATTATTTTGCCATTCAGACTTTGAAAGCCAACCTGTTTTGGTGGGATACCTCTACCTTCCCTTCATGTCAGAAAGCATTTCAGAGAGAAAGAAAAGATAGACTATTAATATACTGTCGTGTTTCAGCCCCAGCCAGCAGCCAAGCCCCACACAGCCACTCGCTCACTCCCACACCAGCAGGATTGGGGAGTGAATTGGAAGCATAAAAGATGGAAAACTCGTGGGCTGAGATAAAGCCAGTTTAATAACAAAAGCAAAAGCAACACACAAAAGCAAAGCCAAGCAAGGCATTAATTCACTGCTTCCCATGGGCAGGCAGGTGTTCAGCCATCCCCAGGAGGGCAGGGCTCCATCATGTGTAATGATCATTTGAGAATGCAAACACCTTCACTCCAAATGTCCCCCCCCCACTTCCTCCTTCTTCCCCCCACTTTATATACTGAGCATGGTGTCACATGGTCTGGAATATCCCTCTGGTCAGCTGGGGTCACCTGTCCTGGCTGTGTCTCCTCCCAACCTCCCAAGCACCCCCATGTTCCTTGCCAGCATGGCTGTATGGAAAGCAGAAAAGGCCTTGGCTCTGTGCAAGCCCTGCTCAGCAATAACAAAAACATCTCTATATTATCAACCCTGTGTTTAGCACAAATCCAAAACATAGCCCCATAACAGCCACTGTGGAGAAAATTAACTCTATCCCAGGCAAAATCAGCACAATCTTTTTTTTCCAAAATACCACTATAACTCCAAAAGCATATTTGATCTAATACACCATTTCATTATAGGAAAAATGAACCGACTGCAGCAGCCATTTCCCCCTCTTTCCCTTGCTTTTAGGGTTTTCCTCTGGTATGAAAAAACCAAGAGTGATAACTTCAAAGTTGCATTACAGCAGTGATACAAGGACAAGTAGATATTAATAAGGCTGTGGCTGGGATGTTGTTTATCACACAGTATTTACAGAGAAGATCTTAGGTGGATACAGCTGAAGCAGAAGAAACCAGCCCAAGCCCTAACTATATGTACGTTCAAGTAAGATATCATAGTCTTAGATAAATAAAATACTTTTGGAGTTCTCAGAAAGATTCCTTCAGTAAGTGGAGTACCAGTAATCATGAACTGCAGAAGACATTAGCAGTGAATTGTAAATTCACATAAGCTAAGGGCAAGCAGAGGTTTATTTCACTTTCTTTCATAAAGCAGACTCTGGAGGGTTAGTATTAAGGTAACCAAAGATCCTTCCTGATTTACAGGCAAAAAATGTATTACAGCAAGTTTACTGTTTTTTATCTAGCAGGTGAAAGGTTAAAAGCAGCTCTGTAGCCAGAGAAGAAAAATATTTGCAAAAGAAATGTACTAAGAAAAGTGTGCTTGAATTTTTAATTCTTCTTGGTATCTTTTTGTTTGTCTTCTCCTGTAGTGGAAGACTGCTGATGAGACTGCTTGTACTTTTGCCCTCATGAGACCCTAGGCAAAAACTCTCTCGTTTCAAGTGTATCTACCTCAGCATTAACCAGTGGCCATCACAAAAAAAAAAAAAAAAAAAAAAAAAAAAAAAAAAAAAAAAAAAAAAAAAAAAAAAAAAAAATCTGTTTATNAAACAAAAAAAAGAAGTCTGTTTGTCCTGAAGTGTTTTAGCAGCGTTGTTGTTTTCCTGGAAAACTCAAAATTATAATTCCTGAGAACAAGGACTTAGAAACCCTCTAGAAATGGTGTTACTGTCCAGTTCTAGGTTATGTCTATTTCTTTCGATGTTTGAGTATATGAAGGAGTAGGAAATAAGAATACTTGCAGACATGAATAGTTTCTGATGCTAAAAGTACCTAATGCAAAGATGTGTTAATCTGCACTGAAGTTGAACACGCAGCTTCCAAAGCGACCAAATCCTTCCACGACATCTGTTCTGAAACAGAGCCCCACATGTGATGAACAGGCAAGTGGTACTTAATCTGTGACTTGCTTTACATAGGTAGATATGAATCCAGCATGCTGTTGTTTTTCCCACCTATATTCTTCTTGGATGGGGAAGAGGATTTGTAATCACACATCCTTGTATGTGATTTCCTACCAAGCTGATCCCACAGAGCAGATGCCTGTCACTATCCCAGCCTGTGGATTTAGGTCCAGATCTCTAAAGTCGTCTGAGTAAATAAAGTAACAGGAAGGGATCAAGAGGGGTTTACATTCGGTGCCTCTTTTGATGTCGTATATCATGTAAAATTTCTCTCAACAGGAGTCACATTTTGCTAAATCCTACCTCATCTATTTTAAGCTTGACTCCCAGTTCCCTGAAAAGCCACTCTCTATGTGTTGGTGCTTTTTCATTGGAGAGTCACAGTCTTCCTGCAGGATCTGGGCTTTGCAACTAGAGATTGTGAGGAGTGATAACAGTGAAGCACCACCAAGCCTTTTCTCAGCTCAGGGTATCAGAAACTTATCTGTATGATCCTGAAAAGTTGTGTTACCTGCATGCTTCTTTCTCTCTTTTTTTGGTCATGTATTTCATGTCCAAGACAGACTAAGCTGATGGTACTCCTCTCAGGCACTTCCAAGGCACCACTAGTACCGTAGTGGTCTCTGTCTCCCTCTCACACACTACAGGCTGGGAGGAGCGAGCTCTGCTGTTCCCCTGGCTCCATTTCCCCAGGGGTTCTTGCTTGTGGAAAGCAGCCTGTGCTTGGAAGGGCTCCAGGCTCGCTTGCTTGCCCCATCGAGAGCTGTCACTTTTGATCTTTCCCTGTGTGCAGTGCAAGCACAGGGCACGCACAAGAGCACATTTCATGCATCACTGTCCAAGAAGCACAGGGAGAAACATTTGGAAGGCAAAAAGTTCTTTTCATAGGCATGTGTCCTACTTGGGAAAATATCCCATGGTACCACACACCTTTTATTTTTCTTCTGTGTGCGGTCGGTACCGATCTTCATTCTGCAAATCCTCACTCTTCAGGAAACAGGGACTGCTTGGCCTCTGTTGCTTCTGCTACTCTCTGTGGCTCTGTGGATATTCTTTGCCAGACTAAAAGGGATGTTTTTTCAAGCTGAAATGCTTTCTTCAAACAGAAGAATGCATGGGCCTGCTCCTGGCTACACATGTACATTGTGCTAATGCTTCTGAGCATTGGCCCTGAAACAGATTCAGAAGACAAACATAAAATAAAAAAAATTATATAAAATATTTTAAATCCTGTTTCTGCTTGTAACCTCTTCGTTAAGCATCCTTGAATATGTTTTTGGAGACAAAAAAACCAAATAACAGTCCAATTTTTGAGTTATTTGACTCATGGTGAGGTAGGGAATAGACTAGACTCATTCTGCTATGTTCTGCATGACAAATTATGACCCATGTCGGGGGAGGACTATCCAGGAGAGATGCTCTCTGTAGTGCAGCAGGCCCCAGGCCCATCCAGAAGAGAGAGTCGGAGAAGGGCACAACTACAACATTGCTCAGGCAGAGACTGAATGCCCCAGGGAAATGAACAAGTACTGTTCATCTCAGAAAGTTTTGAAACCATTTAGTTCTGGAGCACCTCCTGCTCCAGGCTGAGGGTTTGATCTTTGAGCCAAGAACTTTGATCTCCTAGTGTCAGAGATGTGGGGGTTTGCCATCCTGTGGAAGCCCGGTCAAACTGGATAAACACAGAAGACTCTTATAAAACCCACAGTACCCATGTTCTTTTTACAAATGTATTTAAGGGGACAAGAGATCTCAAGATGATCCATAGCTCTCACCCCATCAGAAGGTACCTGCCTCCTTCCAAAACAGTGAAGAGCCAATGCCCAGGCTGACAAAATTTCCCATTCTGTCCTTTCTCCTCCAGTGCAGGGCTGGAAAGAAATGTCATCAAGGATTTCCTCAGCAAGTAGTGGTAGGGAAAGGAGGAAGGAGCAAGAATAATCAAATCAAATAATATCAAATAGAATAGAATAATTGAGTTGGAAGAGACCTGCAATGATCATCGAGTCCAACAGCCTGACCACATCAGGACTGACCAAGAGTTAAAGCATATTATTAAGGGTGTTGTCCAAAAACCTCTTCAACACTGACCGGCTCAGGACATTGACAACCTCTCTCAGGAGCCTGTTCTAGGGTTTGATCACCCTCTTGGTAAAGAAATGCTTCCTCATGTCAAGGAACTTCTGCTGATGGATGCAACTTTGAGCCATTCCAATGCACCTGGAGTCTGAATCTGAGGTATCACCTCCCTCTCTCCTTGCCCTTCTCAGGAAGCTGTAGAGACCAGTGAGGTTGCCCCTCAGCCTCCTTCCCTCCAAACAAGAAAACCCCAGTGTCCTGAGCCGCTCCTCACAGGACACCCTGCCAGCCCCTTCCACAGCTTTGGTGCCTTCCTCTGGATGCATTCAGGGACCTTCACATCCGTTTGAAATCGTGGGGCCCAGAAGCAGACACAACACCCAGGGCGAGGCCACACCAACACCAAACACAGCAGGATAATCCCCTCTTTGGAGTGGCGGGTGAGGCTGTGTTTGATGCATCCCAGGACACGGTTTGCTCCCTGGGCTGCCCGGGCACACACGGCTGGCTCCTGTTGAGCCTCCTGCCAGCCAGCACCCACAGACCCCTTCTGCAGGGCTGCTCTCCAGACACTCCTCTCCCAGTTTAGACTTGTGCTCAGAAATTTGGGAAAAGGTTATCCCAAAGTGACTAGCAGGGCACCTGAAACTTCAAGTCAATCTGAGCATTAGTTTTCCTCTTGGATAGCTATTTAATGATAATGAACTGCAACGAAAGTTCAGATCCTCTCGGCACATTAGATGCAATGAGGTTTTAAGTTCAAGTTATTATATATGTGATTATCACACAAAAATATAACATTAGCATCTTAGATAACAAAAGTAAAATAAAATAATCACCTTAACAATAAAATAATATGACAGATAATAAATAATTCTTACTTCCATCTCTTTATATATTGTAGGATATTTAGGTCTTTCAGATGATAAACTTGTTAAAATAATTCTGCATCTCACATTGAAAAACGGTTTTCTAGAATGGTAATAGAAATTATTTGCTCCAGTCATCACTCTAAGACTCTCTGAGAACAGCTTCATTAGAGGCAACCCTTACAGCACACATTCTATAACAATATCCTCTACTAAACCCATTTAGCATAGTGCTTTTCAAGTAGCAGTGGCCTCAGAAGAATTTAGTTGATGAAGGAAGATACTAAGAAGTCAGTATGTTACTGAACATAAATAAGGCTATTTTGCCATAACTACTTGGAGACAACTTTTTGCTGCGAAAGTGAGTTACTTACAGGAGCAATGGTTGCACTCTCTGTCACCGTAGTGCCTTCAAGAAGCTGCTTGCTTTTGATGCAGGCAACACTTACTAGAGATGCATAGCAGAAAATACTGATGTTTGAAGCAAAGGGAAAGTTGTGTATCTAAATGCAGACATACACCTAATGAACCACTGGAAAATCAAGTAATAAATGTCTGCTCAAAATCAGAGGCTATCCACATATTCATCCTGAGTTAACAGTTCTGGAGCCTGACTGGAGGCAGTGTTTACTCATGTTTCCCAAGTTATAGGAGTTGCCAATCAGAAGGAGACCATTAACCATTAAGGAAATAATTAACTGGGGAATTTGCAGAGTGAAATGACCAGTAGCTTGAATCAGAAGGCTTCCCTTTGGTATTCATTCACACACAATGTTCATTTAGCAACCCCTGCAAAATGTCATGCTTAATAGGTGGTGAAGGTTGTTTCCTTTTCTGCTTTTGTTATTGAAATACTAAATGGTTATCATTTCAAGGTCCTCCCCAGTACTTTTCAAACACTTTCCCATCATTACTTCTTCACTTTTGTAATATATTATACCAAAACTCTCAGAACATGTCATAAGATCCTATTCATTACTGGGCTAATTTATTCATAAAACCATTTTGCTTATAAGACTGTTTCAGTAGCCCAAAGAGCAGTTTCCACTGAATGCTAAAACTGTTGTATAAACAACTGTCCTCACATTTCTCCTGAGTTTAAAACTGGATCCCAGCTAATCGACTTTTATCTTTGTTTCTGGTAGAAGCGGATGGTTGGAATCTCTTATTGTCTATTGTAAGTCCTGTGCTCACCTGGTTGAGTCCAAAGTTCATACTTGTAAGTGACACATTTTATAGCAATTTATTTAATTTCTGTGTTTCTTATAGCAAAAAAAAAAAATAAAGTTAATTTNCTGCCTCCTTCCAAAACAGTGAAGAGCCAATGCCCAGGCTGACAAAATTTCCCATTCTGTCCTTTCTCCTCCAGTGCAGGGCTGGAAAGAAATGTCATCAAGGATTTCCTCAGCAAGTAGTGGTAGGGAAAGGAGGAAGGAGCAAGAATAATCAAATCAAATAATATCAAATAGAATAGAATAATTGAGTTGGAAGAGACCTGCAATGATCATCGAGTCCAACAGCCTGACCACATCAGGACTGACCAAGAGTTAAAGCATATTATTAAGGGTGTTGTCCAAAAACCTCTTCAACACTGACCGGCTCAGGACATTGACAACCTCTCTCAGGAGCCTGTTCTAGGGTTTGATCACCCTCTTGGTAAAGAAATGCTTCCTCATGTCAAGGAACTTCTGCTGATGGATGCAACTTTGAGCCATTCCAATGCACCTGGAGTCTGAATCTGAGGTATCACCTCCCTCTCTCCTTGCCCTTCTCAGGAAGCTGTAGAGACCAGTGAGGTTGCCCCTCAGCCTCCTTCCCTCCAAACAAGAAAACCCCAGTGTCCTGAGCCGCTCCTCACAGGACACCCTGCCAGCCCCTTCCACAGCTTTGGTGCCTTCCTCTGGATGCATTCAGGGACCTTCACATCCGTTTGAAATCGTGGGGCCCAGAAGCAGACACAACACCCAGGGCGAGGCCACACCAACACCAAACACAGCAGGATAATCCCCTCTTTGGAGTGGCGGGTGAGGCTGTGTTCGATGCATCCCAGGACACGGTTTGCTCCCTGGGCTGCCCGGGCACACACGGCTGGCTCCTGTTGAGCCTCCTGCCAGCCAGCACCCACAGACCCCTTCTGCAGGGCTGCTCTCCAGACACTCCTCTCCCAGTTTAGACTTGTGCTCAGAAATTTGGGAAAAGGTTATCCCAAAGTGACTAGCAGGGCACCTGAAACTTCAAGTCAATCTGAGCATTAGTTTTCCTCTTGGATAGCTATTTAATGATAATGAACTGCAACGAAAGTTCAGATCCTCTCGGCACATTAGATGCAATGAGGTTTTAAGTTCAAGTTATTATATATGTGATTATCACACAAAAATATAACATTAGCATCTTAGATAACAAAAGTAAAATAAAATAATCACCTTAACAATAAAATAATATGACAGATAATAAATAATTCTTACTTCCATCTCTTTATATATTGTAGGATATTTAGGTCTTTCAGATGATAAACTTGTTAAAATAATTCTGCATCTCACATTGAAAAACGGTTTTCTAGAATGGTAATAGAAATTATTTGCTCCAGTCATCACTCTAAGACTCTCTGAGAACAGCTTCATTAGAGGCAACCCTTACAGCACACATTCTATAACAATATCCTCTACTAAACCCATTTAGCATAGTGCTTTTCAAGTAGCAGTGGCCTCAGAAGAATTTAGTTGATGAAGGAAGATACTAAGAAGTCAGTATGTTACTGAACATAAATAAGGCTATTTTGCCATAACTACTTGGAGACAACTTTTTGCTGCGAAAGTGAGTTACTTACAGGAGCAATGGTTGCACTCTCTGTCACCGTAGTGCCTTCAAGAAGCTGCTTGCTTTTGATGCAGGCAACACTTACTAGAGATGCATAGCAGAAAATACTGATGTTTGAAGCAAAGGGAAAGTTGTGTATCTAAATGCAGACATACACCTAATGAACCACTGGAAAATCAAGTAATAAATGTCTGCTCAAAATCAGAGGCTATCCACATATTCATCCTGAGTTAACAGTTCTGGAGCCTGACTGGAGGCAGTGTTTACTCATGTTTCCCAAGTTATAGGAGTTGCCAATCAGAAGGAGACCATTAACCATTAAGGAAATAATTAACTGGGGAATTTGCAGAGTGAAATGACCAGTAGCTTGAATCAGAAGGCTTCCCTTTGGTATTCATTCACACACAATGTTCATTTAGCAACCCCTGCAAAATGTCATGCTTAATAGGTGGTGAAGGTTGTTTCCTTTTCTGCTTTTGTTATTGAAATACTAAATGGTTATCATTTCAAGGTCCTCCCCAGTACTTTTCAAACACTTTCCCATCATTACTTCTTCACTTTTGTAATATATTATACCAAAACTCTCAGAACATGTCATAAGATCCTATTCATTACTGGGCTAATTTATTCATAAAACCATTTTGCTTATAAGACTGTTTCAGTAGCCCAAAGAGCAGTTTCCACTGAATGCTAAAACTGTTGTATAAACAACTGTCCTCACATTTCTCCTGAGTTTAAAACTGGATCCCAGCTAATCGACTTTTATCTTTGTTTCTGGTAGAAGCGGATGGTTGGAATCTCTTATTGTCTATTGTAAGTCCTGTGCTCACCTGGTTGAGTCCAAAGTTCATACTTGTAAGTGACACATTTTATAGCAATTTATTTAATTTCTGTGTTTCTTATAGCAAAAAAAAAAAATAAAGTTAATTTGACTGTATATGAAAACCAGCAAAAGATGGCAAGCAGCATGAGTAATGGCTAACAAGTTGCAATTTAAATACCAAGGACATATGCACCAGCATGAAAAAAACTAAGCATATCAAATTTTGTTATGCCTCTAGGGATAGGCAAATTTTTCTCTTCTTTATAAAACTTTATATAAAACTCTGCTATTAAGAAATCATTGGTATATTTCCTTTTTAAAGAGATGGGTTTTATAAATGTAGATTGTTGGGGGCTTGGGATTATAGGTTGGCTTTTTTTTTCCCCTTAGAACAACTCTCTGCACACAAAAGAAGCCTAGAAGCATAGAAAGCAAATTGCTGGCTGATTTTGACAAATAAGCCACACAGCATAATCATTTAAAACTTTTGGAGTACACTTGAACCAATTTGACTTCCAGAGATGGATGTCTTGCAGTTCAGAGAAGCCTACATCTTGTTTGTACACACATGAAAATCCCATTGCAGGAAAGGCATGCAGACTTACTAAGGCTAATATGAATTTTAGAGCGTATGCCTCTTACCTATGATTTCACTGTTGATTTTATTCCATGTATAATTGTTCTGTAGAAAGTTACAATTGAGGATATGATAAAGAAAAGGAATAATCCTTATTGTTCAAGTTTCCCAAGTGCTTTTTCATTGTGTATATTTTGAATTTTGATATTACAACCCTACAATATAGAATATTGTAAAGAACTTCCCAAGCATTTTTGACTGTAAATAATTTAATATTCAGTTCTTGTAAAAGGGCTATATAAGATTGGATGCCTTGAACTTTTTTTGGGTTTTTAAATTAATTCAAAGTAGGATCTGTCTATTGGGAGAGCAAACCAGAGAATCTAGTCTGATTGTTCTTATCTTTATCTGTTGCACACAGATTTAAAAATGCTTGGTTTATGTACTAGTTGCTGAGCCATTGACTTCATAGGAAGGAGCCTCATCAGCTTCATTAGGTGTTGGGTTAAGCCAATAGTAAGGCCATGAATGCAAAATCACAGGACGCAGTTTCAAAATTCATAGCAAGAATCCGGGATTTCAGTATTTTTCATTAACAGACTGTTCTCCATGTTCTTGTGATGTTAAGGACTAGTGAAGCTGACTGCTGGGGATCAGGAGATTTTTATGACTTTCTCTTTGTTATTTTCCTTCTCATACTCCATTTTCTTATTGATGACTCTTTGTTCAGCAGACTAAACTAAGAAGACAGACAATGTACAATAAAACCAATGCTTTGTAAAAAAGCCTGCAACAAAGAGAAGCCATCCTTGTGTTTAGGATCGACAGTGATGGTCCGTTTATCCCACTATGACTAGTTGTTTTCTTTCTGCATCCAGCTTTTTCTGTGTGAGAATGGTCTTCATAGGCAAACATACATGCCAGCAGTTATCCTGTGTTTCATACCAAATTCTGCAATGATAAAGATCCAGTTCCCAAAAACATCTTGTGTTCCATCATCATGAGGGCAGAGCTGATGGTCTACAGCAGTCCTAATTCCCATCCCTTGCTGTTCTAATGTTAGGTGGTGTTGGTACACGGAAACCACTGTTGAAATACACCACCAAAGGCCTTTCACAGAAGAGTAGAGGTATCTGTAAATGGGAAGGAAGAAAAAAATAGATCCTGATGTTCTCCTGGCACTGTATTTCAAGGTGTATCTGCTTTACAAAAATAGATAAACATCAAATCCCGCATGTATAGCTACACCTCTGCTTTGTATTCTAGGCTGGTTTTCTTAGCATTCTACTGTGTATCTTTAGCAGAGAAATCTATTACTGTCCCGTGACATTTCCTTAGAGCATTCAAATCTTGCCTATGTTGAAATTATATTTTATTATGTATTATATCACTAAATTAAATGTGTATTTTTCTATGCAAAACAGAGGCATGTGCAGCTTTAAAAGAACCTTGCTTGTTCTTGGATTTCTACATTTGCTTTATGTACTGAACATGAAAAAAGCTTTAAAAAGTAATGTGAATGAAAAATATTACAAAAGACTAAAAATCTAGTGCTGTCTTTAAACCTCCCACACCGCAATTGAGTACAATTCCAACAAGCCACAGGTGTACACCATATGCATAGGTGCAAATGTGATTATGAGAGGTCTGATGACAGTTCTGGGTCCACAAAGCATTCATCTCAATATAAACATCTGTTATGTATTCAAGGCAAAACTGTGCGGAATATAGAGCTATAATTGAGGCTTTAAATGCAGAGATATCAGGAAACTACAGGTTATTGCCCCAACAGGAACTCAGATTTGATCACATTATAAAAAGATAGTATTTTTTATTAGTGTACATGATGTTAGGCTTCATGCCTTATTATACTGAGATGGAATTGCTTCAGCTCAACAGAGTGTAGGGACTACTGACTTGGAGTGATGCACTTATTTCTCAATTATGGGACTGATGCACTCTTCTGGCAGAGGGGCTCTAATGAGCTGGGCTGTTGTTAGCTGTCAATATACATTGTGAAAATCCTGTGGTTTGATTGGCTGCTCCCTGTCATAAACCAGCAATAAATATGATGTGCCCAACTTCTGTATTCCTCTGCTGACAGCTGAAGTTGCCAAATCCTTTGCATTATATATAAAAGACCCTGTTATCAGATGCTTATAATTTGGCCAAACTTTGACCGTGCAGGATTAAATTTCCTGTGCCTTGTGTCTGCCTTTAGGCGAATGTCCTTTTTAATTTCTTCTAAAACCATTTCTGAGAAAGAAATAAGGGGAAACTATATTAACCACACAAGGTCTCTTCACAGTTCTCTCTTCATGTCTTGCTGCATTTCCAAAAGTACAGGCTGAAAGGCAAAGAAAAGTCAGGCTAAACTGCTGGGGGCTGAAAACCTCAGCTTTGTGCAGTTGAGCAGCCTGGGACAAGAGAGGGTATATCATCTTTCTTTTTTTTTTTTTTTTGCACTTTTATTCTTCTAACCCCAGATCAGTCACATGTAAACAGGACTAAAGACTCACTCCTACATCAGATCAAATAGCTTTTCACAGTGTCATTCTTCTTGAGATATCAACAGTACGTTTACAGTTTTGTGGGGGTTTTTAAACAAATATAAGAGGAATCCTCTTAGCACCAAGATGTTTCAGACTAAAGGCTTACCATGCCCTCTCAGATGCAATAGCTCAATAGCACTAGCAATCAGAAAAGAAGAAAACACCAATATNTTATTCACAGAAGGATGGGGTTGTTGCTAGGCTTGCCAGTGAATGCCAGCTGATGTTCTCTTTGGTGGAAGAATATCACCCTTGAGAATAAGACTACAGTCCATATCCTTAGTAATGGGAACACAGTGGCAAGGAGGCCACTAAACTGCTCTGGTTAAGGCTCTAGTTTTGTGAGGTTTTATTTTGACAACACAAAAATCCTGCCAA
>VZTG01009080.1:1549939-1789939 GCA_013397845.1 Melanocharis versteri
TCTATCTCTTTCTCTCTTAAGCAGAATGAAAAGAGTTCTTTAACCAAACAAATGTAAATACGTAAGTGGTAGGGATTTTTTTAAAAGTATGTTTTTCAGTTCATCTAACAAAGACATATCTGTCTGCTCGAATGATTCCTTACTGAATATGAATGAGAAGCCCTTTAATGAGGTACGGTAATTAAGCCCTGGCAAGCCCCCCTAGCCCCCTGTCAGCAGCTTCCCAGGCAAACAGCCATTGAATCCGGTGATTGACAAACCAGACGCTGGACATGTACTGTAGCTGATGGGGAACAATGGGCTGGGGGGCCGTGGTATCTGACATACCCGGCTGTTTCAGCCCCATCAAAGGGCCGGGCTCCTGGGGTGCCCATCCTGCTGTCCTGTGGAGCTGGAGCTGCAGGTTTACCTGCCGGACTCTCCTGGCTCCTCTCAAGGTGCCCATCCCAGCTCCACGTGTGGCTGCACAGGAGCAGGTTCTCTCCTCCGGCACTTGTGTGTCGCAGTGCTCGGCCCATAAATCTTTTTAATTGTTAAAACTCTTTAACTATAGAATAGGATTCATTATCCATTGTGTTTGCCAAAATGCTATTTCATAAGTTGCTTGTTTTACTAACCCTGACAGAAAAGAAAACAGGGTTCTTTATCTCCAGCTGTTGGAGACAGATATGGGATTTCTCTGAACAGTTTTGCTTAACACATTGCAAAGTGTGTGTGTTTAACAGGTGTGAATTGACTGGCCTACAGTTGAATTGCACACCTTTTCCTGCTGTCCCATACCCTGGATAAACAGTATCCATGTTTGCAGAAACCATGTGTGAAGTATTGGTAAGGAAAAAAATAACCCAAGAAAGAAGCATGACATAAAGACCTAGAAGTCCTGGTTTGTACCACCCTGTAAACTGTTGTGGCATGGTCGCTCAGCAGCCCAGATGAGAAGGATTCATCTTTGTTTTAATTGATTGTAGCCATATGGATTGGCATTGTGAGGGAGTGCTTGATTTCCAGGCCAAGAGGTTAATTTCCTTCCTGTATGTCATCAATTCTATAACACATGCACATGCATTACACTGTCCTCATGGTCATCTGGAAACACAGGTAGTGAAGGCCTGGCTGCAGGCCTTGTAGAACAAACTGGAAGATTATTTGAAACATATGATGCCAACTTGCATTTTGAAAGCATATGCAGGGAGGAGAAATGTACTTTTCAGAGAAGAGATGGAAGAAAATGAATAATTTAAACATTTTCTATCTCCTAAATAACACTGAAAATATGTGCAAATATGTATATAAGCAAACATTATCTGAATAAGCTGTTAGAGTCATTTGTCAAAATTGGCAATCTCCTCTTATTAAAATTGAAAGCTCAACATTCTTTCTTCCTTCCTGGACTTCTTTCCTTCAAAAAACAGATATAAATCCCAGTAGTACAATTAAAACACTAGCTAAATATTACTTCGTTGGGCTTAACGATAGATTACAATGTGTGCATAATGACCCAGTTCTAGTAATATCATCTGATTTAGTAAGGAAATCAGAGTTTGCCATATGTTCACCAATAAGGTCTTAGAAATTCTTCTTCTAGTTCTTGATGTCTTAGCCAACTGCTAGTGAGGATGCTGTTTGATCCTGAAATCATCTTGGTTTTGAGCACTAAGCACATTAAAGTCATAAGCATGTGGCTCATTTTATCATGCCACCTCTAGGAATGAGCAGGGGGCTATTTAACAACCTGCCACCTGCCTGCCCTGAATACCTTTATGCATGAAAGTGTTCCAGTTGCAGGCTTGTCTGAACACAGATTTCCTGTTAACAGCCCCAGAAAGGTATATTCTGTGACTTTAAGGATATTTTAAAAGATGAAAATTAATCTTGATATTTCCCCTAAATATATTAGTACCCAGTTGGCAAGATTACTTAGCTCGTATAACAAACCAGAGGGCAACATCAAAACCCAAAACAGGAAAAAATCAAAACAGTGGGTAAAGCCAGACTCTACCGTGCCATTTAGCTGTATGTTTGCTACCTCTGTTATGTATTTATTATTTGTAGACTCATGAACTATGGTTCATTAATGAGCAATGTGTCTTTGCTGTGTATGAGCCAAGTCCAGACAGCAACTAAGGACTTGCTGTTCCTATAGCTACCAAGGATCTTAATGCGAGCTGACGATGTTCCGTATTACTCAAACTTTGATTGCCATCTCCTTTAGACAACCCCTTTTTCCTTACTATCTCCCCAATAAATTTTTTCACACCCATGTGCATGTTACAATCTGTTTTACCTTTCCAGGCAGACTGGACTTTGAGCTGGCACTTATTAAATGTCTGTCCTACCCACCCTGGGCTCCCATTTTGAGACAGCAGGAACGATGGGAGTTAGCATTGTTCCAGATTAGCAATGAAGCAATCACATTGGAATATGAACTGTTGATCATGGGGTTTTTTGACACCTAACACTGATGACATACATATGGAACCAGTATTTTCACTGTTCCATCAATATTCTGGCAAGTAGGAAATTAGTTTTTTACTTCTATTTTATACGGTTCACTGATTTACAATTTTTTAAAAATTAATTCAGGGGGATAATTTGACATATTTAAATAACATATATTGAAATGGTCTTCTTCCAATTACTCCCTTTTCCTTCTATTTCTTGAATTCACAGAGCAAAAAATATTTTTTGGCAAATCCGAGTATAACCCCTTACATATTAGTGGAGTCTTAGTAATTTATTCCAACACTGAGTGTGTCCAGTATTTGCATATGTAAATCTCTTTATATATGTGCAGCATTTCATGACAATTTATAGATCTGAACTTTTATCTAAAATGTTTAATATTTGTTTTAATTTAACAGTACAAATGTCATGCTTAATTTGCTGCTAGATGTAGAAATCTACCCTGAAAGAGGGTAGATTCAGATTGGCTATAAATAACAAATCCTTCATGATGAGGATGCTGAGACACTGGAAGAGGTTGCTCAGAGAAGTGGATGTCTTATCTCTGGAAGTGTTCAAGGTGAGACTGGATGAAGCTTTGAGTAACTTGATCTAATGAAAGATGTCCCTTCCATGGGAGAGGGTGTGGACTAGATGACCATCAAAAAGTCCCTTCCAACCAAAACCATTCTGTGATTTGTGCTGTGATTCAATGTTACGTAAAGTACAGACACTAAGTAGTGCGTAGTAACAAAATTTTGTATTTAACAAAAGTATGTCTTTATTTAAGTACTAGAAGAAAAGAGAGCTGGAGGTACCAAAAGCACCTTGAAAGTATCTTTCATCTGAACTTTTCAGTTGTTTCCAGTTTGATACTGCATCACTCATTCCAGAGCTATCAACAAGCAAGGAGAGTATCCACTGGTTATTTCAGGACATTCCTCATGCAGATAGTCATATGAAATGCTTAGATAATTTTTTACAAATGTCTCTAACAGGTTGCAGACAACGTGAAGATTTTAATTAGAATTGAAGTAGAATTACCTGCTACAGCTTTTGGAGTCCCAAAGCTTTTCATGTCAGTGTCTGCTGAATGCAGTAGCATAAGTTTGGGTGGACAGTTATTGCAGATATCCTCTTTGTAAACCCTACTTCTTGGACTTCCTGAACATCCATCATTGATAACCAGTGGAGACAGGATATTTCAGACTGGGAATACAGTCAGTGTCTTTGTATGTTTCTTGAACTCTTATGATAGACTAAACCAGTCCAAATACACATATTTAGCATCATAAAACCAAGATGCTTCTACTGAAAACCCATGAAAAGCAATCACGGCAAGAGGAATTCTTGATATATCTTTTTTTATTCCATGAGCATCTTAAACAAAATAAGTTAATTTATTAACAAATGCAAACTGATTAATTTCGGTATGCTTTTTGTTAAAAAGCAAAAACAAAACTGAACTCTAAAATTGTTGACCTTTAACACAGTAAATGGGGAAGTGCTTTTTTAAAAAAAAATTGACAATAATGATAATAATAACAACAATAATAATAGTAGCCTTTAAAATGTTTTGTAGTCAGATACAGGGAAAAAGTTAAAACTAAGCCTGCCAAATCAAATCTTTCCAGTAAGCTGGACCTTCTTTTCATCCCAGGCTATAGGCTTTTATTTTTTTTATGTCTTTACAGTTCCACACATCTAGATGTTGTCTAATTTTATTGTATAACTTTATTGATCAATTATTAATTAATAATTAATGTTAATAATGTCTAATATGAACGTTTTACTGAGCTCTACTTTCTCACATCTCAGCCTTTTTTATCCAAATACCAGGACCTCTTCCTATTGGTTATCATTCTCTCTCCTTTCCTATAGATGGTTACGAGGTTTACTTCAAAGGCCATGAGTTAAATTAAAAGGCTTTAATGTTAGATTAATGCTTTTATCTTTAGACCCATGGTCAGTTATCAAGACTTGATCATGAAGGCGTGATAATGAAAGGACAGTCCTTTCTTTGAAGATCTTGACGAATAAACCATATAGCGAAGGAAACTGTATATTTCAGGATGAGGGGAAATGTCCTCAAATTGTGCCAGGAGTGATTTAGATTGAGTATTAGGAAAATTTTGTTCACTTAAAGGGTGGTCAGCCACTGGAATAGGCATTCCAGGGACGCAGTGGAATCACCATCCCTGCAAGTGTTCAAAAAGTGTGTGGATGTGGCCCTGGGGGATATGGCTTAATGGTGAACACAGTCATGTTGAGTAAATGGTTGGCCCAGATTATCTTAGAGGCCTTTTCCAACCTTAATGATTCTGTGATTCTATGCAGAGGAGCAAAGTAATGGGGATTTTTGATTATTATGATGGTGATTTTGCATTAGTGTTCAGGGTTTGTAACAGCAGAGGTTTGACAAAAGAACCTGTTGCATGTGGGACTGTCTTCGACCATAAGCAGCAGCAGCAGCAGTATGCCTACAGCACACCACGTCGTGCCAGATCCCTGAACTGAGGCATGGCACGTGGTACAGAGGCACTGCCAGAGAGCTCAGGAGCCCTGCAGAGTGAAATAAAGTAGAAGCTTCTGCCATAAACCTTAGACCAATTTTTTTTAGTTCTGGAAGTTGTTTGATTTGTACAGCCCAATAAAACTGGTACTTAGGCAATTTCTTTGCCCTTAAGGGAGGTGTCCTGACTGCAATGTAGTGTAAAGATAACCATGTTAGCTTTAAGCTGGCTAGACAAGACACTGCTAGCAGCCTAATGAGGAATCAACATGGGCCAATTCATTGAGTATTTACCTTCCTTTAGATGCAGATGTGGCACAGCTGCATGCTGTTGCCACCCTGATTACTTTAATGATAAAAGCTGGCTATGGCAGGAGCACAGGCAGATAGCTCAGAAAGAAATTCTGGCTGTTGAGATGTTTAGAGCAGAAACAAAGAAAATCTGCCAGGAGCCACTTGCTAATTTTCCTTGGGGGCATTGGTACATGGAATGCTTCCCATGAAGAAAGGCTGAAAGACTTGGTACCTCTCCTTCCACTAAACATATCCCTACCTCAACCACAAGCTGTCCTTTGCTTCTGTCAGCACTCTGGCCTTGCAACAGCCCAGAACATATTTTCCCCCATCCTTTTGAGAGAGATTCATAGCTTGAGAACCGCTACAAAATTCGTTTTCCCTTGCAGTGATTACCAGGGAGCAGCTGGTTTTCCAAGTTGCCAAGCTATTTTCTTTAGAACTTGCATTTCTTGCTTGAGTTGACCCATACCATATCACAGCACTGTGTGTGCATCAACTGATGGGAAATTTCTATGATAGAAAATCTGTAATAGCCCAGATAAAAAACACTTCCTTTTCAGTTTCTTATTTCATGAGTCCTCTGGGTTGAAATGCTTCAAAAAGGCTTTTCTTCTCTTGTGATTCACTGAAGTTGCTTTCTTGAAGGTAGATTATTATAGAAATTATAATCAAAAAGTTGGTAATTGCTTTTTTGTTTTACAGGGACAGCACTGATTTTATCTCCCTCTGGCAGTGAAGTATTATTAAAAGTTCTTTGATTTCATTTTTTTTCTTGCATTTTTAAAAATTTCAATAAATGTTCAATCAAATAGTTTCCTTTTTGCTCAAATAAGCATCTCGAGAAATTCAATAAGGAAACCCCTGAAGGTGGATATGCTTTTTAAATTTGTTCACTACTGTGCCACAGTTTTCATTGGTTTTTGAAGAGTTGACTGATGTCAGAGGGTAGGTCCTCATTTTAAAACCTTGAAATCCTTCGCACGGACAGCTGTTTTAGCTAATGTAAATTGATAGACAAATGTAAATTCCTCATGGGAGGCTTGGCAGAGCCTTGTCAGTAGTAACCAGATAATCAGATTGGAAATCCACTGCATGTAGGGGGCACAAAAAGTCTCTTCAGACCCAACCATTTGTTTGCTGTTCCAAGGTATGTGTTCTGAGATCTTCGAGGGGATGTGCACAGCCTCTGCTTTTTGCTCAAGTGGAGCTTTGCAGTGTGGGTGATGACGAGTGTTATAGAAAAGATGTTGAGAATGTGGCAGAGAATTCGGTAGAACTGTTGTGTCCAAAAAATTTTCTCAACTTTCTTGGAAAGTAATTCAGAAGTCAATAAATTTCATGTCCATCTGCCCTGAGTTTCTTGCTTATTGTTATATCTCTGATGTTTTACAAATTCTGTATCCAGCTCTATAGGAGTTGCTTCTCTCTCTCCCTCTCCCTCTTTTTTACTTCTAAGTCAGTAAACTATGATGTATGTGTCTCTCCCTGAATAACGTTATTATATGATGCTGCTGGAGCCTTGAATAGCTTGGCTGTGGACTGCTGAACCCTTTGAATGTAATTGTTTTAACACCATGAAATGAAGTAATGCATAAAATTGATAATAAACGGATATCTCTCTGCCTCTGCATGCAAATGAGCACTTAGCACCAGGGCACAGATGCCACCATTGTTTCTCCCCTTGAAAATGACAAAGTAAGTGAAAATATCTACCAAGAGCTTAGAAAGTACGGTAGCTGCATTTTCATTATATTTTAGAATTTCACAGAGTTGGGAAAGCAGACTCTCCTGCCAACATTCAGAAAGGGGCTGGATAATGCCTGCCTGTAGTACACTGGAACATACAGCGAAGCTAGGTTTTGTTGATTTTTTGGGAAGATAAAGAATATAGTTATTAGTGATTCTCTTCCACTTTCATGTTTTTAGTTTTACAATCTCATTTTTGTTTTTGAGACAAAGACTGTATTTTTTATCTCAGTTTCTTGCCTCCTCCTCCGCCTCCTCTAAAAAGTACAGCTAGAATCAATGTGTTATACCCATTAATCTGCAGTGCATATTAAATAGGCACATTTAGAATACCTTGGGTCTGGCTGCAGCTTGGGATTTAACCTTTGTTTGTTTTCTAATTTATACTTTTAGTTAATAAATATATCCAGGAACTAAAATGATTACTTTGTTTTAGAAATGTTGCACAGGCTTGGCTTTTTTTCTCCTTCTGCTTTAACAAAAGGGTTGAAATCCATAAAAGAGGGGTATTATTTTATGGATTAATCCTTCAATTTTCAGGCATTAGCTGTGTTGCTGTTCATTTCATAAAGGCATCTTACTTAGAGAAAGAAGGTCTAAATTAGCTTGTCACATTTTTTACCTTTGCTCCTAGGTTAACAGTTTCAAGTTCCTTGTTATATGACTCAAACATGTTCACAAGGGCTTAAATAGAAATAAATTATATTCAAATTTCAAACCATCATCATTTTCATAGAGGTTTCCTAAAACTGCTAAATTAACTTTGCACTCACCTTCTATCTCTATGAAAAAATTTATCACTTGCATCAGAGTTGAAAGATTTGCGGAAGTCCAGACATATGACATTTGTTGATTCTGCCATGTCTAAATGTCTACCTCCTGTTGAGAACTGCCTCATCTTTAATTTTCCTTTTTTTGTTTTGTTTTGGTTTTTTTTGTTTTTTTTTTTTTATTTTATTTTATTTTGTTTTGTTTTGTTTTCTTTTGTTTTTGTTGGCACATTGCTTGATTCCCTGCTCCAATACTCGGTAATTCCATGTTTATCACTTCCTTCCCTGTGTCATCTACTCCCCTTGCATCCCAGAAGCTCTCTACAGTTTGGAGCCTCATCTTTCATCAGTTAGTTCTCAGGATAGTCCCCAGTCTGCATGGAGAGCACTTCCACCTCTTTGTGGGGTGTCCAAGGATGACTTTTTATAAACATAGTTTTGAAAAGTCAAAATTAAATAAATGTTTTATTTCATGTTTATTTAATTCAATCCAAGAGTAAGCTTTTACAAAAAAATCCAGTTCCAGCACCAGGCCCTTATCCCTATCTGCATGTCCCAACTCTATCTCCTGTTTTAGATCTGGCAATTGTGTGGCAAGCCAGAACTCTGTTTATCTGACAGAACTCTCCTTTTAGTTTTGCATTTGACACTTTAGAGATTTTGTGTCTGGTCATAAGCTGACCTGACTCACTTGAAGTGTCACCATTACCAGACTTCATGCAAGAGAAGTGACAGAAAAATGTAATCAGGCCTGGGGGAGTGAAGGGCCACCCTTGTCCACAGTAGCCTGCCTTTTCATCAGGGTGAATAATGTCATGTGGTACCTTAAATTCTCATTAGTTTGTGCTTTTTCTGTTTCTGTCTGCAGACCCATTGCTGATGCTGCCAAACTCTTTAGTAATCTGTCCTTTCCACTTGTTTCTTTCCTATATTTCAAATCAATGAAGATTTATCTAGGCTGGTGGGGTTTAGTATTTTCTGTCATTCCTTTCCGCTCTTGTACTTGGCACTGATATGGTTGTGTTCATTTATAAACTCTCCAAGTATTTTAACTGGCATTCTCCCATTTTAAACTTTCCATGGTTTTTAACTGGCATTCTTAAAAATCATAATTTTTATTATATGTATATCTGTTCTTCACTTTCTAATAATCACAGAGACCGTTTCATGGTCCCTCCTACCTATTTCACCTTTCTTCTTCATATATGCAACTATTTCCCATCATTTAGAATCATCATTAAAAGATCTTCCCCTCCAAATGCTTTCTTTTTATGAATCAATAAAATTATCATCAATGGAAAAAAATTGTCTTATCCATTAACTTCTTCCCTGACAGATGCACGCGTAGTTGAAATACCCTCCTTGCACTGAGGCCAGAGTCTTGGATTCCTCTGGTTGATATTCACAAAAAGCTTTGTCCAGTGATCTGTGCTGTATTCCCTGTCCCAGCAGCACATGATTCTCCTTTGTAGTCGTTGCCAACAGATTTCAGCAACTCTTCCTGCCCACATTAGGGATAGTTTTTCCTTACTTTATCCTTCCTGAATTATAGCCTTCCATATTTGTAGGCTGGTCATAAGAATAAAAACAATACTCCATTTTACTAGCATTTTGATCCTCCCATTTATATCCGTTATTCTTGTACTAGTATACAGGCATCTGCTCAGTGGGAATGTCCATGTCTCCACATTTTTTTCACCTTTGTAATGATTAAGCTTTTTCTTCTGTTATTTAGGCCTTCCCAAGTGACTATTTTACTCCAGCTTTTTGCACACGTCTGCAGTTGGATCCTCATTTGCAGTTTTCACCTGGTTAGCAAGTGATAAACAATAATACACTTACCCATCTTGACAAGGGCTCAGTGCTTGATGAAAAGTTTACAAACATCATGAAAGTGTTTACCAGAAGTGTATATTTTCACTAAAAGAGTATCAGTGTTCTGAAATGTGTTTACCTAGCAACGTATAGATGACATTATTTCCCATTCAAAAGTCTAAAAAAGTATTTAGTTAAACCGTGCTGGCTTTGAAATGCCTGGTTGAAACATTATAACATTATTTTAAAAATTATTTTTTAGTTTTGCCATATCATAAGCAATTCTATGTAGACATGTATGTCATGTCCAATACAGTCCTCTCAATTCAGAGTGAGAAATTGTCTCATAAAAAACCTACCAAGAACCATAATTCTGGATCTAAAATTAGATCAGGCTTCCACATCCTTTCAATACCAAGAATCACTGATCAAAGGAAAAAGAGACAGCATATTAATAAGCTGTTTTCAGTGTAGAACTATTAATGGAAAACCAGAATCAAGTGAGAATAAGTGGCAACAGAAGTTATTTGACGGGATTTCTTTCAATATTCCAACTTATGCTTAAATACCAGTGACAGGAGAAAAAGAGAAACCCAATATCTTCTAATAAGGAATTCAGAATAGATACACAGTAAACAGATACTAAAGTCATTTGATGAAGTGTTTCAGTAATATGCAAGTAACAAATCCCTGAGCCATATAGATCTTGTATCCTGTAGGTTTCAGTGTGGTTATGAGTCAACTTAGCTGATTTATGTTGCATCATAAAAATCATGAGATGCTTTATGCATGACTTTGATATAGAACTCAGTGAAATGTGATACTTCTTTGAAATTCTGTTGCTTTCTCAAACTTGACCGTCAGTGTAAAGCTTTGGAACATAATGAAACCATCTGCACTAAAACAGAGAATAATGTATACGTATATCTTTTCTGGTCCTTCCCATCCCACCCATCTGCTCGGAAAATATATCGTCCCGTGAAAGTGAAACTATTGCTTTATGATAAGCCAATCTGGACAGCTTCTCAAATAATAGTCTAGCAGTCTATCCAAACACTAGTGAAATCAGGAGGCTGTTTCTCTTCTTTCTCTGTACCACAGTTGTGGATTTTACATGAGAATCTTCTCACATTATTGTGGTCAGCCTTGGCTTTAACCTAGAAAGAGTATTACCAGTTCTGATAAAATAAGAGCAGGATGATTTCAAGCTCAAATCACAACTGAAGAGTGATTAAGGTAAAAAAATGACTTTGTCTGTATGTTGTTTTTCAAATATACACTTCTTCAAGCCCTTGTTTACAAAGCAGCACCAAATCCTTGCCTGAATTAAAGCTGTTGCAATGATGTATTTATCAGTATAGAAGTAAAGAACACCATACATCTGACAAAGTTCAAGTTTTACAACTTTTCGTGGAGTATTTATGTAACAGTCAATGATGTGAGCTTTGTTTCATTATGAACATCAGAATAAAATACATTCTTTTTTTTACCTTCTCACTGGCATTGTTCAGCTCTTCCTTAGAGATTATATTTGAGAAACAAATACTGTTGGCAGCCAATGTACTTGATGCCATCAGTAATAACAATCCTTCCTTTGTCTGACTTGGGTGGATGTTTATAAGCTCTTTGTGTTCTCTTTTACTTTGCATGAGCACAATATCAAGCCTGAGAGTCTTCCAATTCTGTAAAACTATAAATTGAGAACTCATCCTTAGCCATTACACATTGTAAAAAGTAGCTCAATTTTAAGGAATTATGGTTTCTTTCAATGTGACAGAATCTTGGATTCAGATGTGTTGAGTTAGTTAGGTGTATTCTCAGGCGTACAAAATCCCATGCTCAGCTTGTAAGTACGTAGATTGAAGGGTTCAAAAGCTGAGGTGTGTTATGAACTCTGCTGGCAGTTACCGCTATACCGCAAAAGAAAGTAGAAGGCTGAAAAATAAAGTAATGTGCTCAGTCTTTATTCCCTATAAGCTCTTGACTTAGAAGCCTAATGAAACCTATATTTCCACAAAGAGTAGAAAACTGAGACCAAAAAAAAATAGCAGAAAACAAGAATAAATTAAATTTAGGAACAGTGTCTTTCCCAGTCTTAGGTTCTGCAGATCTGGCTGCAGAATGAGAATCATTAGAATACAAATAGTAACTCTTTGTCTTCTTGTACCTATTGTCTCTCTTATATGTTTATGCCTTTGTATATTCACTGTATGCCAGCACCTCCCCTCTAGAGGTTTTTAAAAGCTGTAGAGATACTTACAAAAACTTTTAATAATAGTGACAAAATGGTAGGGAGGATTTTCAAAGAAACTTAAAGGAGTTGTTTTCCAAACCCTCCTGAGAATAGTCTCAGACTACTTTAAATCCATGTTACTTTAGATTATTTTCAGAAGCTTAAAATGTAGGTATTGTCTACTCTATCAGTGATCTAGAAGGTGTCAGTTCAGCTACTACCATTGATTAGCTAGAAAACTTGTTGCTATTTCTAAGAACGGATTCTGCTCTTTTTTAAGATTAGTGTCTAATAACTGCAGGGGCAATGACATGTTTTAGTCTTCTCCAGGGTGCTGTGTATTATGCCTTGACAACTAACTCTGGATTAATCCTAGCTGAAAGTACACATTTAACTGAGGCACCAGAGAAAGGAGGCTAGTTCCCTCAACCTATGACCATATAGAAAGATTCACACTGCATAACAATTATTCAGAAAAAATAAGATCTGAGTTGCCTGTGGAAATACAGAGCTCTCTTTGTCCACTGCAGAAGTCTGGGGCAAATGGACTCTCCATTTGGGCACCTAATTCAAGTGACACAGAGTTAGATAGGGTTTATCTGAGCCCCAGAGCCCAGGTGTCTCACTCCTATGGTCTCTATGCCATTTAGCCACTCAGTGTGAGGTTGCCTCAGTACCTGGTCAAAGAGCATGGACTTTCAAAGTTGATTGTCTTGCTTCTGGATGATGAGCCCTAACAACTGATACTCCCCTCTCCCCATGATTTTTTTACATTATCTGTTTTATCTAATGCATTACCTTTGGTTCAATTCAATTTTGTTTAAATTACTCTCTACTGAAATAGTAATTCAGACAGGTTTTTCCTTGGCCTCACTCCTCCACTATCAACAACAGCAGCAGAAGCAGCATTAGGTCAGTGCTTATCACTCTTCATAGGCTTTTATGGCCAAAAAAGGTCATTGCGATCATCTCCTCTGACCTGCTGCAAAATACTAACCCATAGGATCTCACTAAGTAAAATGTGCAGAGAAGTTTCTACCCCGTTACAGTCAATAGGTGTTTTGCCATTTCCTTTAAAGAGAGTATGTTCAAAAGTAATTTTGGTTTTAAGTATTTGAATGACAAATAAACTCCCGACTCTTTTGCAGAGCTAGTATACTTGTTTCTGGAAATACTACTCCAGAAATCAAGCTTAAGCATCAATTTTAGCCTGAAAACTCCAGATAAATTAAGCTCACATGAAAACCCTTTATGGTCATGTGAATTTGTTTTACCACACCAAACCTTCATCTAAATTCCAGGAATTTTATCACAACGTACATGTTCATGAACATTTTCTTAGGTAAGGGCTTTTGATTGGGCAATCTTTTAAGAGAAATAAGTTCACAGTGTTAAGAATACACAATCTCTTTTGGATGTAGAACCTGCGGTCTTTACAGCCACAACAGACTATAGGATGCACTGTTTTTTAAAAAGCAGTACCATTTGTTACGCAGAACATATTATGTAGTTGAAAAAGGAGGTGCTAGGTGCAGAAGCTGAGTCCTGAGACCTGATAAAGAGTTTGTAAATGTTTATAATTGCAAATTGCTTTAGCTGGTCAGATCCTCTGAGAAACAAAAAGGCTCAGATGGTAGACTTTTACCATACCCTAGATATACCAAAAAAAAGAGAAAAAAAGTAGTTTTCTAGCAATGCTTGTGACTCCTATAGCCATTTATACTGAGATTCCAGTTACCGGATCTCAACTACCTTGTATGCAGAGACATGGGTACTTGCAGTCAAAATTCTCCCTTAGAGTAATAAAGAACTTGAATGTGTGCTGGACAGTGACTTTTTCTCTATTTTTGAGACTAGAGTGGAGAATTCTTTGGAGGAAAAGAAACATATTCTATACTTTCATTTCTCTTCATTTCCTTCTCACAGATATTTCAGGGGAGTCTCATTTCAAGTATTGCATTTGAGAAGAGAAATTCACAGAAAACTACAGAGCTTATTGTCCAGATCTTCAGTTTGGAGCTAGGTGAATTGATTACATAGTTTCAGCTCAAAATGAATTTTAGACTGCTGGTTTTTTAGGTTGCTTACTGGGGGGGCTAGTACCATCTTCTCTAACACAACTACCTTGGCAAGTTCATGGAGGACATGGGAGACCTTTTCTAGGCCCCTGTTTCTGCTTACAGTGTCTGATTCTACAGAAAATTGCCATAATTGTGAAGGTTTGAGGATTTATTCTTCTCAGTCTTCTCTGTTGGTGTCAATTCAGTTTGTCCAAATAACCAGGCATTCGTTGCTACCCATCTCTCTCACCTCCCAGGTGACTTTCAGAAGAGGGAACCGTTTTTATCTCAAACCCAGGGCAATGTTTAAATCCAACTTACCCAGTGGGCTTTTGTTCAAATTTCTCTCTGAACAAAGCAGGCAGCAGAAATTTATTAGGTTCTCTGTCTTTAGTGCCTTCTCATCACACTAGAAGCTCTTCATAGAGTGGTTTGCTGGTTTTGGCTGGAGTAGAGTTAATTAAACTTGGTTATACAGTTTTTCTAGTATAATTAAATAAGGGTAGGAAAGAAAGGAGTGTGCTGGGCCTGGTAGTAGGACGTTCTGTTGTGAAAAGCACTGCACCTGGCTTCCTCCAGTAAATGCTTTTTTTCTACAGATAGAATAGTTTTGACAAGCAAACTGAGAGCTTCCTCCCTGCCTTACCCTCCTTTCATGTTCAACCCAGTCATGGATAGTGTGGATTCTAGGCAGGAGCAGGGAAAGCGGTTTGCAGGTCCCTTGGGAGAGAATGAAACTGAGATAGATTTCCATCAATGCTGGTGAGTAATGGGGTAAAACAGTAAAATTCCTCTCGGAGAGGGAAAAAAGTGAAGCCAAAATGTACTTTGTGTGGTTTGATTTTTATTAGCCAGAATAAGGCATCCACTAATGCCCTGGTCTTACTCCCAAGTCTACAGTGGACTGCCTGTGTGCATCCTTTCTGTCACTACACAAAATCTCTCAGACTACCTGCTTTCTCTGAAGATTTAACAATAAACTTGTTATTAGAATCAGAGCTCCTTGCTTGTCTAGACTCTTAATTTTCATCACTGTAATATGTCATCTTGTTTAAAATAAATAAACCTGTTTTCCCCTCCTTTTTTACTATGCAAAATGAAATAATTTCAGGATATAACCTGTATGTGTTTAAGTATACTTTAAACTGCTGTGACTTTTGAATTTTGTGATTAAATGCAATTGTGATTGATTACCTGCTGCCAGTCTCACCTGATTTCTAGAACTCTCATAGAAATTAAAGCTTTCATCTCAACAAGAATTACCCGTCAAAATAATTTGTAATAAGCAACACTTTCCCCTTATGTATACTCTGTAATTCTAAGAGAAGGACATTATATTGAATGCACTTGATGCATAACTGTAATGGAAAAAAGGAAGGCACAGCCTACTAAATTTTCAGCTCTGGGAGGAGATGGAGTCAGTCCCACTGTATGTTGTTTATTATGCAATTCATTTCATTCAGCGTAATAACCAAAATGTTCTCTTCCAGTGAGAATTATTTTCTTGTTGACCTCAAGAAGAGAGTAGACTTCCCTGGTTCATTAAAAATAAATGTCAAAGCAAGATTATGTATAAATGTGTTTATAGCTGATTACTTCATTTTCTCATAAAATCATACACAGAATTTCAAACCACCTATGTCATTGGTGACATGTAAAATCACAATTCTAATGACATATGACAGACTTTCCCTCTTTCCCCCTCCTCTTGGCCCCACGCAAGGAGTCTTGATTAATTCCTATTGCTATGAAGGGAAGAAAAAGGGGGAGATATTTGCACATGAGGGTAAGCTTTGACAGCTGCACTACAAGGACCACTTCATCTTTAGAGAAGACAAAGAGTTTCGTCCAGTTTCCCTAAGCCCTCTTCATAGCCATTGCAAACACAGGGAAGAAGTTCACCTTTCATTATTTTAAAAAATAATGACTTTAATCCCTTTGGCAGTGTTCTTATAAATAGATGTGGGATCTAAACTTATAAAATAGCCTTCTTATATATTAAGCAATACAGGAAAATAAACCCCATATTTAGCTGGTGCCTCCAGCCTCTACTCTGCTAAACAGCCGGGGCGGACCTGTATTCTGTCACAATTGGTGACCCCGTAGTATGGGACATGGAGCCCTTTGAAAACCTAACTCGAGACTTGTACAGGGAGATTCTGAAAATCTGTATCATCCTTAATCTAAGCAATGTGCTTATACCTCTGACTGGAACAAGCAAGGTTGTTCCCATCACATTCAGTCTTGCTGTACACTGAAGTCACTGTTTCTTGGATCAAAGAAATGCCTCGCAAATGACCAGAGTTCCTGAATTAGTGTTTTGGCTCATGTACCAATACCTGGAGTTAAAGGTCCATAATTTTCACTGTGCTTCAGAGAAAAAGGGATAGTAACCAAGCAATTAACTTTGCCTTTCTTTCCCTACTCTCTACTCCACTCCTTTTTGCTAGATCCTCATAGGTGCACACCCTGCATTGGTATTTCAAACTAATGCCTGCTTTGCTGGTGACATCTTCAAACTGTTGCATATATACAGTATACTTCGAGTGGTAAGGTAAGATCTTTTTCCAATAAAACCATGTTAAAACTTTGCTTCTGAGCCATTTCTTTGTTTTGTTTTGCTCTTTGTTGTTTACAGACTTTTGCATTTACTCTAACCAGTACAAGACTGTGAGGGTAAACACATCTACAGTATATTCTTTTTAAATCTTTCTCCATTTAAGGACAAAGTTTGTTTATATAAATTTCTTTTCCTATGAAAAGTTTTAAAAATGTTTTAACTTATACTAATCCAGGCAAGGTGAGGTTCTTCCACAGAAAAAAGGGCACACACTAAAAGAGCTCTTGGAGCACCACAATATTTACTTAACACAGGCCTTAACGCAGACACGCAGTAATTCCCATTATGTGTCCAAAGAAGATTTAAAGAGCATGATGTTTGTGCAGTTGGGTATAATCAGTGCTATGGGGTTCTTCTTCTCCAAACTCTCTTTCAAAGGAGCTGAATACAGAGGTGCAAAGAGGAGACAAAGAATACACTTCTTATGATGCAATGGCTAGTAAGTACATCCAGACTGGCTTTAGAGAACTCATAATTTCCTGCTGATATAGGTTGACTTTTTTGGTCTCTTGCGCAACAGGGATGAACAGGAAGTCATGGATTTCATGGACTGCTCCATAGTTTGAACATTTGGTGCGCTTTCAAACAAAGGAGGCACCCTCAAACAGAAGAGCTACTCAAAACAGGTAAGTGTTGCGGAATTTGCCTTCAAAATTAGTTAGTGTCTCTGTATAGATTTTTCAGGATGTGTGACTTGGTGTCATGGGACAAAGAACACAAGAGAAGGGGGGAGTGTATTGATCTAAGCTGTTTGTTTCCATCCCCCTCCCTCAGATGGGGTACAGTGGAGCCAAAATAGCCTGTACGCTTTGCAGAAAACACTGAGTGTCTGCGTACGTGGAGATGTGATAAGCATCTCTCAAAAGGAATAAAAATAGTCTAGACATGGTAGTATGTCAGAGAAATACAAAGCGAAAGAAGAAGAAAAGTTGTTCCCATACCTCAGGGAGGAAGTGAAAATGCCAGGCCTAATTTTACTTTTAGACAATTCTGCTGATCCTCAGTGCCAGGGCACACTTAAGAAAACCTAACAGCTTCTGAAGGATATTTTAAATTACAGACACCAGCTTGTCTTGACTCATGGTTTTTGTTATTTTACTGTGCTTTATCTTTGAAATCCTCATTTGTTTCTCTGCATGCAACTGCAGGTCTTTCAGAAAGGAAGATATTTGAGTTACCACTATGCAATTATGAAAACAAGACATAAAGACGGGAGGATCACCTATGACAGAGCCAACAATTAAAGTTTTGATGTTTTTTAAACTTTGGGGCAGGAAGGGGATTTTCATGGTGAGTTTTGGTTAGAAAAGTTACTTTGGAGAAAGCATTTTTTTCATTCAGTGACTAGATTTATTTACAAACAAAAAAAAGAGAGAGAATTATATAAAGGGAGAATGGAGCATGAGAAACTAGTTCATCTGGTTTCACCTCTTGTTTAGAGTAAAATCTACCTTGTGTTTGGTTATAACTATCACAGCATCCAGCCTTGATTTGAAGCAATCAGGAGATGGATAATCCACCATTTCCTTTGGTAGTTTGTTCCAACAGTTAATCATTCTCACTGTGGCTTATTTCCAATTGGAATTTGTCTGGCTTTTAGCCATTGGTTCTTGTTATTCCTTTCTGTATTAGATTAAAGAGGCCTTTACTACCTTGTATTTTCTTCCTGTGAAGGCACTTACGTACTGTAATCAAACCACCTCTCAATTTTCTTTTTGATAAGCTAAATGGATGGAGCTCTGTAAGTCTTCCACTGAAAAACAGCTCTTCAGGCCTCAAATAAGTTTTGTGGCTTTTTATCTCACCCTCTCCAATTCTTCAATATGGTTTTTAGAAAGTGAGCACAAGCTGTGTGCAATATCTCTGTCTTGTCCTCTAGAGACCTGGTCCTAGTTGCCCTCATGTCTCTTCTGTTTATTCACCCAACAATTACATTAACTTTTTTCCATGAAATCTAAACAGAAGCCCATTGAGTTGTGTGCTCACCATGCCATCTGTACCCCTTTTAGAATAACTCCTGAAGAAAAACAGTGTCCCACATTTCTGTTTTGCTACATACCTCCCTTTGAATTGGCTGTATTGCACACTGGACCCAGAATTCCAACAGATTCAGGTCACTCATTCAACAGGCCAGCCAGCCTCCTCCTCACTTCCAGTTTTAACAGACTTTTTGTTATACCCAAATTTGAACCACAAAGATATTTCCATAAGTACGCCACTCTTCAAAGCACTGCAAGGACCAGGCACTTGGCTGTTTCCTCATGCTCTGATGTACTTTGATTAATGTGTTTGGCCAAATGCTACATTAGAATTTTTCAGAGTAGAAAGTTAAATTGTCTGCAAAAACCAACATACAGCTAAATATAATTTCTTCCTTTAGTTAAATTTGTGGGACCAGTAAATTTTGCTAGCTATACTTTTTCCAATAGTGACACAACATTAGATGTCTTTCAGTTTCCCAAAATCTTTCAGTATTCTGTATCAGGTCTCTATGAATTCTTACATATGATCAAGTCCATAAACTTAGAAACTTATTTTGTGTCCTTCTGAATTACTGATGTAGTACGCCCCAATGCATTATTGATTACAACAGTGATGATTGATTACAACATTATCTTGATATTTATACAAACAGCATCAATATTCATTATTAAAATACAAAATTGTGTCATTACAAACTAATGATAACTCCCCTTCTCTGCTAGGACTTCTTTCTGGTGGGCTTTTAAGTATTCCTTCTCACTGGTTTTCATTTTTTCATCATTTTATACAAGCCTTAGTTCCCAGCATCCTTATTTCCTATACTAAAGTCCATTTTCTACTAATATTGTACATTTGGGTTTTCGTGTTTTTCCTCTGTTTTGGCACTGTTAGTGCCCTGTTGTAAAGGGTGCATTCAGGCAGTCATTAAAATAAAATGGGTTTTTCCTTTACTGATGGTCATGGAATCTTGGCGATTTCTTGTCTTCTGATAAAACCTGTTCTTGAAATTTTGCTCACACTTTTGTACCTATATTCCAAATCCCCTTTTTTCCTGGTAATGTCAATTTAGCTCTAGAAGAGACACCACACATCACAATGCAGTGTGCTAACCTCTCACTACTATTTTAAAATGCAAGTTCATTATTACTAGAATGATTACTAGAAATTAGTTTAAAATATTGTAAGCGTAACTTTAGAGGCGATGGTTTTTATCCGTGTTAATGACTCTGCACACATGATGCTGAAGACTTTGCTCAAAACATTTTGTAATCATGGTCAATGAGTTGACCAAATGAATTGGGCCTCTCCACTCCTTCTGGTTTTTTATTCACATGTCTTTGCATTAAACACTTCTGTCACTGCAGTGACAGAATCCATCTTTTTCCAAATGGTCTTTGTTGACTTGTCATGTGGCCAGTAACGTCATCTTTTTCTCCATCCTACAAAGAGGTAGAAAGCTTTCTATAAATTTATTTTTACTAGAACTAATTGTTTGGTTTAAAAGAAATCATACTCATTCACAGATGATGGGGGGTGACTCTTGTAGTTTTGTGCACTGCAATTGCCTGTCAGGCAGGTAGACGTGTTTCTTTGTCTGAATATTTGAAAATTAAAACTCAAATTTGCAAAAGCCTTTACTTATTTTATTTTCCAGAGGTCCATTTTCAGAAGTTCTCATAGCAGTACCAGTGCAAGTCAGTTGGATTTAGGTGTATTGGTAATTAGCTCACATTGGGGATAGCTTTCATACCTTTATATTTACTGTCCTGAAAGATTGGTGGACTTTTGCTGACTGAGAACCCGCTCCAAGTCCAGCTGCCTCTTTTATACCTGAAGCCTTCCACTTGTGTTTGTATCTACTGAAAGATTAAGATACTTCTTTTTTTCTGATGTGAGAAGTGGGGGATTTTTTTAACAAAACTCCTCTTGCATTTTCAGTGTCCATTGATGAAAAGCATCACCTTTGGATGCAAGGGCTTTCAGTCCACCAGGAATGTGTGTTTTCAAAAGGAAACTCAGAGTGAGAATGCCAACCAACGTGGTGTTTGCTGGAGCAGACACATAAACTGTCAAATTTATCATTTGTGTGGTGGTGGTACTGGCTCAGACTGTAATCTCAAAGGGCAAGTGTTGGGAAGAACTAGCTGTTCTTTTGTTTCTGAAGGGATTTGATAACATGTTCCACAACTGTCTTTGCACTGCCAAATAAACCTGAGAAATCACTGTATCATAGATATTATGTTAAATAGAAATAATTGCAGCCCATGCAATTATGTACGTCACACAGGCTTATGCTTGGCCTAGCTAGCGTAAAAACTCTGTGCTCAGAAATGTGAACCATATGGAGCATGATACTTTTGTCTCTACAAAAATTAGTTCTGACATCTAACATGGGTTTGTTTTCTAAATCTAACCAGCCTGAACATCCCGGCTTAAATGTTGCATATGATTTGGTTTATAGAAACCCAGCAATGTAATTAGAAATGGGCTCAAATCAAAATGATAGAATTTAATATTGCAATTCTGCAAACTTGGTAGAAGTTTGGTTCTGGGTTTGAACTTTTCAACCTTGGACCCAACTCTCACTAAACTGTAGTATGTCTGACTTCATTTTATGGGTACAAATTTGCCCTTGTAAAACTTGCACTCTCATTCTGTCGCATACTTAATTTACAGTGGAAATCTGATCACAGTCACCTCTAATTATCTGATTTGCAGCCCTACTTATTGCACACAACTTATTTGCAGCACAGCTTATTACTGAAGAGCAAAAATAGGTTGTAAACCTTACAGATGCAGAATACATATAGCAACATTCAGAAATATGGTGGGATTTGGGCTTTAGAAAACTCTCAGATGAGTCTGGAGTTTCACACAGCTTGTTCAACATCAAAACCTTTTTTTTTCCCTCTTTAATTTAAAACAACATTTTCTTCACGGCAGACTTAAATGAAATGTTTACTCTTCTCACTGTAGGAAATGCCGAATTGGACACCAAGCATGGAACTCTCTTCAGAAAATGGACAGGCACAGGTAGCTGGCTTTTGGGCAGGAAGATAGGTCCAATGTTTGTCATATTTTGATCTCAGTCTACTCAATATTGCAAAATTTCTGCAATTTCTTTGTTCAATTATTTTTTTCAGTGTCCTTGCTCTCAGTGCAGCATTTGATAACTATGCATGCCAGGTGCAAATGTGGACAGAGTAGTTAAAGTAAGTTTAACTGTTTTGTTCATACTGAGAAGCTCTCTGGTCATCCCTCCACCCCTCTGCTTTTTTCTTACCTCTCTCCCCCTCTCTCTTTCCCACATTTGAATTTCTCTGTGCTCAGCCTTTTCTTTATTGTTGCTTTGTATTGTGACTGGATTTTTTCCCCCTTCTCTTCAGTTTCACTTAACTGGAACATTAAGTAATCCTGAAGTTCTGCTATAAATTCTGAGCCACTCCAAGTTTTAAGTTAATTCAAGAATGAAACAAACAAGTTTGTTTCTTCTCAGCCAGGGAATGTGACTTTTTTTTAATAGTTTTTCAGGAGTATATAGTATAATCTCTCAGTTTGAAGATATTGTATTTGACTACCTTTTTAACTCATAACTTCCCACTAAAAGCACTAAACAAGCACATGCTGAACTTCTGCAAGATCAGTGGTCTTATGCTAAAGTTAGATTTTAAAATTAGAAGAAATTAAAAGCCTAATTCTCTCGAATGTGGAAATGTAGAAAAGATCAGGCTTTGTACCAGTTTAGACAACTTTTGAGACCCTGAAGAAATGAAAAAATATAAATTCCACAGAGGACCAAAAAAGGACAGGGATTCTTTCTTTTTTTTTCTTTTTTTCTTTTTTTTTTTTTTTACCAGTGTGGTGTGTGCATGTGTGTTCTTGTGATAAAGCTGTGAAGTTTTTGGCTGCCCTTTTCTGGCTTCTGTTGTTTTCTAGGGGCTCAGTGGGATAGATAGTTTGTGCTGTGACAGGACATGCCAACAAATTGCATCACTTCTGCCTCGGTGGCCGAGGACAATGACATGCCATATGCCCATGGCAAGAAATGAATGGGGCTCATTTACACTGGCACTGGGTGCCTTCAGCCCTGTCAGTCTTCAGAGGCTATCCATGGCAAATTGGAAAGTAGCACTGGAGTAGCAGCAGCATGAAGGGATGCAGCCTGAAAAGCTCCCAGCATTCATAACTTTATGAACAACATGCAGCCTTGAAAGGCAAAAAATATCCATGTGACACCCTGGGACACTTATCCCATCCCTTTGCAATTTAACCTTTTGTTTTCAGAAAGAAATAGAATCACCAGTCCTTTCCTCCTGTGTGTTTTTCACATGCCACTAAAAAATAGAAAATTAAAAAAAAATCTTTGAGTAAATTCCAGCTGCAAGAAGAAAACAAAAACACAGTGGGTGTCATGCTTCACGCATTCAAAACAGTTTCTCTGCTCAAACAGACTGCCGCAAAGATTTGCCCCAAAGTTGACCCCGTTGCCTCCAGTTTGCACTCCAGCAACAACAAAACTCATATTTGGCCTCTGACCTTCTTGGCAGCACATCATTTGTTTCCATGTGTTGAAGCAAAGGATGATGGGCGATGATTAAAGAGCAATGGGTCTGTTGGCCTGAGACACTAATGAGGATGAAATGAGAAGGTCAGCGATCATCCTCACATGGCAAACTAGGACATGGAGCTAATCTGTTGTTAATTGTCCTTTACATTTGTTTTAAGGACAGTGGCAGGGATAGGTGGCAGTCATATGTCTTCCTTCTTTATAATCTCTGTAATTAGCATGAGAAATAGAGCTAGGCTTGCCTGGAGAAGCCTGAAATGTGCTTTGCAAGTGGGTTTTATTTTATTTTATTTTATTTTAATTCTCCATTTGCAACTTACACAAATCCAGTGTTGGCCAGATGTGACCGACTGGCAAGAGTGGAGACTGAAATTTGTCCTTGCTGTCCCTTTCATACAGGTGACAGTCTATAAGATGTGCAGTGTACAGTTCCTTCTCCTGTTCTTCCCACTGGTAGATTTCTGCTTAAATTTTCTGGGGATGCTGGTAGGCTGCCTGGATTTCTGTGTGTCTTCTCTTCTTCACCTCTATAATGAGCTAGCTGGCCCAGTACTTTTTATCTCAAAGGTATCTAGGTCTGAAGCAGGAGCATCTGTCCTTCCCGCACAAACTGTCCTGTGACTTGTCTGCCCCACTGGCCTCAGCTGACATTAAACTGAGAAAGCAGAGGAGAATACCCTGCTCCCTGAACCCACCACCACTAATGCACAAGCCTCTCTTGTAAAATCTCAGCAACCAAAAGTTAACAGGGATTACCTAATTAAATAAGGTATTGCTGATTTCAAAACAAATATATCTTCAAGCTGCTGGTATTTTTCACAAAATTGGCACTGCAAGATGTTGGATACAAACATTTTTCCATTACAAATCCATTTGATACATTCCACTGGAAAAGGGAAGCTAGTGGTTCCTGTCTCCTGTTTTGCTGCTTCTTTCAGAGGAAGAGAAAAGGAGCCTTAAAGTACATGTTTTACATTTCTTGATGCTCAGTTCACAATGCCTCCTTCACTTCACCAGCTGCTAACTGCTCCTGATACACAACAGCCCTATGTGTTATAACTTGTTTTGTCATCTCTGCTGAGAGAATGCGCATTCCCACTTTCATGGCAGCGTCCTTTTGGTAGGATTCCTAATTTTTATTTTTTAGCCATAAACTCCCCTTGCACGACTAATGGTTGTGTTCAGCCTCTCAGAGGGAAACAAATCTGCTAGCCAAATGGCAATCAGCTGGTGAGCTAAAGCCTGAGAGCTTTAAAGTATTTGTCTAGTGAAGAGTTTACTGCAGTGCTAATCATAACACACTCATTAATTACTCATTTGGATTAAGCAGAAGGGTCAGAGGAGCCATCTTGACAATCCATGCCTATCAGTGCCTTTTTCCTGCCAATTAGGACAGAGAGAATTTCAATGGCAGCAGCCTCTGCTTTTACACCTCCAGCACCACCTGCCTTTGCCCTTTATCCTGCTTTGCACATTAGCCACGACTGACAGCCAGCACATGGGCTTCAGTCTCAACAGAGCACCTTGTCAGGTATGAGCAAAAAATGGATTACAAGCTAGAAAAGAATCTGGGTTAGGAACCAGGGAAATGCTGATCTCCACCTCCATCTCTGGGGCTTCTGAAAGGGAGTCTTGAAGTGGATCTGTTTTTTGGTCAGCCTTTGGTACAATGAGATGGCCATTGTAATGATGTGATTTGTGGTCGTCAAGGCTAAACAAAAGCAGAATCCCAGATGAAAGGAGCTGAACAGCTGTTCTGCTGCTATAGCACACATGGGAGGGCAAGGGTAAGAATGCTGGCAGGGTGAAATGAGGGATTTTGTGTCAGCCATTTAGGTGTGTGAGTTGCAAACTGAAGAGCATACCTATCCTTGCCCTTTCCAGAGCAAAAAGTCTGATTATAGGTGATGACACATTTCAGTCTTAGAGTTTATCACAAAAGTTTCTGTTCAGGCAGTTCTTACAGCCCATTATCAGGAAGCTCAGCTCTCAGCTCTGTCTGGCATTTCCAGAGTCACTCTACTGTTTGCAGCAAAATTATCCTGGATTAGTGCCAGTGCAACTGTTCTTTTTTTCACATAAATTCTTCTTTATGATCAAAATTTTAAGATCTTCTCATAGTCGGGATAAGTTCACATTATTAGGAGAAAATAACTGCAATTTTGGGGATTCCTGATCCACCACTTCTGCACTCCTGCAATATATGTTCTTCAGCAAAATCTGGTTTCTCTTTGAAATAATACATTCTCAAGTGATCACAATACTTTATTTAAAAATATACACAGGATTGAGTAATCTCCTCTGTATGCTGTCATGATTTTCCCTCATATTTTCCAAACCTTGAACCTGCAGGGATTTTAGTTGTTTAAAAGCCTACCTCATTCTTTTTTGCTATGCTTCAACAACTCAGTCACCTGAAATATCCAAACAAATTAATCCCAGGGTTAAACACCAGGACACTGGCCTGAAGGCATTTCTTGTAAGGAATTCCTTGGCTTCAGAGTTTTTGCCCCTTGGTTTCTTCTCCTTGCCTCACCAAAGGCTAAGTGTTTTAAAATAAATTTTTCCCTCAGAAGTGAAGAAGTAATTGTGTGATAAAACCACAGCATAAATACAGAAGTGAGTGAAATTCCTTTGGCAAGGGCTCCAAGACTGTTGGGTTACCTTATTTTCCATGAGGACTGGTGAAGTTTTGGAAATGCACATAGATGACCAACTGAGTAACTGTTTTACAACTTTTAGCTAAAACTTTGATTCTGAGTTTCAAAGACCTCCTTCTTGGACACAAATAAATCCACAGTTAAAAAGCTGCAAAGCCAGATCACCATGTTTTAGAAGCAAATATACGACCAGAAACTACTTGCAGCATTGACTGGGCATTTGTTAAATACACACGCACAGTTCCTTGAGGTGTTTGCAGCAGAACTGTGTCGGTGCCTCTTCCTTTGATGAAAAGAGTGTCAAAATACTTACAAGACTCATCTAAAATTTGAATAATTGTGATTAAACCACACAGTAAAGATTTTGAAAAGCCACCAATTCAAGAACCGCAACCAGGAAATAAATATGTTTTGCAAAATAATAACTTTCCTGTGACTTTTCCAAATAAAGAGAGGTAGATTTTTCTAGTAAATTACTCTCTGAGAACCTTTTGCTTGTATCTACATCTGTCACACTTGCTGTGTCCATTCAAAGTAATGCTTCCACTTGAGCATGCACAACATCTACAAGAGATGCACAAATTGCACAGAGAAAGTATTGACCACTTTGTAGTAACTTTTGGTAAAGGTAGCTCATAAGCGTATTTCCTTCTTCATGAACTCTTCCACTGGTTAATCAACAGAATATCATGTTTAAGATGAAGTTCTGCCTGCTCTGTGCCATACATCTCAGAGGAAATTACGGTTTAACTTCTCTAACCAGAAGCAGAGGCATGGATGAAGCCCACTAAGTGAGCAATCTGCTCGCTTTTTTAGACATGAATCAACTCTATCCTTAAAAATCATACTCCAAAATGTTGCTTTTGCACCTCTGTCTGACAAAAGCAGAGGCACAAACTCTTACACCTTTCTAGAAGGAAACTGAAAGACGAACATCATTTGCATGTCTCTGGAGGTTAGCCTAATTCTGTTTCCTTAAATTCAGAAGGTAGTTGCTAAATATTGCTACAAATCAGCCTAACCTTTTTTGCAAGACATTAGCAATTAGTCCACTTAGTAAAAGCTGAAATTCACAGGAACTGGGAATTTTACTGACTGCATGCCCTGATAGGCTTGGTATGCTGGGAAAGATAACTTTATCAAGTATGAAGTCAAATTAAGTTGTGATCTCCCCTGGATCTTCAAGAAAATTCCTTTGAGATATGGGAATATATTTTTGTTTGCTGTGGTTTGTGATGTGGATGGATTTTTGTTGCTAGAAAGGAGTAGTGACTTGCACATCCAAAGGAGAGTGAAGTAGGACTTCTAGGTCCCAGATTCTCAGACACTGCCAACTCAGGAGACATCTGGACTCACAAGGTGCTTAGAGAGCTCCTCACCTCCCTGGAGTTTAGGTGTGGGTCCAGGCGATGACAATCTGAGTATCTTGGTACCTGGCTCACACCTTAAGACCAACCAGTCACTTGACAGTGCACAAAAGTGGCCCCAGATGTGCAGCCCTTTCCTAGAAGAAAACACTTGACTGTGACTTTCCTCTCACAGGAAGGATAATCCTTTTTACTCCACCACAAAGTATTTAACCATGAAAAGTTGAAAGATGTGAACTTTAAGTTTCTCAGGCTTTGATGAGACTCAAATCTGTCTCTCACCTGGAATAGGAAGGGCTATTCTAGGTAAGAGGGTCTGACCACAACCACATGAGATAGGTCGTATGTCAGAGTATTTAACTGAGATGACACTTTAAAGAAAGCATAGAAGGAGAAATGCTTACATAGTAGGGAAATACTTACAAAAGAATTCCCCCTTCTGCTGCTCACCCAATACTTAGTAAGCAGTTATGGTTTTAAATAGAACAGTGTAAAGAATATTGTATTTAATTTGAAGTTTTTTAAAGGATCAGATACACGTTCATCCATCACTACCACATTTTAAAAGAATGAGCCTGCTCTATGCAAGCAGCAGATGTAGACAACAACCTTTAATTAAAGGTGTGGGGCTGGAGACCACAGGAGAGAAAAAAAGGGATTCCACACAACTGAAGTCTCTGTTTGTTAGGAAGGACTGTTTAAGACATACAGTCTTCTGCAGCATTCATATAGGCTGGCTCCAGGCAGCTCTGTTCTCAATGTATGGTTTTTTTAACAATTTGTCTGAGACATTTACTCAGATACATACTCATACAATACATTTATTCTGATGTATTACATAAGTAACCTAAGCATCCAGAAACCCATTGCTAATAGTGAAAATAAATATCATTTGAATCATTCCATATATAATAATTGATTACCAGAACTAAGTAAGTAATTAAGAATAACAGATTCACCTACTCAATAAAATTTAGCGAACTAAAACTACCTCACCAGTATCATTGTCACACATGTAACTGGTGTTTTGGATTCTCTCTTGGTTGTCTCTGTGTGAAACAGCTTAGAGGCATGATGCCATGAGATAAAACAGAAGGGCTGAGTCAGTGTCCCATACAGTACTGCCAGTGTTCAGTGAACACAGGTTTCCACAGGTCTTGAGTTATGGGCTATGAGGAAATTCATCCGAGGAACAACAAGCACAGCACCAACAGCCCAACTGTTCTGTATTCTGTAGTCTCTGCACACTGGCTCACAACTCTCTACCAGTGTAACTGGTGTGACACCCCAGTCCAAGCTCCCTGCTTTTGGCACTGCCACTCTCTGACTCCATGGGCGCCTGTGAGAACCTCATTTTGTGGGAACAGATTCTAGACTTATTGCCACAGACCAAACTTGTGCCAACAGCAGCTGTTAAATTTGACCCATTATAACTAGATTGACCTCATGTGAATACCTCATTCAAGTAACTCAAGAAAAGCTATTCAACAGTTTAAAGGCCAGAGGTTTAATCCCCTTAAGTTGCTCTGGATAAATGTACACAGCCAAAAAAGTTTACATACCTGACCTAGAACAGATGGTGTGTATCAATTTTTTACAGACTTTTGAGACACTTCATATTTTTTACATTGATGTGCACATGCATTTTTACTTTTTTAGGTGCTGGATACCTACCAAGTGCCATACATAGCAGTGTACGTTTGAGGGAGAAAGAGACAAGGGTCTGTTTTAACTTCTTTGCCTAAACATTAAGCTTCTATTGAGGCCATTTAGCAAGTCCTTTCAGCTTAATAAGACTGCTGACTTTCAATGTCAATAACTCAATAACAGGCAGGAGTGCACAGATAAATATATATCATCTGTTTTTACAGACAGACAGGGCAGGGGCATCAATGCATTTTCAAGTGCTTGTCTTTAGAGCACTTAACCACACAATTCCAAAACCATCACTGAAGTCTCTCCAAGAGACTTCATATCCTCTGAAGGCTTCAGAAATGCTTTGAATCAATCCTTAAAAGCTGAAATTAGTTGCTTTAAAAGTGTGGTTAAAAATTGCATATTCTGTGCCTTTAGGAAGATGTGGAAGTGCAAGACTGGTGATCATGTAGTTTTTTGGAAAGTTTTTTGAAGGCAGTTAGTGCAGAGTGCTTTTATTTTCCCGTGGCAGGTGTCCCATGCATACGGGTGCTGAGAGATAGACATAGAGGAGCAGGGGTGAACTCTAGAATAAGCAGATATCCGAACCACACCCGAAAATAACATTAATGACAGGCTTAAATACTAGGAAACAAAACTATAAAAGCAATTTAATTCTCTCAAACTTTATGTCTCTAACTTAGAGTTCGGTCACAAGGAGTATGACCTCTGCCTCCCGTCCCCTTTCTTTGCTGCGCGTTGGGTGACTGGCTGTACACTGCTCCCTTATTTTGCCCAGCTTTCTTTGCAGAGAGGCAGTGAAAGCAGCACATCGTCCTTCCATCCCTGCTCAGAGTCTGGTGGGCCATTAATCAGGTCAGCCAATCAGCGTGCAGGGATTAGCATAATGTACAGACACACTTAATAAGGTCTACTATACAGTTAATCACGTGTATGCTAATAGTTATGGAGGATTAAACATTTAGGACACTGGCTTTCTGTTCTGATTGGCTGTGTTTCCTACCTGTTAACTTTCCCTCTCTTATTTTGTTTGAGGCTTTTTTTCACCTGTTTATTCCTCCCACCCAAAGCTGTGACTGCCAAAAGTGTTTCTGTAAGGCTGCCTGGATAATAAAGGATACATTTAAATAATGGGTGAGGGAGGGGACAGATTCAAATGTTGGATTCACAAACTGATTTCAGACTGATAAAAGAATTATTTTTATGGAAAAAGGTATATATGACTTTGCTTCTTCAGAATGTGTTCTGAATCTCAAGAGCTATTACAGTTTAATCATCAAACTATGTTAATTTCCAAGACAGATTTTGAATTTGCGAACTAGCTTTTAAAAACAAAGGATCTGAGTGTATTCACTTTTGTTAATCAAAAGCAGAAGACAGCAATAAGATTATTTGACTTTTCACAGGAAATTGGGAGAGAGAGAGAACAAGTAGCCGCCAAAAGTAATCCCTCAAGCCACTCTGTAATTGAGTGTTTGCATATCGTCAGGGCTATCTACGAAAGGGCTGAAGGATTCAGTGAGAAGGAAGGATGGAGTAGTGAGGAAAAAGAGTGGGGGGAGAGGCTGAGTGAGAGGCACAGAAAAAATGAGCCTGCCAGTGGTTAATTGAGCATATAGATTCCTAATGTGTCAGGCACTACCCTCTCAGATGAAGGATGACACTTTTTAGGACGCATCTTCCTTTGTTATCATTTTAAGACTAATGAAGCCTGCAATTCATAAACCTGATGCTGGGCATTTATCTGCTGCCAGGGCAATCAGTACAGCAGAAGCCTACAACTTTTTGTGCACAGGTTTTAAATGCATGCTTTTTGGGCATATAGCATGGAAAATACAAGTGCATATTACTGAGATACCTGTCATGTAGCTAGATTTTAAAATCAGACATTTAATTGTTTCAGAGAACAGTTTTGTATATTTTCCGGGTTTTTTCTCTTTTCTTTTTTTAGTGAACCAGGCCTGTTTACTTTTATAGTCTCTACACAGCAAGGCTCCATTATACAAAAGTTGTAGTTTTTTTCCCCTGCCTTCAGGTCACTTGTTAATGAGCTGAGCACTGGTAGAGGATGGAAGCGATTACAACGGGATATGGGCAGAGAGATTTCCTTTATGTTTCCACAGAATTATAAAAGTGAGCAAGAGAAAGAAGCGATGTTTTTCACCAGTCGACAGAGACACTTCCCTTTGGAGGTTGATGAGAGCACCTTACTACAAGTTGGACACAGTTCGGGTGCCAGAGAAGTGCCGGGACCCACCTCAGCCCCTCCTTGTGTAGTCTCTGACCTCCTTAACCTCTGCAGGGCTTCCTTTATGAGCATTCCCAGCCAGATGGTCGAGTCATCAAACCTTTACGAGCACAAAGTCCTTTTACCACTTCACAGTTTCTTCCAGCCTAAAAGCAGGGAGGGTAGATGCGTGAGGAAAAGAAGCTAAAAGGTGTTAAAGATAAAAACAAGACAGAGGGGTGGCTTCTTTCTGGATTAGTAACTTAGCATGATATCTATGGTTTTGGTGCTGTCTGCCTGTGTTGATGCTATCTATATGAGTGTGTTTAGATCTTCCGGTACAAAATGCTTTTTTACACTACAATACAAGCATTTGGATTTTTTTTTTTTAACCCCTTCTGTTTCTTGTGCTTTAGGACATTTTTAATCCATTCATTTTTGGTGGGTTAAAACTGCAAGAGATCACTGCTCTGTTTTTGGAGGGCTGATCTGTAGTGGCAAAGAATGTTATCTACCTTCACTGGCAGCAGGTGATTTAAATTACATGAGGCCTGAGCCCAGCAAAGTGATCTTGTTAACTTTATGAGAACTGCACTCTGGATTCCACCTGCATCCCAGGGTAACAACCTCACTTATGAGGAAGTCAATTTCCAACCACTCCTCCAGGAGGAAAGTTAACTCAGTCACCGATTCCTGGATTTAAGGGTTACACTTTTCCAATTAGAGAACACACACACACACAGAGAACAGCAAAACGTGTAAAACTGCAACATTCCCGAGACGTGTGATAACCATCCTTTGATGTACAGTGCTAATTTTAGAATCATTTAAATCAACTCTTATCACTAGCAGGTAAAGTCAAAAATAGAAGACTCATGAATCTGGGTGAGGTCAGACTCCTTTGCAGGTTCAGGTTGATTGGTTTGCAACAAAACTACTGAGATCTGCTAGTTTTTAATGAGGTTTTCTCCGAAGAGGCGAGCTTGTATTTTCACTGGGGGTTGCTCTTGAGGGTGTGTTTTACATGTCGTTCTTAGACATTCCCTCTAGACCTTGCTGGTTTCCCACATTAAAAATCATCAGGTAAGTTGATGGCTGTTCACCGAGGTACAGTGTGTTACATGAGATCTTACACCAAACCTGTGTTAGTGAGAGAAGGGCTACAATCCTTGGATGGTGCCCATATTCTGTTCAATTGATTTCACTTGCAGAGGATGCAGCATAAAAAATAATTCTAGCAAAGTACCTATCCCCTACTTGTAAAAAGGGATTTTGAGTCAAGGGCCAGTGAAAGTAGTATTGACTATGGAAATTTACTTTGCCCCCCTTCTGTAGAAAGAGTAGATGTTTAGGCGATACTGAATGTTCTTTAAAAACAAAAAAGACTTCACCATAACCAGCAATGAGATGTACCTTGTAGAAGTGCTGTTTCCAGAAAATAATACTGGCTGTACAGTTTTGGTAAAACTTCTGTTACTCCTCTTTTTTAGATTTCAGAATGTGTAGGTGCTGTATATTTAAATATATTTATTTTTGTTGTTGCATTGGTAAGAAATGAAGGGTTTGTTTTTTGGTCTTCCTGTGATATCACTAGTAAATAAAGGTGCCCTAGGAAAACTCAGTGTTACACTGTCAAGTTTAGTCTCCTCATCTTCTTGCAGTTCGCTTTATGGGGTTTATATGAGCATCAGTTTTGAATATGAAACTTGATTAGTACATAGCAAATACATATTTGCAACAGGGTTACCAAGAAGAAGCACAAATCTAGCAGAAATATTATTCATCTTTAAAATGTAAGCATCTCATTAGAGAGTATTTTGCAGTGCTCACCAAACTCTAGTCTGGGGCCTTGAAGAAGATGCTGAGAGAATGAAACATGATATAATTCGAGTAAATGGCTTAAAAACTATAAATCTTGTGTTGAAAGTATTTTTCATATAGCTTTATCACAGTCATCTGGATTACGTTAATGTGTCTGAAAGTTGTATAAATATTTGTAGAACATCAACATGTCCACACTTACACTTTAGATAGTTGGCATTGTGTACCTACTTTTATCTTTTCCTGAGAAATCATCCTCACTAGTCTCCCACTCCCACGTCTTTCTTTTCTTTCTTTTCCTTCCTCTTTTTTCTTTTTTTTTTAAGAAGAAAGTAACTCTCCAGACACACATAATGCAATTTTTTCAAAAGCATGGTCCTGACAGAACCTAAGAAATTCAGAGTTAAGTCTAAAACTCTGTCCTTAACTCACCCCGCTGTGCTTAGGTATTATAGCACATATGGTATGAACCCCCCACTGCTCTGAGGCCCTCTGATTAAGTGCTGCAATACTGTACCTAGACACAATGTGGTGACTTAAGGAGAGAATTTCAGCTTTAACCTGAATGTCCTGGTTCATGTGAGACTGTTAATGTTATTAGAACATAAAGTGGGTGGTTTAATACCTTATATATGGTGCTTAAAGTCAGCAGCAGCTGCCAGGGACTGGGTTCTGCATTGGCTTTTGCTAGGGGGAGGGGAAATCAGTTGTTTTCCTTGCAGTTAAAATAGAGCATGAGACTGCTTTCTAAATTAAAAGAAAGTTTATTCATTGTGGATGAGCTACAGGAAAGTAGTGCAATCAGCAAAACAGAAACAAACTTGGGAGGATAAAGCTGGATTTTTTGATAGTCTGAGCAGACGGCATTTTTGCTATAGTGAAAAAAGGCTAAGCTTGTTCTTTGGTCTTTGCATGTGTCTTCTCATATAATGCTTCTTGTCTGGTAACATCTTTTGAGATATCATTTTTTTTTCATTTGGCAAAATCTTGGGATCCAGACCTCAGACATATTACGGATGCTACATGTGAATGCAACAGCAGCTTGAACAAAGAAATAGCCTAAAAAAAAAAACAAACCAGCAAGTAAAGCCATAAGGATGTAGCCACCAAGGTTTTGATAGTGCAGTTTTTAAGTCTGCAATGTTTACTTGTGCAAACCAAGACCTTGTTTCACGAGTAGGTTAATTTTGCTGACTGTTCACAAAAGAAGATGCTACTCAGTGCTAGATTATTAATGACCAAATTTCACTTTCTGAAGATCTATAAATACAGTTACAAGTGCTTTCCACAACAAGAAAGCAAACAGCAGAGCCTACTCCTTACTGGGTAAATAAGAAAGATTCAAAAGTGAATGGTTTAAGTAAATAAAAATTCAAATGTGGTTTCATCAGTTGTAGGCTGTCAGAGGCATGCAGCTTTCCAAAGCACTTTTGGCTCCTCATCAGGCATGCTAAGGTACATATAAGCCATATCCCAAAAGCACAAGGAAAAGGTCTGCTAGAACTCTTTCGTTCCTTAGTTTGTATGTACACATTTCCTACATCTTGGTCAGTAGGCTCTAGAGAATTGGGGCACCCTGGCAGCCAGTTGTTGTGTTGGCTTAAGAGACCAAGGGACATCAGCTTAAAGCAAGTGGGTCTTGAAGCACTTCAGCATGTGGTGACCATGTCCTGAAGTCCTTGTTTAGAATTTACTGTTTGTGTGTGTGTGTGTGTGTGTGTGTGTGTGTCCATCCATGATTTTTTCCCGTGTCACCTTCCCCAAATGTTCACTGATACTTCATTTGCGAACAAAGCCTCTGCTGATGATTGATTTTTTGCTGGCTGGAGTGGGGGGAAATGTAGAAATTCAAGCTCTTTCCCTTCCATTCTTTCACTACTTCCACGAGCATCTAGGGATGACTTCAAGTTACAGATACTCCTCACACATTCACTCCCTTAGCAAAAAGTTTCACCTTCTACTGCCTTGACTTGCCTCTCCTCATATTTACTTAATGCACATATGGGGCGCATGTTTTCCTGCTGAGGTTTTCTGGCAAGTGCAGCAATCCCTGCAGGAATCTTCACTCACACTGCTGAAGGACTCTGAATTTGATTGGGAGTACGGGAGGTCTTCCTTGTGCAAGAAATCAATCTTAGTTGCAAAAAACTTGAGGAACCTAGGTAACTGACAGGGGAAAGTAAAAAGTGTATTTATGCGCTTCTTATTAAAAAGCTAGTTAAAAGGATATTTCTAATGATGTTAGAGATTTGTGAGTCTCAGAAACATGCAATAACACTGATGTGCACACTGAGAGTGGCTGAGAGGGCAAATAGGATAAGGATGGTTGAATTTTGTAGAAAATGCTTAGAACTATGATGCATGGACACAAAAGAATATGTTCTTCATTTGTCTTTGGGAAATACCTGCAGAAAGCAAGAAGTTAAACAGGGCTGGTGTAGGCGATGGGGCAAGGTTTGAGTGGCACCTCTAGGACTGGCTCACCAATTTACTGCTGCGTGACCAGGATCCTTCACACTGAGATAAATTTCATGTTAGGAAGATGAATGGAAATGAAGATCTGTGAAATTATTAGTTTTGCTGTGGGCCTATCAATCATGTGGGTCGAGCTTCTGGCCGAGGCCAGGCGTGACCTCTGGGCGGGAGCGTCGCTGGCAGGGCTGCCGCGGTCTGCGGGCAGCAGCCGTCCCCCGCTGTCAGCATTATCCCCGTCCTGGCAGGGCTGAGAGGTGGGCCCGCATTGCTTGTCACTGGGACTCTTATAATTATGACAAATGACTAAATGTGTTATTTTCAGCAAAGCAACGGCAGTCAAAAGGAGTACTTAGGGTTTGTAAGAGGTGATGGCTGGCGTGGCTTTGAAGGCTTTTCCTTTTCTTGACTCAGCGCAGACTGAATCATACATGGCCACCCCACTGGTAGCTGAGCAGCGTGTGAAACCCATTTCACACGTCTGCGCTGCCTTACAGCTGCGATGCCCTCTTTTCATCCCTGACAAAACCAAAGCTGGTGGCTGCCGCCTCTTCAAAACAGGCACACAGTTTGGTGGGGGAAACTTTGCTGGCTTTGTTTTAATCGGGATGAATGGGAAATCCCAAACACTGAACTGTATTTTACTGGAGTCTGGGAGGTGGGGGGCAGAGTGAACAAAGAGTGAACAAAGCCTGATAGGAAGTGTAGCCCCAATGGTATTTTTGACACCAGAGCAAGCGTCTCCATCCATAAAGACAATGAAAATAGGAGTAGTAGATTGCACAAGGATAAAAACACACACATTTCTGGAAAGTCATTTGAAAAACAAACCCTGAACACCAGCAACATGTTTAGTGCCTGAATCTTGTAAATAGTCCACAAACGTCACCTTGCTTTGCTAAATTTCTCAAGACTAAACATTCCAGAGACAACTTAAAAAATATATAGGTCAGGGATTTGAAGCTGAGGATGAGAAAATATTGCTAAATTGTATGAAAGTGTGAGTTAATAGTACAGGGGGGAGGAAGGACTGTAAATGCATGGCTTGTAGCATGAAAAATAAGGATTTAACCAGCTCTTATGTTTAATTTGATGCTTTCCTTGCTGTAAATTAGGACAACAGTATTGTTATGTATACTTACAGATAAGAATCATGTTTCATTTCCTTAACTAAAATAATATACGTACAAATCCTGAAATAATGATGATTTACAGAATCTGATATTTAAACACTTGATGCTTCTTTAAACTTTGGGAAAACTACTTTCTACTGACTTTTTAATTTTTTTTTCAAATTTTGCTCAGGACTCCACTGTATTTTGTCCTTTTACAAATAGCATTTGGCAACAGAAGTATCATAAGTGAACGTGCCCTCTCACAATTTGCTTTGTTGTCACTAGAGGTTGTGTAATTTGGATTGCATGACTTGGGCAATGGTAAACATTTAGTACTTCTCAGCTTTCAGCAGAGTGATGAAATCTATAGTGAAAAAATCAGCCTGGTGGACAGTCCTTGTTCCCTGAAAGACTTCTACCAGCAACAAAGACGAGAGAGCATAACGACACGTCATGCAGCACAGCGAATGCCCAGCAAGACAATCCAGTTCTTGTGCCTGCACTCTTATTGTGCTTTTGATCATCTCTTTTCCATGGCTTCTCCTGGCTCACCTGAAGAAGAGCAGCTGGGCTCTTGGCATGCTCAGCGCCTTGCACAGCAGTGGCACAGGTACAGCTCTAACTCACGTTGCACAGATGTTGGATTCCTAATTCTCCAGCCAGTCAGCAGCAGAGAAGCTGCTGAGGACCCATGGCAGAAGTGACAGGAAAAGAGGGCTGTTTATCCTTTTTCCTACCCCCTGCCTTTGCCTCTTTCTATTTGGTTATGTGCCCATTTGCAAAGCTGGGCCCCCCAGGCAGAGGGCTTGGATTACAAACAGCTTGACAGTGACACTAATTTCATATGCCTGCCACCTCATCCTGTGCCTGGAAGGTCACCTGTTACCTCTAGCAGTTATGATGGAATATTTCTCCGTTAGCTTATTCAACTTGTAAGGCATCACTCGGTAATGGGCCCAGTCTGGCTCAGTGAAGGCTCAGCCATCTTATTCCACAGGGTAAAATAGAGCCCAGCCAAAAAGTGTTATTTTTACTTGTTGGTGCCAGGTTTCAGATAGCTTCAGTGAAAATACAGACACAGGTTGACACATTTTACTAATAAATTCAGTGTTCTGCCTGTGTACTGTACAAACAGTGTCTGTACATTGACAATAAAGAAAAATCTAGGCCCAAACTCAAAGACCTTTAAAAAAACCCCCCAAAACAAACAGGCAAATTTCTTTCTGCATTGATCTCCGTGGCAATTGAGGAAGCTGGGTGGTAGCTCTGTGGCTTTGTGGCCGTGTAGTTTTCCATTTTCACATTGCTATTGCTAATTTTTATTTACTGGGGTATCTGCTTAACTCTGTTTTTTCTGATAATGGCATTTTGAAAGCAAACACTTGGATATTTTTTTTCTTTCCTTCTGCTTTCCTTAAGAAAGCCCAAAGGTGTAATACTCACACCAAATATAATTACAACATGATATATTAATATAATTACTTCGTTTCAGAAGGATTTTTTTTCCAAAATTCCTCTTAAATTTTGTGTTTGAATCATCCCATTCTACTTATGTTTTCCTTTTTCCTAGATTGTGGTTTTCAGTTCCACATTCATTGTATGCTTTCAGGGTTAGGAAAATCCACCACATTTTCGTTTCTAAATTCTGTGAATTCAAACCCTTTTTTTGATTTCCACTCCAAAACGTAAAAGAGAAGAAAGAAAGAGCAGCTTTAAAGCAGCTCTTTAACCTCCAGAAAGTCCTAGAAATATGCTGTCTGACTGCTCCAAAGCCCAATCTCCAGTTTCAGCATGCTCACACTAAATAGGAAACCTATTAAGTAAATGACAGATAGCTTTGGAGGGCTTTTTCTTTTGCCAGAGTTTACAGCTGTAGCAAACAGTTTGATGCAGCTCTAATTTCTAATTATGACATACTGGGAGTGGAGGAGGTTGTCAGTTTTGCTTGTTCCTCAGTGAGAGACAGAATGATTTCATACTTTGTGCTGCCAACCAATTCATCCTCCTCTATTGTAAAGTTAAGAATAATCACCGCGTATTACTTGATATACAGATGTGATCAACATTTCAGAATTTCTACTAATTTCTCATCAGCAGGACCAACCAACAGCCCGTGAAAATAAATACTAGCCAAGTTCAAGATATGTATACACCAGTGGTTTTTATTTGAGGGACTGAACTCAATGAGCTTTATTGTAATCTGTTTATGTCCTGGCACATTGTTTAGGACAAATATCTCTTTTTCTATGTTCATCTTCTACAGAACCAGTTATTACAAAGCAAAGATGGGGCAGGGGTTTGGATGTGTTACATGCTTTAAATGAAAACTGAAATTGCTGAAGTGTTTTCAAGCCACTTCTTAATTTGGAAGAAGCGATCCTAATGTTTGAAAAGGGATGCTGAAGCAACAACAGTTTTGTTTGCTAATGCAAACAGATGTGAGGATAAACTATTGAAACTAACAAGTGTATTTAATTCCCTTCAAACATGGAGGGCTAAAGGCTGAAACTATATAAAGGGGACTTCTGAAGTGGACCAGCTGCCCAGGCCTTTTAAGTACTCTGTACCAGCATCTTCCCCCATTTGTCCTGCTGATTATTGCTTGATTGATGAGCTGGTGTGTGCAAAGTGACCACCTGAAAGTCCTGCAGGCTTTAAGAGCTTGGTCAGTGTGTATTTGACCCTTAGAGGCCATGGATCAAATATCAGGGTTATATGCATTTCAATAACTTTGTTTTGATACTTGAAGGGGAAAAAAATTATTCACACTAGGGGGAACGAAGGAGATTAAATATTTATGCTTGAGAGCATCTCTGAAAGGATCTCAAGTGACTGCTGTCACCAGCCTCCTGGTCAACTTTTCTTAGCTTGAGCCCCTTCGTCTTTTCATCTCAGAAGGGTAAAATATATATTATTGTGAAGAAGAATAGCAGAAAAGCTTTTGTAGCAGACTGTGAAGGGATTTTCCATGAGTGGCCCCTTTTGAAGGAGGAATGGGGGGTTCCTGAGAAATGGTTATTCTACACTGTAACCTGACTCAACAGGGCTCCAAGGTGCCCAATACTTACTCAAACCAGGGCAAAAGTTTAGTTTTTTGCAACTTCACACACAACAGGTTAAATAAAAGAAACTTATTGGTTCCCTCAAGCCTGGAAAAAAAAATTATGGTATGAAACTGGGACATGTTAAAGCAGCTCTTGTGTAATTGACGCTTTTCTCCAGAACAAATCTTTCTCAAACAATTATTGTGATATAGAAAACAATACAAAGGAAATAAAAGCTTCATATGTGAATATCACACTCCTTGTGATATGACTAATATCTCACCTGCAAATTTCAAGACATTGATAGTTTAATTCATATAACCTGAATTTGCTGAATGATTATCCACATAAATACACTTAGCTTGTATGCTCACAAATTGCACGTCTTCAAGAAAATCCCTGAATTTATTGAGATTCATTTTTCAAAGTTTAATGGTTGAAGATGATATCAAATCCCAGAGAGTGGAAACATATGTTTATACAAAAATACTTTTCACTAGCAGCATACATCTCTCTTTAATTCTGTGGAGGCTTTTCTTCTGAGTGATCGTATCTTATGAGTGAGAGTAAAACAGATTGTTACATCAGGCACCTAATCTACAGTTTCATGTGCATTTTAATATGATGCGCATGAATGCAAAACTAGTTCGCTCTGTAAGGACTGTGAGTAGGTAGATATTTAACTCACACACATAGCCAGAATTGAGTGAGATAAGAAGCACAAATGTTGCATACATAACTCCCCTCCTGCCCCTCATTCCCCTCCCTCACTCCACCACCACAAAAAAAAAACAAACCAGGCCCTCAGCAAGCCAGAATTATTCTTGGAAGAAAGCCTTGCACTGGAAGAAAGTTAATGTCATTGGTCACTTGTGGAAATAAAAGTAACGGTGTGGCTGAATTTCATCCCTGTCTATTTTGACTTCAGCACTGTATCTCCCTGTCCGGGTGTGCCAGCTGGCTGGGAAGGGTGATCCATCTGTATTCAGCACATCACAGAAGTAACTTCTGTGCCAACAATTAACCTGATACTAATTTAGGGAACTGCTTGCAATTTGAGTTGATGGAAGATTCAAAAGCCCACTCGCATCACAGAGATTATGGATATTTTATTAATTAACCATCCTTCTTGTTTAAAATCAGTGTGGAATAGCCTGAATTTGTTTTTTAGGCCTTAAGTCATTTTATGACACTTTTCTGAACTCTTTCAAATTGATCAGCGTACTTTTGAAGTGTATTTAGCAGAATATGCTAGTAATGGCCAGCCAAAATGTAAGTAATATCCCTTGCCCACTTGTGATTAAAGCTTATCTTTTTCACCTCTATTTTCCTCAGTGTTTTACATTGAGGATTTGCATTTACCATGGGATTCATGCAGCTGAACAGATAATATCTTTATTATGGCCAACAATTGTCTAATATGATCTCCAGATTTTTTCAGTATTTTGTGTTTTTTTCCTCTTCCAGGTTTACTTTTTGTTTAAAAACCTGATAGGATTATCTTGCTCCCCAGTGTGCCAAAATTTATTAAGCCTGTATTGATAATTCTTGTGAATCCTTAGCCAAATCTTTGCAAGCATTTAGGCAAAATTTGTGCAGAACCTCAAATTTTAAAATATTTGCTTCTAGTTAGAACTTTCTAATACACTTAGAAAAAGGAAAACAGAAATTAATTGCTTATTTTATAGAATACTAAAATATCACTACTTTTCCCCTTTTTTTTTTTTAAAAAAAAAAGCATACACATTTACAATCCAGGATTCTGCCTTTTCTGCACTCATTGTGAAAACTTCCTACCACTTTCTGTAACAGTGTACTCCATTGTTTTATCATATATAACATCAAAATGCTCTGCTGTTTTTACTGTTTCACTTTTCCTCATTCTTTCCTGCCACTCTCCCCATTTCTAGTATATTTTTAAATGCCACTTTTTCACCCTTTATTTGATGGGATAATTTTAAATGAAACAGATTTCCTGCAAGATTACAGCACTGTGCAGTTTGAAAAGTCCAGTGTAGGAGAATCAATTTCCAGTCATACTGTCATTACATAACTGTTTTCCCTTTTCTATTCTATTTTACTCGTGGCTTCTTTCTGTTTTGGCAATTCTCCTTTCTGCAGTACTGCACATACTTCTAGTTTACTGTTACACTTACATCCATGTACACGGTTGGACAGCAGTAGATTTTGTGCATAGCTCACTGCAGACTATATTTTTAATATACGCTCTCCTTGGCCTTTAGGAGTTTGTTTCCTCAGCTTCTTAATTTATGATGCATCAACTTACATTAAATCGTGAACTTGCTTGACACAATGCATCATAAATGTGAAACTCTTTTAATGACTTTCTGGTATGATCAGTTTGGATAATCCATCTTGAACTGAAAAAGAATAAGTACAGAATGAATTCTTGAGACTATTTAAGATTTAAATCTATTTCAAAAAGGGGCCAGTACACTTTGACATATAAAAATTTAGCACAGTCCTCCAAGTCAAAGTATTGCTGCATGGAATATGTAATAAATTCACATATAAGTGTCCCAAAATGTGCAATGTTGCAACGCAGGTAACTTTGGCTGCTATAAAATTCTGTGTGTAGTTACTGAGATGGATGGCAAGTTATTATGCTTGTCAGGAAGTCAAATATAGCAGATTGTATTTGAATTAGAACCTTGTATTTGTGGACCTCTGAAGTTAAAAAAATCATTTGTCCTTTAGGCAGTCATGGCCTAAAGGCCCAAATCATACAATGATTTTTGAGCAAACCCCTGACTCAGTACGGACCACCGAGAAGTTCACATAGCTTTTCTCATTTCTATGGTCTGAATTCAGTACATGTCTGTAATGGCAACAAGTGTTGACTATTGCAAGCATCTGTGCTATCATCAGTTTTATGATGACTTTTGCTCAGTTAGTTATTGTCTCTAGAAGGAGATGTGTCACCAGACCCCTTACCCTTGTGAGGGGAGAAAACAGATTCACATTGTCACTGCTCCAAGGTTAGACTCTAACTTGACTTGTCCTAGTCAATGTATTTTGTCCTTAAAACATACATGCAGAAGGCTATAGCTAGAGGCATTCAAATGGTGACTATTTTATTAAATTGCACAATTAGATGATCAAAATCCATTCTTTCTGCAAGAATTCTCACAGATGTCTTCATTGGAGGCTCAGTCTTTCCACTTTCCTGCACTAGCATGCTTAGGGCTGTTACATGGCATTTCTCTGGTAGTAAGGATGATTTAAGCATTCTCTCTGTAATGAACCCCATAATTACCTGAATGTTGTGTCAGCACAACTGTTGGCTCAGTCCTTGCCTGCCTAATAATCTACAGAAGAGGAAATCATCTCTTTTTGGGGTTGACGCAGTCCTTGAGCTACTTTGCCATGTGACAGCACTGTGGCCACTGGAGCCAGTGGGCAGAAATAAGGACTGGTATTCCTGGTGACTGCAGACTTCTTAAATAGGGTTATGCACTATTGCAATCAAACGACAAACCTCAGCCTTAGTAAACATGGAGGCCCATAGAAAAGATGCTACATATCCTGCTTAAAATCAGATTCTGAAACTTCTCCTCTTTCTGTGAGGAAATACAAAAGATATTTTAGAAATGTACCACTAATGAAATGTACCACTGCCACTGAAATGCATTAGCAGCATTGCTCAGCGGGTTTTAGGAGCTGGAAGAGTGACATATCCAATTGAGAATACAGAGAGAATTTCAACAGGCACAGTGTAACCACCCAGGCTGGAGTTTGGAGATTAACACTCGGAGGCATGCTTCAGAGGCCTTGGGAATGAATGAATCCTCTTTAAACTTGGATTTCTTCTGTAAAAGAGCAAACTTCTGCAGGTCTGTCACTCAGACCTGCTGGGAGGAAAGAGGGCCACCTCATGGATCATCATCTCTGCTTCTTGTAGCAGCAAGGATTTCCTTGGCTGTTTACAAAAGTACTGAGCCTAAACCTACTTAGTGAATGAAGTGGTGGGGACATGGGCTGAGGCAGTGTAAAGCACAGTTAAAATCCTCCACATCCCTTCTAAATTGTGTGTAACTATTTAGAGAAAGGATGAATAAGACAATTCACTGAGCCATAGTGCATGAACTTGAGTAATACCATGGAGGGAATGCTGGTTCTCCTGAAGCCAGTAGAATGACTGAACTGGAGCAGGGTCAAGCAAGGTCGATGACTTCATTTTCAAAGAGGTTTCTTCAAAGCTGTGTATATATATCATGCAAAGCAATATATGCAAGCAGAAGGTGGATTGCTCTTATCTGCAGACATTTGTGCCTGTGCATGAGGATCTTGAATGTCCGATTTTTAACATCAGTTCAAGACAATAGCTTTGAATTGCCCTTAATATTCCCAGTAAGCTGTGTGATACAGACAAAAGGAACAAATCTGTCTTCAAATTTTGGGGGAGGTAAATCTTGTCTTCTGTGCTGTTGTGCAGAAATCCTCTGAAAAGAATGAGTGGGAGTATTTGTCTGGTTGGTTGGAGCAGGTTTTGTGTTGAGTTTGGGGGGGGGGGTTAAATTTTATTTTTCATACAATGGCATATTTATTGAGAAACACATGTTGACACCTTCAGAGATACAACATATGAGTATAGGCCAATACTCCTGTCAGGTAGGACCCATGGCGCTAGGACCCTTCTTACCACTCTCATTCTCTCCTCACACGGCTCAGGAATACAGAGGGATATACGCAAGCTGAGTCTGCCCATGGGATCTGTGTCCTCTTAGGCAGAATGGTGTTGAATTGTGCTGGGAAGAATATACATTTGTTACTTTAGGTAACCCAAGTTACTTCAAGTGAATGATCGGGTCTCAAGTAGTGGCACTGGTTTTTGAGGCACTACTCAGAGTAGGTATCGTGCAAGAAAACTGCAGTACTAATTCTGAGATCTGTTGTCATTTGCAAGATCTCTGCAACTGAACCTTGCTTGGCTTTTTTTGTGCTAACCACTCTAAAAGCGTGTTTTAAAGAGTATCTGCTGCATTGTGCATTGCAATGGGAGACATCAGATCTAGTTTGGATATAATTATATTTGAATGGCATTTTTTTCTGGATTAGTTTATCCACCTGAGAAATTCTTTGTTCAGAGTTGGCATAAGCATCTCTCTCTAAGACTATATCGAATCATCCATATGCACCTAAATAATCAGTCTGTGCCCTATGGGGCTCTCATCCCAGCATGTCCTCCAAGTATGAGAAAGTCTTACATTATTTTCTATGTCTGATGGTAAGTTCAGATGTTTTCACAAAAAAAAATAATGTCTAATAATTTTTTGAGAGAGATGTGAACTACAATGCAACAAAAACTAGCAACTGCTCAGCATGTACAGTATCTTTTAATCTGTCCCATTCTTTTTAACCTCAGGAAAAGACCTGAGGACTCAAACCAGAAAAGACCTTATATTGTTCTAAGAAAATCTCAATGTTTGTGCTTGATTTTCTTCCTAGTTTAACACTAGCTTGGATGGCAAGTTATATATATATACTTCTGTGCTTTTTATCAAGTCTTAAGTACAGGGTGGTGCTATGCTACACACTTGTGTAAATGAATGTTAAGGCTTCATCTGTGTAATCGTAATCTTTCAACTCATACTTGTTTACAGCCACTAATTCCATTTATGTGTCTGTGTTGTAATGATACATCATCACATACCTGAGACCATCATGCACCATCATCTGTTACCATTCATGACTGGAAAATCTCATTTAAACTCACTGGATTTGTTTCATTTGCCTGAGATCTGCCCTTATGTGTACAAACAAAAATGTTTATAGGCCTTATAAGAGTAGAACACTGAATGTGTGTCACTTATTTGTTTCATCATGTTTCAAACTAGAAAAATTTGACAAACTTTCTAAATTGAAGTGAGTGAAAGCTTCAGCATTCCTGCGTGATTCTTTTGTGAACAGAGGCTTTTAAACAGTTTACAATGTAATCACAGCAATAGCAGAAAATCTTCTGGTTTAAAAAAGAGAACAAAAAGGAATAAAAATGCTAAACACTTGAGCAGAAAGTAAGCTTCCCCTATGTGCAAAGTAAATGATTTAGTGGTGTTCCCTTCACGTTAAATGAGGCAGGAGATCACAAACTAAAAAACACTTAAATATGATTCTAAAATTAATTGTGCTTCACCCCCATAATAGTATTTAAATTGCATTTAAATTGGTTATGCATGCATTGGGTTTGTTACATAGTAAACGCATTCTTGTTCAGAATCTAAGCGGAGCTAGGCTTCATTTGTGAGATACACTCAGTGCCATCATTGAGTTCAAAGAGGAGCTCATAGAAAAAGGTGCCACCAGAATCGGGAGTACACAGTATGGTAACTGCTACGTGAGGAATGTTAATTCTATTGTGCCAAACACTCTTTTTTGTTTGCTTGTTCGTTTGTTTGTTTGCTTGCTATGATGCATTATTGCTGTAGCTATTGAAAAATAATCACATTAGTGTGAACTTCGCTGAAGCAAAATCTTTGTTTCAGTCCATGATCATACTGAGAGCACTGAAATTGTCCACGGAAATCCACAGTTTTGAAGTAATGCCGGCCATCATCACAGCGGGTCTCTGTCTGGTGAAGAGGCAACTCCAGCTATCCACTGGCACAGCTATTGTTTTCTACTGCAACAGAGATACTCCAGCTGTTTGCCTCACTACTTTTTCACTGATGAAGGTGGAAGTCCTGATGCAGAGTCAGGGATGCAGATTCTGTCAACAACTTCAATACAGATTGTGGTGGATTTGAATGAGGGAGGATGAAGGTTAAGGGATATACCAGTTGTGTACACTGCCTCAGGTGCTGTATTACCAAACTGGTCACTAGCATTTCAACACTCAGGACTGCAGGATGAAGTAGATACAGACTAATTGTCACTAAGTCTCTAAGTCTGGTGTGCCTACTGCAATAGGCCCCTGGACTTCTGCCTCTAGTAATAATAGCACACCATGTATCACATGTTCTGCATTTGAACGTTTAATATCAGACACAAATTAATTTGTTCTGTAAAAGAAGTTTTAAATAGTTGACCCACAGTGACCACAACTTTAAAACTAGCTCTGTAGCATTGGCTATGCTTTTCTCTCTTGTCTAATCTACACAGAAACTAAAATTTGTCTAACAAATCAAGTTTTTGGTTTTGGTCCTGCAATAAATCTTCATTGATGGTCTGCAATGAAGGACCATCATGTATTCAAACGTTTGGGTTTCAGGCATTTGTGTTGCAATCTTTGTGTAAGCAAATGTTTAATTCAAATAAAGTCTTCCCTTACACCCAGTCTGACTGCCATATGACCTTGGGGATGCCAGAAACACATGCCGTGTGCTGAAGGGTGTGTTTCTGGGCATACACAGCTGTTGATAGCTTTAGATATGTGCATGTTTCTCTGTTTTGTGAGACTGAGGAAGATGCACAAGATGGGCATTGTACCACAGGGCTTGGTCCATAAGACATTCTTGCTGGACTAGAAAAGAGAGAAAAGAGAAGAGGTGTCAACTTTTTCTTCTCTAATTAAATAACTCTCACTTCACAGTGTACAAGAGAGGGAAATTCAATTCCTTAACCTGCAATTCCTTCTGTTTCAGGTAAAGATACTAATATGTGAATTAAAGACTGGCTTAGGTGCCCTCTGCAGATGTTTCAAAACTGTAGATTTTGTGGTCAATAGATGCCTACACCTTTCGCCTCTATGCCTAAACACTTTAGAAATCGTCTCTAAAACACAGCTTTTCCCTTGGACATTCCAGTTAGCTTCAGGATGGTTTTTATAGATTATAATGATAGCTGCCTGTGCAATATCAGAAGAGGTGGCCAGGGCCTTGGCAAGGGACATCGGTGCTCAACTGGTATTTATAGTTGTTTATGTGCAAAGCTAAGTGCTTGAAAACTCTTTTTCTGAAGGTCTGCCTATCCGTTGCACCTCCTGAGCTCTGCCTCAGACCTGAACCCTTTTGTATGTGCAAGGTGGGATTTCCCACATCCCTCTCACTGTAGGGAGAGCTGTACGGAGAGCACAAACTCGTCGACCAAAAGGGAAGCCTGGAGTGAGGAAACCTGTTTGCTCCTATATCTGCACATTGTCTTGTGATCCCTCCCTGTGATCTTTCCCTCCAGGGTCTTTGTGTGCAGGAAGTACCTCCAAGAGTTAATTATGATTGATTTGCCATGCTTTTAGGTACTGTTTATATCATCCTTTGCCCTCAATGACCTTTCTGCAACCACTCAGCAGAGCACTTGATTCTATGCATTTATGTAGAAGAAGGACAGTACTAATGATTGTTGCAAAATTGGCCACATTCGCTGTTTTTTCTTGCAAAAATCAGTCTCAGTTAACTGAAATTGACTCTGATACCTATATCTGGATTTTAAAAATGGCAATTTCAAGGATTTTTTCTTGAAGGGCTAAATAATGCAAATATGTAATATATATATATACCTAATTTCCAACAGAAAGGACAAGAAATGTTTATCTGACTTAGTTGACCTGTATTCCCTTTCTTTTGAAAGAAAAAGCATTAAAATATGGAGTGATTAGTTTATATCATGTAAAATGTGTAATATTTGAAGCAAGGTGGCAGGGAAGGACAGCATTGTCTTTAGTATGACTAAAAAAGGGCTGAGAACATAGCACCTTGATTTTTCAACAAATAAGTGAGAAAAATCTGAATAAAAATTAAACACCACTGAGAATAAGATATTGGTAACAAGAAACTAGCATTTTAGCTCTTTATCATACTCACAGCACTGATTTCCAGTATTGATTGAGAAATCTGTTTTGCTTCTCTGTTTTCTTCTTTACTTTCCAGACAAAGAAGGAGTTATTTTTCAGAAAAGGAACTCTGAATACACTGAATTTTACAATGCAGTCACAAAACTTCTATGTTTTTCTTGATGTAGCTTGCTGAACTTTTGTAGGTCTTGCTTGGTGGTGCCCTGTATCTGTCCTTCATTCAAATAGAGTGCTTACTTTATAAATGCATTTCTGAGTATTAAAAAAATACAAGTCCGTACCTCACTCTTAGTCTTCAGTCAGGCTGCTGGCTTCTTCCTTTTTACCAATTATATGTTATATTTATTGCTATTATGACTTTAACCAGTATATTGTATAGATGATGATTATCATTACATAATATTTATTATTGTTATTCTTGATTATTTTTATTATTATTGTTGTTAGTTTTATTATTCAGTTTATTGTCTAGGTAGCATCTACCTCCCAAAACACCTTATAGAAACTACCGTGAGAAATTATTCCTTAATAATAGCAGTAAGATTGACAGGACTTTTGCTGCCTTAATATAAGCACAGATAAACAATTAGTGTTTTCTGTACAGAAAAGGCTGCAGTCAAAATAATAAGCATGATAACTGTATTAATTACTGGTTTAGCTATATCTTAGTACACCTGCTGTTGATCCAGATTTTAGTATTAGAATTCAGTCTTTAGCAGTCTATAGCAGCTTGAAAAAATGATGTGTCTCACAGAGGCTCTGGAACTTTTACATCCCATTTCTTACTCGTTTTCCAGTTCTGGAATGTTGCATAGAAGTGATGGGATCCTTTAGCTTTGCAGTTTTGCCTTCAAATATATACGAACTACTTGCGAGAAGGTGAAGTGCTTTTGAACAAAGATTAATCTCACATGGAAGATTTTTTTACCCCATTGAGAAAGCCAGAGTTTAAGAAACGCTTGTCTCTCAGATGTCCATCCTCAGTCACTTGTTCCCCTTCTTGTAAAATAGTTACAAACTCTTTGCAGTAAGGGCAATCATACTGTTTGTGAGATGCATTGTGAACTGAAATCGCCTCTTGTTTCTTTGAGTGTACTTTGCATCCTCTAGATCTTGACTGTTATAATAATTTCTCTTTTTCCCTTTTTGATTAGGATCTAAGCTAACACCTTCCAGGAGAATAACTGTGGACTTTCGAAAGAATATATTTTCTTTATGTTAGTTCTGAATTTTTCTTCCACCTCCCTCAGCTTTCAATCTTTTTGACTCATACAGGCTCCTGTAGCGATATTGCAGCAATTAAGACACAGATGTGGGAAAAAAGGATACTGGCAAATTTGAGCACATGTCCTTGGAAGGCCTTATGGCAGGTCAATAATATTAGGAAAAATACCATGATCTAAATCTTAATTCCTGTGGATCTAGGCAAAAGGAACTTGCATTTGTACCCAAAACATAAGTTTTGGCTGCCATAAAGGCACTGTACTTCCACAAAATTGAAGGAAAAAAAAGTCTACATGGGGGAAAAACAGTAAAAGAGCAAAATCCAAGGGGAAAATAAAAAAAAAAAAACAAAGGGGAAAAAAAAAAAAAAAAAAAAAAAAAAAGGATGTGTTATGTCCTGAGAAAATTAAAGACTAGTATGGTCCCAGGTCTGTCTCCTTCTGGCAGCAGTATGCCTGCCAGTATTTTGGCTACTGCTATTGGTCATGGTACCTTGCAAAGATCAAACAAGAAGTGGGTCTTGTCAGCTTCCCTGGGCCATGGGGAATTGCAGCAGCACACTGAGGGAATCAGTTGTGCATTCAGGCAGACAGGCAGACATGAAACCATTTCTGAAATCTACTTCAGATATAAGGATAAAATTCAGAGCTTTGCTAAAAGGTAAAGGCAGATTTGCTATCTCCACCCATGGACTCTAAACTTCACCTATACTATGCAGGTTGTCTGGGATGGATCAAATATCTAAGGTATCCCACATGAATTTACCTCCGTTGAAAAATAAAACTTTTCTTCTTTTTTTTTTTTTTTTTTCAAAAGCACTTATGGAATACTTCCAGATAAAAACAAAAAACAAGGAAACTGTAAAGATTTGAATGTGGGCTTTACCATCTCATGGCGTACCAAATCTAACAGTTTTTCCTCAGGGAAAACGTCCATTTATGTTGCTGGGAGCTTTGCCTAAGTGATCACTAAATATGGTCTGCAGGATTTGACTCTTAAGTTTACATTTGTTGCTGGTTTCCAATGGATGGGTCTTGCTGAGATACATCACTATCTAGCAATTTAATTCATTTACAGAAAAGCGTAGATTCCACCAAATAAGCTGTATTCAGGCAGGTTATTTTTTTTCTATAGCCTTTGTTTGCTCTTAATAGGCAGGCTATCTCTTGCATTACTAAACAGATCGGACTCCAGGAGTATTCTCATGGGAGAGCAGAGCAGAGTGTTCCAGCCCCTGATAGTGAAATTCCCAGCCTCTCTCTGTCCCCTCCCTTTCTGCCCTAGGTTAAGCAGCTGTAAAAAAGCTTAAACCATTTCAGTGAGGCAGACCTGCAGCGGGGCCACACCATACCTGATGAAGCTGTCAGTCTCCTTGCACAGCTGTTTCCAAAGGCTGTCACTGTAATGCTGGGCTTGAAGAGCAGTCTTGCTGGATTGTCTTTGCACACTTTCTACCTTAAAAAGAAAAAAAAAGCCTATAAAGGTCAGAGCAAGGACACTTCTGCAGCAGGCTGCTCAGCTCACCCTGGGAAGTTACCTTATTACTTCTCTCTTTTTATCTTGTCATTTAAAAGCAGAGTGAACTTTACACCCTATCAGAGAAAATATCTCCAGTGAATATACCTGAAGTAGATGCACTGTCAGGTATCAGGTTGGGAATGAATCTGCAGCTTGACAAGATCCTTCCTGGAGCTGGTGCTTAACCCACCCATATTTATTGCTGGGAACCATCATCTTTCCAACAGCTGCCCAGCCTTTGTCTTTGGGCAATATGAACCCACTTTCAGGAACTATTTTTATTATTATTTATTATTCCTATAATGCCATAAGTGTGCTTGATGTTTTCCAGACTAATTAAGAAGACAGTTCCCTGCTCCAAGCAATTTGCAATCTCCTTTGAACAATAGTTTACTGCTATTGCCCTCCAAGCCAAGCTCTAGTTGTATAATTATAGATAGATGGAGAGATAGAAAATGCACAAACACATATGGAGATAGCACCACAAGAAACAGAGAGAACAAGATAATTGATTTGGTCTGACTGATTCCTTTCTGAGGAATATACAGGTATAAATCTGGCTGTGAAAACTAAACACTTCCCTAACAGGGGAACATTTGGGCCAGCACTGCACATCAAGCAAGTAAGAGTAATCCTCTAGAAATCGGTAGGGCATGGAGTTACACAAATGGAGAATTTGCCCCTTCGATGGAAATGCTTTGTGGGAATGCTGCTTTGCTGCAGGTCAGGGGGTGTGTGTAGGGATGTGAGTGTGTGTCTGCAGTGAAGCGGGTTTCAGTGGTTTTGGGGCTTCTTTCGGCAAAGGGGGTGGAGTGACTGAAGTCTTTAGGTAAACACCGAGGGTGGATGAATAATTTTGCACAAAACAAGTTTCCAGTTTAGAAACAAAAACACACCAAGAGCATCCCCCCTTCCCTTCTCAAATACTACAGCTAATCTTATTTGCATTAGAGATCGCTTTTGTTCAACCTGAGGAGGAAGCAAGTTTGTCTGAGAGCCACACTTTAATACTTTCATCTCATAATAGAAGATTTACAGGTATGGACCCAAACCAGTGTCGACTGCCTACTAGTTTAATGCAAATTAGGAGATGAATGCTCATGGGAACAATACAAAAATGCTTCCACATGACTTCCTCCCACTGAATTGCTGATATAAGGCCCCTCTGCAGGGTATAATACTGACAGCAGGGAAGTTTTCCCTAGCCTCCCCCCATCCTTCCTTCTGAATAAAGTTATTAAAGTAGATCAGACTAATTAACAGTAGCTTATCCCTACTGATTGAGCCAATCCCTGTTGTGGAGGTGCCGTAAGAATGCCTCTACTTTGTTGTGAAAAACCTGTGTTAGGGAGGACAGTATCGTTGGTTGTGTACTGACTGGTCTTAAGGATTTTATCCATTTTTCTTTACATTTCATGGGCATGTTGAAGCCATATGTGAAGGTATGTAAACATGCACACAGACCTATCCTTTGCTGAATCATTTTTAGTTAGTGTCTGAATGAACCAGGGGAATGTATAAAATTAAACAACAGCCCTTACAATGGCTCTACATGCTTTTCTTTTTTAGTAGTGAATATTTAAAATTGTTAGCATAAAATCATCTGATGATTTAGTTTAACTAATATATTCTAAGTAAAATATATTGGGGAATATTAGGAGAAAGCAAAATATTATTGTTTAAAAAAACCAACCTTAACATTTTAATTGAATTTATTCTAATACCACTACAATAATAATCTAATTGCTTTACGTAACATACGTCTCTACAGTCTTCTTGAAGGTCTACATTGGTTATAAATTTACATTATATTATTGCAGCTTACACTGCTGGCTGTAGGATGATACAAATAGCTGTATATTTTCCCAACAAACAGCTTATTGTGAAACAAAAGAGCAAAACCAATCTGCTTAATGGCATACTAGACTTTTTTCTTCTTTCAAACAGTATCACTAAGCTACTTGGATGCCGGACTATTTTTGCATTTGAGTAATGTAAAACCTCTTTTCTCATCTGAGCCCAAAAGTGTAGCTAAATAGATGCCCAAGGATTAAAAAAAAAAAAAAAAAANAAAACCACAAAAACAGCCAAGAAACCAAACCAAACCAAAAATCACCAAGCTTATTTGTTACAATTTGTCATTCAATTTACCAACCAGAATCAAAACATGATTTTATCTGTATTTGTTTTTTCCTACATTTTCCTGGCTGCCAAATTTCATCATGAAAATAGCATTTTGATACTCCTTAAATAATGGTATAAAAATAATATATAGTTAATAATCTATAATAAAGCAATAATAATATTTTTTCCTATTCTTTTTTATTGTTATTTATTACTAGTCAAAATGCTGTTGCTGTCTGAGACATGAACAACTTGACTCACAGAAATGGCCATTCAAATTGCAGTCAACTCTCCCATCACCATTATTTATTGCAATAAACACTGAAGTCAACAGGGTTTGGAGGCTGTTGGTTTTTTTTATGTTTGATGGGTGAAATTCACAAGCAAAATGCACTCAGAGCGGCAATGAAAAGCTGCCTCTGCTTCATAAGGACTGAGCTTCCAGTCAAGAACTACTTGTGAGCTGGAAAGCTCTGTATGCCAGCCTTGTGTGTATACAAGAAATCACCCGAGGACTGCCTGAAAAAGACCAAAATTCAGATACACTGTTAAGTGGTGATAATGAGCCCTGAAGACTGATGATATTGGTGCAAGGAGGTTCACATCCTGTCTCTGGGGTCTGCACAGTTCAGCTCTGGGAAAGGGTCCTACCATACTGCCTACACCAGCTTAGAGAGGGCTAACATCTAGCTAGGGTAGCTTTCTATCATGGGGCCACCCAGCATGCATTTTTCAGCAAGATTCTAAGCTGTTTGTTAACCTGTGGTTCTTTCACTACTTTATTAGTTGCACATTGTACTGTGGGAAAACGATTCTAGTGCCCAAACAGGAGACATAAGAAGCCCATGGGGTTTGCCCAGCAGCTGGGCATCACAGGCTGAAATCTGGTGAGGCAGGCAAACATACAAGTAAGAGAAGGGTGCCCATATAGCAAGGTAAACAAAAAAATATTTCACAAATTTAGCATTTTGCCTAATGTATTATACAATTAATTGTGGGGATTTGTAAGCCTGAATGCCTGCCTATTTCAGTATTTCCATTAGATCAGACCCTTCTAAAAAGGGATTAAATAAGTTTCTGACAGTGTGTAGTCAGAAGGGCTGCACAAGTCCAGAGAAGTCAAACACAAATTGCCCATATCTACATCCCATCCCGGTATCTATTCCAGGTACTCTGAATATGGCGTGTTTGCTGATGTCTGCTTGGAAAGTCTTGAAGCAGCAAAGTGCTGGCTAAAAATTTGAAGCCATGCATTATTAAAGCTTGCTGAGTCTGACTGCACTGCACTGCTCTGCTGGTTTTGCTGTCACTGCTGCTTTATTAAATTTTGTTGTATTATCGAAGCATTTAACAATAGACTGTGCTAGAAGCTTGTGTTGTACATGCACAAAATGAGGCCAGTCCCTTGCTGATCCTCTTCCAGTATTACATTAAGCATCTGACTAACATCTCTCACACGTAGCTCTTCCTTTTGTCCTCACCCCAAGGGGAATATAATCTGTCTAATCCAATGTTTGTTGTATAAAAAGTTCCGTCTATAGTCAGCCTGTAAACTAAGAATCATCTTTAAAAAATTAATCCCTTAACAGTTTGGTTCAACCATCTGAGCAGGCTCATGTTTAAACTGTAGATGCTGCCTACTGCAGATGAAGCCTGGATTTAGACAAAAACATGCCTTTCAAAACCTATATGTCTCTGATACAATTTCTCCCTCTTTAGAAAAATATACGAGTCTCTTTCAAAACTATCAAGGCCTCAACCTAGTAGCAGGAGAACTGGTCATCCTCTGGTTTCATGCTCACCTACTTTGAACAAAGGAACAAACAAACAAACCAAACAAACAAACCAAAATAACCAAAAGGAAGGAAATTAATAGACCACAACATCATTGTTGGAAAGAAAGAACAGCAGCAGCCAAGCAAGCAATGTGTGGGCCACACGGCCAGCCAAAGAGATACTGTAAAAAAAAAAAGTCATTCATTTGAGCCTTTACTAGAAGGAAACCTAGGTACTGCAAATTTTGCACAGCCTTATGCTTCCTGTTGAACATTTTAAATGGGTTGAAAGGCATAGCAGACACCTTTGCTTGGATTCATAAATAGGCTCCCACCTCATATTAAAGGCCTGAGTTTAATTTGTTTAATATTCCCACCACTAACGATGCCTATTTAAGACATCCTTTTAAAAGTTTGTAACATTAATTTAATGGAAAAATGCCAATACCACTCTAAGAACTCTATTAGATTTTCTCCCTGTTAAATTAATGTTACTAACTTTTAATGGATGTTGTAATTAGATGTTATTATTAACGGGAATATTACCCAAATTAAAATCAGACCCCGAGAGAGAGAGACAACTTAGGTTTACAAGTGCATTAAGCATTAGTATCTGGACATTATACATACAAACTGGTGGAGCCAGATGGCCTTCTCTTTGTTTTTCCCCTGTAACCTTCTACAGAACCAGGCACACATAGTTTTGTTAGCACATAATGTCTGCAAGAACTGCACAACTATTAACGCACCCACTTACAAAAGGAAGTGATGGTTTCTCCGCCAGCTCTGGAGTAGGAAAGGGGAGTTCCATCTCCCAATTTCACACTCAATTTAAAGGGTCACCTCAAATCGGCCTGATTGGGTTCGGCAGCTTGAAATTGATTGTTTTGGTTGTAAAGCTTGCCTGCCTTCCTAGCCAATTTAAAAAAAAAAAAAAAAGAAGAAGAAAACGGAAAAGGAAAAAAAGCACTGCTAAGCTACTAGCTTATTATGAGCTGGAGATCGGTGTAAGAAGGAATGTTATGAATTCAAAGCTACTGAATTCAATCTATTTAGGGCACAGGGAAAATGACAAAAGTGCCACTGTTCATGCAAGGTGAGAGAGACAGTCTTTCCTTTTTCTGTTCCAGATTTACAGTTCTGGCCCACTTCACCTGTAAAATTTCTGCCATATGCTCTTACCATGTATGTATGGGTAAGGAATTCAGTCTCAGCTGAGGAGAAACAGGACCACTTTTCCAAAAAGCTCACGGTTATCTCCAAAGCACCCTCCTGCCAGTTCTAGAGTAATATTTCTTGTATTTCTGTGATGGCAGTGGGCCCTACATCAGCAAGTAGGAAAGTTCAAAACATATAATACAAATCTTTCAAAGACGTAAAAAGTGAAGTTGCAGACCTTGAGCGTTTCCTGTCAGTGCTGTGGTGGTCACTTTGTACTGCTGATTCTTTCCTCCTGTCAGGTCTGCAGAAAGATTGGTTTTCATAATTTCAGCTCCAGTGGATATGTCTGTGTACTGGTTTGAAGGCAAACCAGCAGGAGAAATTAACTCCACTCAAATATTTTGCGAGAGATTCCAAGTCAGAACTACAATTTAATAGGAAAAATAAAATAAAGGCGGTAGTACAGAAACACTGGCTTAAACTGACAAGTCAGAACTCAACCTGACACCCTGTCAGTCAGGGTGGTGGTAGCAGTCCGATTAAATGGTGTTTGCAGTCCTGTTGGAGTGATGGATGTGGTTCTGTCAAAGCCGTGATCCTGTAGAAAGGTCTGGTCCTTCTCTGGAGGTCCAGCAGTGGTTACCAAAAGCTCCTGTCCTCTGGGAATCCAGTGGTGGTCCTCTCGTGGTATTCCAAGCCTCAGATTATATACAGGTAGGCAAATTCGGTTCCTCCCCCGGGGGGGGCATCTCACAACGGGATGATGTAATTCAGTGAGTGATGCTGAGAGACCTTGATGGCCCATTAGCGAAGATGGTCCCCCCTAGGGTGGCTGCTGCTTCCCTGGAGAAAGTTACCAGGGCTGAGTCATGGAGAAGATAAAGAACTCTGCTCCACCATTTTAACAGCTCATGTAGATGGTAGTAGAATGCATACTTTTGGTTCCACCTTACATTGTAACCCAAGACAGTCTGTGAGACAGAAAGCCCAAATTTCAATGGACAAGTAAGAAGGGTTGATTTTTCTTAGCATTTTGAGTGCTCACTGTCCCTACATAGGGGCAGCAGTTATTATTTTGGAATGTGTTGCTTGTGGCTCAGAACTGAATCTACCAGAATAAATATAAAGATATTTGGTTATTTTCCTTCATAACTGCTTATTGAAAAAATATAGTATTTTCTTTCCAGAGTACAAAAGGATTGTATGTTTTAAATGTGGAGGGGGGAAGCCGGGAATAAGCATTTTCTCCTTCTGTTTTGGTTGGGCTTCTGTCTTTTCTTGGCTCCACCACCCTGTTCTTTTAGTGAAAAAAATCAGAGAACATGTAGTAGCAGAAAATGGAGAAACAGTGCATGGACAACTCACTCTCACCGGTTAAAGAGATTTTACCTTTAGATTACTTATTCTTTCATTTAAAAAAAAAAGTAAATTATTGTTAGAAACAAATTTCCTAGTTAAATCAGAAGGAGGAAAAAATTCCAGTTCAAGTAAAAGAGCTAGAGTCAAAGAAAGTGTAATTACATCATAGACATCCTGTCAGAAAAAGAAATACCTATGTGATCACACCCAGGAGCTCCTCAGTACTTGCCATTGTAAGCCTGGCAGCCATTTTAGTGCTAAACCATGACCCTTATCTCCCTCTCCCATCCACATCACTCCCATATGAAGAAAACATTTCCCTTTTACAGTAATCAGCATCTTCCCCTGGCAGACTTCAGAAGTATGTACTGATGCTGTCCTGCAGTGGCCTTGAAAACATGTGACAAGGCTGAAACTTTTTTAAGCCACAAGAAATTCTGAGGAAAAATTTCACAGACAGCAGCAGTTTCCACAGCTCCTTGACCACTAGCACTGTCAAATGCCCATGGACATAAATACAGTTGGTGCAAATAGGAGTGTTTCCGAAAAAGGATTGCATCTTTAGTCAAGTTCTAAAGTCAAAATCAAAGCAAAAAGTTATAGTAGTTTTATCACCATAGTATTATTTTCGTAGTGAATGACATGCTCTTGCTGTTTCATAATGAGGTTATCCATGGATATCTACAAGAAAAATTTAGTGTAATATTCTGTAGTTTTTCCATGTTATTATTTTAATCATAGCTATTAAATATATCACCAAACAGATGTAAATTGAACAGCATTCAGAAACCAGCCTGGAGTGATAAATCAGGTCTTTTTCACATAATTTTTAACTTTCATCTCTCAAGTTTCTGGTTTTTTCTGTGAATAGTATGCCAAAGGATTCTTCAAATGCCAAATACTATGTACTCATAAATGCTCAATAGGCAAAGTGCCTCTGCATTCACATCATGGGCTATGTCTTTACTGCTGCAGTGTTTTGGCTTTCTGTCATTGGAAAGCTGGTAGTTGTGAGAATAAAATGTGATAGATGTTTTGAGTAATGGATAGTATGGGATAGTTTCTTATTACAAAAATAATATCATTATTTTAATATTAAAAAATAGATTATTATATAAATTGTAAGCTTTGCCCTCCATAAACTGTTCATACATTGGATGGTGCAGGGAGTATGAGAGAATAAATGAAAGCATCCCCCTTTCCTACGACATTTCTGTTTTTGAGTATAAACTACACAATCCTGTGCTGTGGTAGTAGATTGGTTTGAAACAGATAAGTTTTTCATTGGTCTTTCATCCTTTCTGTTACAGGATATCAATTCTTAGTTGGTTTTTTGGGGTATTTTTTCCCTCCTAACATTATATCTGATCAAACTACTCCAAGACTGTTCATGCCCGAGCCTGAAGGCTGGATGCAGATTGCTGGAGGCACTGCATACTCCATGTACTCCTCCTGCTTTTCTTCAAAAGCCTCCCAGGCACTGTGATGGAATGGATTCTGTGCTAGACAACATTTTCAGAAGAGCATTCCATACCGTATCCTTTAGGATGTGCAGTGGATGTGCATCTGTCATACCAGAGAAAGGTGGTGGATTTCTCCATTGCAAGGCAGCTGTGCTTCCATCCACATGATGGGAGTGTAGATACAGATACCAGACCCCCCTGGGCAAAAGCAGTGTGGATATGTGTGCCATGATAACCTGTCTGAAATGCAGGTGTGCTCTTGTGATGGGCACCTGGCACACGAACTGCAGCCACTTGGCTGTTTGCTGTGTGATGAATGAGTATCCCACGGCATCAAGAGGGTCCTTACTGGCTGTTGGACATCTCTCAACTTTGCAAGTTTGCACTAATTATAGGGTGAATACAGGCTGCTATTTCTTCCCTTCTACACTTTACAGGGGAGTAGAAAAACAGAAAGTGATGGAAATGGGAAAAATCTCACGATGGGGGGGCTTCCGCTCTTTTTACCTTTGCCTCCAAATGACAAGCTGCCTACAAATCTTTTGCCACGTTTTTTACTTCCTCTAGCTGTCTATCCCCAAAGTGAAGAGAGAAAGATTTATGTGGGTTTTAAAGTGAACCTAGATAAATTTCTTTAAACTGGATGACCTCTGACCCTACCTCATCTCATCCCTTCCCTTTTCACTCAAAGCCAAATTCCTCTTGACTGGAATGAGAGTAAGTTCACCTCCTCAGTTAATTAAGTCTGTTAATATTATGTGACATTAGATTGCAAGTAACATGCACAAAGATCAAAAAGGAGGCAGTCAGCATGGGTGTAGAAATCAGCGTGATTGGAGCATCCCCCTCATTTGACTCAGCCTCAGAAAGCGTGGGAGGAGGTGATTTCTCAGAAGTGATGCTGTGCAGACCCCTTTCACTACATCCTCCATTCACACAGATTCAGTGAGAGGACATGTGCAGGGATTCAGGGCTGCTTCGTGGGTTACCAGGCATTCACTGCCAAGCATCAGCAGCTAACAAATACAGCTCAGAGAGCACGGGGAGGTATCACCCAAGGCACAGCAGCATGAGCCAAAGCTGATAAACACACCAGTATCTGAAGAGGATACCGTGTCACTGATGCTGCAACTTGATCATAACTCAAAAAAAAGAAAATGACTAGTGAATAATCTCACTTCGAACCCGCAGCATTCTTGGAGAATTCAGATATTGGGAAGAGGAAAATCTCCCCATTTCACCTAAATTACCATTTAAAAAAACACATCCAGTGGAAAACTATACATGCAGGTAAAAATCCATGAACTCATGGGACTCTGGGATGCTGAATTGTTGGGCTTCATGGGATAGACCTTAGCTTTTCAGCCACCTTTTTTTTTCCCCTCACTGAAACTAAAAGGTTAATTTTTTTTGTTCAATCTTGTGTCTTCCAGTTTTGTGCTCATTCATACATACATAAATCAGGAATTTTGTGAGGGAGACCAGGAGCCAGAAAAGTTAGCCTTGATCCACTTTGAAGCTCTTGTGCTTCTGTTAGAGCTGGCATTTATAGTGCCTGAAAGAATTCCATTTTTTTACCGTAAAACTGATGAGTGAAATCACAAGCCCATCGGGGCTGCAAATCAACAAGTCTGGGTAAGCAGTGAAGGGCTCGATGCTGCTGTGCTGTGCTAAATGCTCTGCTCACTATAGGTGACGACCACGGGGTCCGAGAATGCAGGAACATGTCTTCTCCTGGCAAGGACCAGCTGACACCCATGGAGGCACAGAATGGGAAAGGCTGCATGCACCGAAAGGGAGGAAGTTTATAAAAAGATTTTTGTTTTCATTCATGCTGTGACCTAAGTAACGTCCCAGTTTAAACATTAAACTCGAGGTCATTAACTTGTCACAGTGATTTCTAGTTTAAAACTTTATCATAAAATAAGAGCTAAGAAGGCATGAAAAGGCTCATTAATTGATATGATAAAGCTTGCTGAGATGTAACTCTTTCCATACTTTATATAGCTAAAGACACTGATTTTTAGTTATATTGTTGAAACTGCGTGCATCATTTAAGCCAGTTTAACCAATCCACATCACACCTTAAAGACAAGACTACATGAAAAATGTATTTCTAATAGAGTAAAATATCAGGGGCCTGGTTCCTCTTTTGCTTATAAAAATGTGTTTTTTGAAATTGTTTGTATTTGTATTTAGAAAATGTAGGAGAAACAGGTGATTGTGTGGTGCTCATTGAGCTGCAATCTGATGCCTGAAACAGTTGAATTACACAAGACATTGATCATGTCTCAAGCATCGCTTTAAAACAGGCATGATTTAAGCCAAGGCCAACATAAACTCTTGACACTCTGGTTATATTACTGCCAGTCTCAGTTTTAAAGTAAGTGAAATTACTTGATTTCATTTTAATTAAAAATCAGAATGCTGCATCATTCCAGAGCTAGTAAAATTCATTCCAAATTTTGACTGAAAGTAATAATTTGCATTGTCTTTGGGTTTTAATCTCCTCCTGAGTGTGATGTTTTTATTTCCATCTTAGTTCAGACACTTTCAGCCAGCTTGGTTGAATTAATGATCCTGATACACAAAACACGATAATATATAACTAACTAGCAGCCTAAAAGAAAATGGCTGATAACAAAAAGTCAGCCACAACCTGTTTTTTCCTTAGTTAGGACAATCGTTTTGAAAACTGGAAATTGCCAAAGGAAATGAGCTGCAGTATTGGCCTTGTTAGCCCCTATCACTCTCCTCGTAATTACCCTTTCTGTCCCAGAGTATTGAAGGTTTTGTTGAGAAATATCTGGATTCCAAATGAATCACTCACCTTAGTCTCGAATCGCCTGTGGGACAGCAGCATCCCAGAGCAGGGGAGGTCTATGCCTTTGCTGTTTGAGAAAGAGATGATAACTCTCAGCATGTCTGTGTCCTGCACTCAACAGTTTGTGATGTACATTGCAGTGTAGGACAAAATCACCACTTTTTTTCTGTTTTATTCCTCCTTCATGCTGTTTATACCAATGATTCACAAGCAAAAGTTGCACTTAAGGGCTGGTCTTTAATTGGTTTTTATTACTTGGTATCCAGTGTTATGAAGGAAAAACAATGCCAAATCAGAAATTAAAAGGGAAGCAGGTAAATCATTGAGGTTTTTTCTTGTTCTGGTGAATTATTTGGACTAGTAGGAAGAGCTTTATTCAGCAAATTTCTTGATTGTCTTCTGCAAGTTCAAGTTTATAAAGCAAATGCTTCAAAAACTAAAGCGCCCTTTTAAATTAAAAAGAGAGTATAGTGGTAATACCTCATTATTGCTTCTCAATATTTGTATAAAGGCAGCCAAGTGTTTACTTCTTGAACATTATTTTATCATCTGAATATCAAGCTAAACTACTTTAGCAATACTGAAGTCCTATATATTCTTATTAGAGAAGGAGGAGATTATTTTTCCTACTTGTAAGGAAGACAGAAGTCATCGCTGTAAGCAATGGGAATAATGTCTATTAATAAAAAATGTATATTCAGACACCAATTCACATGTCTTGTTTTGTAATATGCCCACTGATGCTTTAAATACTATTAGAAGAGCAGCTACAAAATGGTGCATTTCAGGAACATAATTATTTCAAATCACTCGAGGTAAGGCTGAAATAAAGTCGTCTTTCCCCTCGAATGTAATCAGGGCGTGATTGCACCAAGGTTTAGGAATCTCTCCCTCTAAGTAAAAAATTTCCAAAAAACTGCTGAAAGAAAATGACATACTTAAAATGAAGGGATGTATGGATTCACTTTGCTATGCTATGGTATTATTTTGGCTATACTTAGTTTCATTGTACCGTGAGTAAAATTTGTATGCCAGATTGCTTTGTTTCTGTGCATGCAGTGTAGACAAACTGATAAATAACCACTTGTTTATTATAGTGTATTCACGATAGATAAAATGGAAAATATTTCTTTTACATTTCAACTGAACCTTCAAATAACATCTATATACTTAATAGCAACACCTAAGCTTCAGAATAAATGTTAATCAAGAAATTGACATATTATTAGCTATGAAAGAAGACATATCAAAAATTAAAATATGCTGATGGCGAATGTGTCTACCACTGATATACACCACCTATGTTCCACACTCATGAGACCAAGATTAGCAAAGCACTGGAATACGCTTGAAACTAAGTTGGAAATAAAGATTTATTTCAGCCCATAATTGAGCTGGACCCTTGCAGGAAGATTCGGACCCTTCTTAATTCTTTTCAAAATTTCTCATTACACCAAAGAATTGCACTGTGATGGAAACCAGTGAACTGTCTCTCCAGCAGAAGTATTTTCTAAGTGTAAAGCAATTTATTGAATATAAGCTTTTCAGATGTTCATTAGCTTTATTGTATCTTCCTGGTTATAATTTTCACAAGTTTGCAGAGTTCAAAATGGAAACTACATTTTGTGTCACATTACTAGCAGTTTTATGCACAAACACAGTGAATTAACTGTTTTGCTATAAATCAATTTAACGGTTTTCACTATAAATGTAATTGGTATTTTTTTAACAGTAACTAACACTTTATAATATAGTAATTCTATATATAGCAAACAGTGCTAGGGACTTAATTACACAGTGACAGAGACTGTTATGTTCTTACCGTGTAATTTTAGAAATTGTTTTTAACAATACAGAGCAGTTGAAATTTGTCAATTGAGGAGTGACAAAAAATATTTTTGACTGTAAATGTAGTACTTAAATTGTTGTTTTACCAGTAGACTTGTCACCTTGGAACAGTTAGATGTCATAAAAAAATGTTTAAAACTGTAAACTGTAAAATCTAATAGCAAAATTATAATTGGCTAGTACTTGTTAAAAATATTTTTGTGGAATGAAAGAGGAATGAAAAATTAGATGATGACATAAGAAATTAGCATTTAAATTGTATTTTGGGAGTTGCCTTAAGTGTATAGCAATTAACACCAAGAAAAGTATTGCCGTGAAAACGACACTATTTTATATCCGACAATTATTTAAAAGAAAATCTTAATATTTAAGATCCCAGACAGAGAGAAATAGAGTTCATTCTTGTGTCTAAAAATGTGGTTAAAGTTAAAAGCATTTGTAAAAGATAGTATTAACCCCTACCACTACAATTGCAACACTGATTTTGGTGAATAAATCATTATTTGCTTGCATGTGTAAAATCTTGTAGCTGAAGAAGGAAAAGCACTCAGGAGGCTGCTATAGAGGTAAACACGAAGCAGCCCTCGCTTTCTCTTAAGACCTCTTATACCCAGCAGTGCTGCAAGTTCTGTATCACTTTGTACTGCAGTGATGTTCAGGCAGACCGTGAGCCACGGACATATGCTTACACCAGTTATGGCTCATCAACATCAAATATCAGACTTGGGAGGCTTAGCTAAACTAAAGCTTCCAAGCACAGAAAAAAAATGCCTGTGGGTTTTCTGGCTGGGAAAATCCCTATTGCTTCATAAGGAAAAGTGATGATTGCTGATTGTGCACAAAACTGTCTGGCGAGTTCCTGAGCCTCTCACTGTGCCAAGAGCAGCGTGCCAGTCTTTGTTGGAAATGCGTCAGGGAGAGGTGTAAAGGAAAACATGTGGCACTAAATATACTTAAGTGCTTGCTGACTGAAGGTGGAAAAAACAAAGCACCATTTGAAGTGAGATGAACACAGAGGAAAGGCAGAACTAAACACAACCTGCTGTCCTCCTTGCTCCCATGTAAGTGTGGGACTGCAACTCCGTTTCTACACCCTGCATGATTTTGATCATTTACTGTAGTAACAAAGAGTCCCTCTAATCTGCAGGCACTGCCATTGCTTGTTAGGTAGCTCTCAGCCAGGGTGTCGTAAGTGAGGTGGCATGTCTCTGCTGTGCCCATTGCAACATCATCCATCATGGACAGGGGACCTTAAAGGCTGCCATAACAATTCTGCAGTTTATTGCTCAGTGCTAGAGATCAGATTTTGCAAAAACAGAGGAAAAATTCGACGAACTCTAGCTTATCTGTCTATATCAGTGGTCAATTCCTGTGCAAGTAAATCCAGCACTGCCACTTTTCCCGAAGCTGCATGGGAACTAGTCTGGTCTGTGTTAAGAGAATGTCCATAGCCATGACATTTGGATCCAGTGAGAGCAGTGCCTTCAGACAGAGGGTTAAACTGAGGGTTATGCTAGCCTGTACTCTCTTAAATGAACACAAAAAAATGTCTGAGGGCCAAAATTCGCTGCCAACTACACATAAACAACTCCAACTGACTTCAATAGGAGTTTCCTGTGTGTATCCAGGAGCAGATTTTAGAGCTAAGAGTATGCATCAAAGTCTAAATAGCAAATGTTAGTGAATTGACATTCTGTTTATTCATTATTTTCAAATGTCGATAGTGGTTTCTCTGTCTAATATAAAATGATTTGGTTGTCACATTTTTAATGAAGGTTTTTAATTACTCTTGATATACAGTATTCTACTGGTTGTTTTGCACAGTCGCTTTTGTGCATTTAACCAAATCCCCTGTCTATCAGAAAACCTGCCTAGCTCAGGGTTTTGGTCAAACACAGCCTTTGTCATTGCTTTTGTACAAACGGTGCTTTCAACCTTTAACAGAAATCAGGAAAGAGAGGACCTATATTAGATTTGTGTCTAGTGTATAGATAGAGGAAAAATGGACTTTGTTTTACTGGAAGATGCATCTTTAGTTGCCTTTTGGTAAGAGTAGGTATGGCTGTACTGAAGAACTATATGAGTCACTACCTAGCATTTTGTGGAGGGTGTTGCTGTTTTTAAAAATTGTAGGGAGAAGGGCTAAGTTTTGTCACAAAATGTGGCTCATGGCGACTTTGGAATGGGGAGTTTGGATCAGTCCTTTTGTTGCTCTAAAAGCCCAGGTTTGATTCTCATGGAAATGAAGCAATGGAGCCTGGAAACCATGGTGCCCTCAGATCTCACCCATCCCAGGGCAGGCCCATGAGCTCTCAGGTCAGGCTTCCCGCTTGCATTTCACCTGGATCGCTGCCGAACAGGGCACGGATGGTTTCAGAAGGACATCCAAACACAGGATGCAATTGCATATCCACGAACCACTGTGGGCCTGAGGAATAAATCACATTCATGGGCATTTAATTCCAAACAGTTAATGTTTAAGCAGGGAGCAGCAGGGACAGAACAAGCTCTGAGAAGGTACTGATCGAGTGGAGAGGGGCAGCAGAGGACACCATCATCCCCTCTGCGCCCACCTATGACCACACAGAAGGGCTCCAACTTCTTCAGCCTTGATCCTTTTAGGAGCCACCTGTCTTCATGGTCCAGGTCCAAAAGAATGGAGTGGCATATCCACTCCCAAAGGCAAAATATGAGGAATGTCAGTCTCTCTGTGGCTACATGAAACAAGCAGCAAGTGACTTTTGGAAAATGAAAATAATTGCCTTTATTTTTATTCAAATGTACAAATGAATGAATGCACACGTGCAAATATGTATGCATGCAAATATTATAGAGAAAAATTAAAGCAATGTGCAGTATGCAGGGGCTAGAAAGCAACTTGACACCTTTACTGGTGGCTAGTTTCTTATAGCCTAGATAACATACCTCAAATATTAATCAGCTTTTATGTTTCAAATTCTAGTGCTCTTCAATTGCCTTAATACAGAAAGTCTCCTACTTTGGTATCGTTGAAGGGCTCACATGTAACAAAAATAAACACATTAAATAAATAAATAAATAAACCCAATCTCCTAGGTACTAATTTGCCATGGATTGTATTTAAGTCCTCATCCATTATGTGAATTAGAAGTGAAACAAACACTGGCATCAATACTCTATTGCAGCCAGACCAGCCTGAGATCCAAGAGAGTGTGTGTCCTGGACAGTTTGTATTGATGCTGTCCTGGGTATCACGCTCATCAATAATGGAAATAATTGCATTTTAATAATTAAAAAACCCCCATCATTTTCACAGAGGTAGAAATGATGACTTTGTTCCCTCCCTGCAGTTTATCTACCTTCTAATGACAGGAATGATTCACTGAGCAGCTCATTTATGAACACACAAATGCACACAAAGAAATCTGCTTTTATTCAGGTGAAAGAGTATCAAATGTCCCTTAAATATCAACTTAGCAATACACTGCATCAGGAGCTTTGAAATGAAAGGTGAAATTTATGGAAGAGCAGCCACTGCCCTCCTGGCCCTAATTTTGTTACTGTCCTGTTAATGGGTCGAGACAAGTAATGAAAATTCTTAATCGGATTCTTTTGCTTTGAACTTTTTTTGATTAATTTGGCATTCCAACACAAATATCTTTTTCAAATGGGGTTGCTTAATAATGCAATAATGTCTTGCTGAATACAGAGTCTGTACAGCATTTTAATGTGTATGTGGATAAAAGATTTTTCTGTTAGTTCTCACGATCTTTGGGTTTTGTAGTTCTTAGTTCTTTATTAGTTCTCTCTCTCTGTCTCTTTTACTTTTCTTAATTCTTTTATTTACACTGTCACAGAACAATCTTGAATCTGTTTTGTAGGCTTTGGTCTGTCTTGTGTAGAACTAACAAAATCATGATCTAAACAGGTTCTTAATCTAGGCCCAAGTTATCTTCTCACTATTTTTTTTCTGCTAGACAAACATTGAGAGTATTTTGTCCAGATTGCAGCCTCTATCTGGGATTTTGCAGACCAAGAATATCCCAAACCAATATCCCTTAATGTCTTGGAAACACAAATTCCTGGAAGTGAAAAATAAATAAGCTAATAGAAATGAAACAGTAGTATCATAAAATTCACTTTACTCTCTGGAGACTTATGTTGATTTGACAAACTGCATAATGAGGAATGAGTGGATTGCCTCTGCAGTAGGCAGTGTAGTTTACACTCTTGCTCTTGCTCTCTCCTTTTCCACTACAGCCCTGATTCGAACTGATGTGCTTAAGATAATGCTCAACAAAAAAAATAAGTATGAAACTCAAAATAAATCAGACACTAACTTTATAAGCTTATGACTCTCTTCTTTTATATCACCGAGCAGTATCTGAATAAATGTACAGTGAAAACTCCTTTAAAAACGTGTGCTAAAATTTCCCACTGAAATGGCAGATTTTGAGATGTCTGTCACTTTTTCACATACTTGCAGACAAGTATATGTTTTATAAAATATTTATAAACTCTTTTCACTACAAATCAAAAATTTTATGGCAGGACTATCCTAAAGATAACTTGGTTTCTATCTCTTGCAAAAGCGAACACAAAAAGCCAATACCCTTACTAGATCTAACAGAAATAATCTGCACACATGCCTAAGTTAAGTGGATACATAAATGTTTTGGTACCTCAGGTCTTTAAAATCATATGCCTCTGGACCAGTACTTATTTGCCATTTTGTAAACATCCATATAATAATAATGCCTTAAGAAAAACATTGCATATGTATAAAAAAAATAAGCTGCTCCTTTATGTTAGAACATTTCTTCTGTTAGATGCAAAAGCAAGATCTAGGTGAACAAAGCCTATTCATCTAGATTGCTATAAAGCCTATGCTGTGGCCGTATAATCTATACTAAAATTTCAAGTAGGCAGTTAAGATTTTAAATCCTTATTGAGATTAAAATTAGGAGTACCATATATCAACATAAATATTCACTCACAAGCAAAGGATATTCTCTCTCTGAGCAAAGGATGTCCTTCCATTATGCCAAAATGAATAACCTAAACCCTTTTTTGTTTCTTTACACTCGCTGTTTAGCTTTGTGTCATACCTATTTCTTTCCTTAAAGCTACTTAGCAGATTAATTCAGCAGAAATAAGCGCCTTATTGTTGATTATATAAATGATTCAGGATGTTTGACATATTTAATTTGACAGAATGGCACAAATTGCAGCCTGACCCTGCGCTTTGCTAGTCCATATGCACCAGGACCACCTCTAGGATCATTAAAAGTTCAGTTAATTCAGTAGCACTTTGCACTGGAGAGTTTCACTGCAATGATTAGGTTTTCAAAGATAGCAGCAGGCCCTTCCCTCCCAGCCCAGCTTCTCTTTCAGATTGTAGTGAAAGTGAACAAATAAAGGGGNGAGAATAAAGAACAAGGGTGATGGGGTAAGATGGATTACTTGAATTTTCCACCAATCACTGAACAACACATTGGCTAAAGCATTGATTGATGAAGTATTTAAGTCGTCAATCTCACATCACAAGCCTTTTTACAAATGGCTGCAGAAAGGGGCTGACATCGAGGTGGTATCAATGGAAGTTGGCTTTGCTACAAAATATAAGAAAGACCTCTAGTCCGCAATTTGCTCTCTCACAAGACGTTCAATAACCACTTTCGACGGCCACTTTGCCAGCAAATGTTTCACTTAAAATGTCGGTATTCTTTACTCAGGACTGCTGTCCACCTCTGAATTTATAGGCCTTTACTATGGGAAGATTTACTTTCCTTTAGTTTTCGATCAGATTATTTTTCCCCCATGTAGACTGCTTTTCAATTTACATGGAGGTTTTCTTGGTGGGTACTTTTTTCTTTTTTTCCTATTCCTTAAAAGAATTGCAAACAGTTGTTGTCTCTTCAAATATGTTTTAAAACAGTATATCAGTCATTGCCAGAAATCTGTGTTTGATTGAGAAATCAGCTTGTTCTGGCTTTTTATTTTGTTCCACTCCTACACTTTTCTTGTTCATCGACATTAACCTAAAAATAAATGACTGCACAGGACTTTAGTTTAGTATCTGCAGAAGCTGTTGCTGCAGAGACAGGTCACTTCTTGGTTAGCATCAGCATCACACTATTTGTTCCCTGAATTCCCCTCTTTCAGAGGAGTATGATAAATGTAAGGAGTAGCTCATATCAAGGCAAAGACAGACAAGCAATTCAGATTCTGTGAAGGGAAAAGAAAGAAAATAAAAGCCAACAAAAGAGAGTACATACCCCAGCATGAAAGAGCATCTTGATTTCAAGTTTTCTTTCAGGAGTCGTTAATATTTTATGAGACCACACAGAGTGTTCCTCCAGTGACATTTTTCTAAATAATGTAATGTGCAGTAAAGTATCAGACAAAGGGGAGGAGGAGGGAAATCGCCTTGTTTAGATTAAAAAGAAAGAAAGAAAAAAAAGCATTAGAAGCTAAGCATTCTCAAGGTTGGCTGGTGTCTGACTCCAGAGCCCCAACCTTTTGTAGGGTCAATACTTATCAGAGGAATGGTGCCCAGGAATAGAGAATACTCCAAGTTTTTATTATATTTTTTCTCTTCCATCTTACTTGTTTTCCTTTCTTTTTTTCTTTTTTCTTTTCCGTTAGAGAACCTAAGTGTGTTCTACAGACTCACTAGGCTCCTTGCTCTGTATCAATAAAAAGCGATGGGACAGGGAATATCTACAGAAAAATACAAAAACCATAGTGCCTCCTATTTTCTTCTTTCCTGACCCTCTCATAGATGGGAGCTTTTCTTGGAAGAAAATTTTGATCTAAAACTCTGGGTGCAAGCACTCTTAGAGCTTCAGAAAATCTATGGGTAACTCACAGAACAGGTCCAAGATTTCACAGGTCTGTCTCCCAGCACTGCAGTCATTGACAATAACTCAGAGCCCTCCCATAGGCCAAACTGATCCAACCAAACCAAGGTGGCTGTTATAAAGGAGAGTCCAAACTACCAAGACTACTCAAGTTTTAAAGTTTTGGGTCACACATTTTCCCAGTCTCTTTCAGGGCTTTCACTCTGAAGAAGTTATAGGCTTGCATTATGAAAGTGAGTGATGACTCCTCAGTTAAACCACCTCACTTTGCAAAAAGCAACAGGGTACATCCATGTAAGAGTGGAATTGACAGGTTAGTAATTTGATAGCTTGTAATTCCCAATCTATGTTAGCTCATGTTGATCAGAGGTCTTGGTGACTTATCTTGCTCTCCTAGAATCTTGATTTTTAGAGGAACAAAATTAAATATTCTGGAGCTGTTTTATTATTTTCACAGTTCCAGCCCTAATGGAGCTTCCAGAGGTATCCTCCTGACAGTCTGTGCTTAGACGTACAAAGAAGCCTTGACACAAGTTCTTTGACATCTGCACAATATAAAAAATATATGGTATTATTATACTGTATGAATCAGCATAGAGCTACTTACTAAATAATATTGTTTATAAAAGACTTATTTGAGAATGTAATAAAAACCTAGGTGACTGGAAAATTGAAAAAAAAAAAAACATCAAAAGCACAACCTGTGTAACACAAGATTGAAAAATTAGGTTTACTTTTGTTTTAAATATGCAAGAATCTAAATTCCATTGAATTATGATAGATAAGCAAAACCACTCAGCAGCAAATTATATGTGCTTCTCTGCCCCTGGACTATTTAGGCAGATACAAGTTAGTGGGCACCATTCTTGTACAAACCTACTGTGTGGGACCAAAGTGAATATCATGTACTGTGACAGGAACGCGTGGAGTGAATCAGGCAACTTGCACAAAGCTGCAACTAAATTTATTGTATTAAATAAGAATCCAGCATGCCACTGCAGTTTATGTGAGCAGTTAAAATGGTTTGCCTCTTCCCGTTACATGACAACGTAATCAATGGGATAAATCACCAGCTGGCAGAAATCCTACATTTGAAATATCTCACATGTTTCCTATGGCACAGCAGAAATCTTCCTGGGAAAACAGAAGGCTGAGGAAGTTGATAAAAGGCATTTGTGTAACTGCTGCTGCTGAGGATTGTACCCAAGTTAGAAGTTAAATTGCACAAGCTTTGATCATTCAAACAGAAAAAAATACATGTAATCTGATCCTAAGGTATGCAGTGATATAGCATTGGATATAGCAATTACATAATTACACCCCACTCGTGCGAACATGCATATGCTTATCTTCACTAATGGGATTAGTTAATTGGTTTAATTGTTCTTACTATTCCTGCAAGTAAAGTTAAGACACACTTATATGTTTACTTTCCAACCATTACATTCACCCTTTTCCTCCTTGTTCCTAATCCTACCTTCCTACTTGTTTTGTTATTTCTCTTGACAGTGAGTGGCCCGCTGATATCTCGTTCGCTCCCACTTGTATTCATTCATCTTTGCTGTCATTCCTCACAGTATTAAGGGTGAAGTTTACTCCTTTCCACCTGAGCACTTTTTAGTTGTTGCTGCAATTGCCACCCTGGCACTACCAATGAGCACATATTAATTGTCCCTACATCACTCCCCATAGAGTCTGGATGACCTGGGATCTATTGAATGGCTCTCTAGTCAGAGTGAGAGTAGTTTTTTAAAAACTATTTCCATTAATTTTCTCCCCTATAACTACTCAATAGTAGTGGTGAAATAAATAAATATATTGAATCAGAACCTCACTTCACTGAGTCTTAATTGGTGTGTCTTGAGTGAATCTATGCCAATATGTAATGAATCTATATTGCTCTTCACAGATCTCATCCCACCTACTGTATCTGACATTTTTGCTGCAACGCACTGAGCTGGAGTAGACTGCACGTCTGGTTTGTGTAACTGTGGTTTTGTTTATTTGGCATGTTAAAAAATAATCAACTATCTGTAATAAAAGCTAATTTCCTTTTCTGTGCTTTAGAGCTGGTTTAAATTCAGAAGGTGTCATTATGATAACCAAATCTGACCATTTGTGTGAAACAAGCCAGTCAGTTTCTGACGAGAGGACGCCTGCTTAAGAAAGGAGGTGGGGAGGGAGAGTAACCTTGTCTACTTTTTGCTCTTCCATTGCAGATCAAACTTGTGCACTAAAGCTGATAAGGTTGCTAGAACTAGAGAGGTTAAAATAGGCAACTGAAATACTGCATTTCTAGCACCTGAGTTATTTGAACCCACAACCAAAAGTACATACACCAAGAGCAATGCAGTATTTTCTTGATATGGATTCCAAATATCTGTGACACCTTATTATTTTAATATTCTCTGCAATTTTCTTTCCTAAAGTGAATCTGACAAAGTTTTGACCTACCTCTTCCCAAAAATAAGGTTTGAATTTTGCCTTAACAACAAGTGAAGTAAGACACAGATCATACCTCCCATTTCAAACTGATGTCTTTTAGAAGAAATTATGAGGAGAACCTACCTGTAACAAGACAGTAAAAAATCATTGTTTATACTTAACTCTGAGCTAATTTCTGTCTATGGCAGACCTTATCTTTTGAAAATCATGTCAGCTAAAAATTTAAAGACCTAGAACCTATTTTGAAATGTGCAGAACTTATTCTGAGACCTACTGGGTTTTTTTTATTTTAAATGAGGAAATAATAAAAGTTAGGCATGCAAATACACTATAAATTACTTGGGTTGTTTTAAGTTTATGTCTAATTTTTCCCACTGAATGTAGTAACGTGCACTGACTGTTAACCTTCAACCTATTATGGCCAATTTCATCACCAATTATAAGAGAATGGTGATAAAGTAGTTCACAATTTGACTATAGGTGATTAGGGCCTATTTCTGTTGACTTCACTCTGAGCACAGTAGGAAATAATAGCAAGAAATCACATAATCAAATTGTGAGCCACAAGTTATTGACTGTGAGCAAACAGGTGAACGTTACACACACCCCTGAAACTTTAGTCTTTCCCTGAATCTGTCTGCTTGCATAAGTTTGTCTTGAAGGGCAAATCAATGTCAAAAATAATTAGCATAACATTGCTTCCTTCAGTTCTCTCACCAATAAGACACATTTACCAATTGCATGAGCAGACATATTGTTATACCTTGTCTACCTTCCCAGCCTTACTTGTCTTGCAGAGCAAATATTTTAGGGGCCAAACAGCTGGATTCAGGCTCTTCTGGACACCATCAGGCACCTTTACATAACCTTTGGCCATGAAAACCACACATATCTCTGTGGCAGGTCCAGTCTTTAGACCTGTGGATGAAGTTGCAAAGAAGGAGATTTTTCTCTATGGAGGAGGTTGAAGAATGAGACTGTCCTGCATTTCTGTTAATATACAGCATGAGAAAAAGAACTTTCTTTATCTGGGAACAATTTCCTTTTTCCAGCAGTTGACAATTCCAAATACAAACACTTGGAAAATACAGGAGGGGTATATGGCCTAATATATATGCCAGGCCTGGATTCAACAGCCCAGTATTGGCTCTGGGCCACTTGTTCTTTCCTGATGTGAAAGCACAGCACTTTAGCTTGTGTCTCTGGCAGCAGGAAGCCCCACAGGCTGGGGAGAGCTATTTTATGTACTGTGCATATGAGGGGGAGCATTATGTTTGGTACAGGGGAGCTGCTGAGGTTTTTATACTCTCATTACTAGAAAGCATTTCTGTGTACTTTTCTCTGTGTTTTTATTAATCCATTTCATTTCATGCTGTCTCCCCTCCCACATCTCTAACAGCTGCTCACACAATATCTCACCTACAGTTTGGGAAGACACAGTAGGCAGATCACAGTATATATTGTGTTATACTCCTGGACGTACCATCTGCCTTCTCCTCCTGGACATTTTTGCAACTGACTGTTTACAGCAACAGAGGGTCTGGCTGCTTAAGGCAGATCCTTTGCAATGAATGTCTTGTAAGTAAGTGAAAGTTAAAAGGAGCGAGTAGCAGAAACCATCTTGCTCTGGTTAAAACACTTCTGCATGGTTACCAAGTGACTCTGACTTTGAGAAAAGAAAAAAACCAAAAAGATGAAATGTAATTTTTGGTGTGTTCTGGATGCATCTGGTTTTGTAACTTCACCTCAATTTTTCTCTTCCTAACAGTGGGAGAGGTGGAAAGGCTAAATGTAGCTAAATGCCACAAGGAATACGGTGGCAGTGCCATTTATTCTTGGACTTGCTTACAGCCAAAGCCCTCACGCCTGTACACAGCCCCCAGCCCTATCCCCCTCACCCACTGCCGTTGACAGTAAGGAGTCAATAGCGAAGGGCTTGAAATGTCCATTCAGTGAGACAAACAATGCCTGGATTGTCAGTTTAATGAGAGATCGCTCTGGGTGTTTTGAGCCCTTTGAACCAAGTACATATCTCTAGGTGTTCTCAGAGTTTATCACAGCAGCTTGGTGAGGGCACCCCCATGCAAAGCTCTCATGTTCATGGCACCACTCAGTGACCTTCTCCACACTGTCATCGTTCAGAAACTACCTCCTGCCATTCACATCTCCTGTTGAGGAAAACAATACTCAAGGGAGCACAGGACCTGCTTACCTAAATGTGAATGCATCTCACCACAAAGCTTTGGAACAGTAACAACATTAGGAGGTTTGCTTTGCCCCCTTCCCTCTTCGTTCAGTTCCAGTCAAAAAGCATTGTATGAGCCAGCGTTTTAATCTCTGGATAAATGGACTGACTGGTTGGTACATATATAATCTGCAGCTGGGGACCCTCTAGTGGGGCATCGTTTAATTTCTGACTCATACACTCCATTTTCTTTCCTATAGAATTTGCAAAGTGAGTCACATAGGTGGGTGCCCAGTTTATGTTGGGCAAATGATACCAAAGTACCCATGTACGCAATGAGCAGAGCGGACAGGTGAGAGGTGAAAGTCTGCCACAGCTCTCTCCAAACTTTTGATTCACGCAGTGAGCAGACTGAGGGAGGCATCTCTGTGCAGCTGCACCTAGGGCTTTGTATGAAAGACTTTTAGGAGATAGTAGGTTTAAAACAAATGAATAACATAACATCTCCCTACGACTCCAGGAGCAAGGAACTGCATGTGGAAGTGCAACAATTTTACACTCCCTGCATCATAGTCCACAACAACTTAAAAGATAAAGGTCACAGAATATTATTCCCCAGCACCATCCTTTGTGACATGAGGCTGTCTGGCCATAAAAGGAGGTAAAGAATTTTTAATTCTTGCACCAAGAAAATATCAATGAAATCGTTATGTCTCTAGCCTGTATGGTAGGTATTTTTTGAAACATTCCCTGTCACCCCATGAAAGCATCAATAGAAGTTAAATTGCTTTATACCTGCTTGAAACACTTATTTCTGTATTTGCACTGCAACAATTGGTTGCAACAATCAATAATTTCCTATAATTCCTTTTGTGAGCAGAACAATGGATAGGAAGTCATTTTTACAGCTGATATTTAGTAAGAGACCAGCTCACAGAAGGAATTACAGCTTTTTATTGTTTTCTGCTGAAATGCTGTAAGATTGTTGCCATTTTTTGTTTTAAGATGGATTGTAGTTGTTTTCATGAACACTCAGGGTCACAAGTATTCAGTTGATGTCCTGTGATGCCTAGCTAGTTCCATGTATCTGAAGCTGTTTGCTTGCCACTGAAGAAAGATTTATGTCTTCAGCCATGTAAAGTGAAATAGCTGCATTGTGGAGAAGAAGGCAAATGTTTGCTTGTTCAAGTTTGGCTCTTATTCATCTCCCAGCTGACTAAATCCATGAAGATAAACATGGCCCAGCTTCCCTAGCTCAGCAATGACTGCTTATTGTCTTCGAATAAATACTGCAATATTATTGCTCCATACTTTCCTGGCCACTGGCAGACTGTGAAAACAAGCTGAAGTGATGCCATAAGTCATAACGTATACAGTCCCCGTTGTCATTAACCCAGGGAAAAGGAAGAAAGAAGGATTCAGAAGTCAACTTTGTTTTAACCCTTTGAATTGTAATCTTTTTTTTTTTCTTTTTTTTTAACCTCCTCCAAACATGATTGACGTCTCCTAGGAGCTCACAATCCTTTCATAGGTTAGGAAGCATTAAGTAGTTGCACTTTCCACTGGCTGAGTCTAATCACATTCCTATAGATGAAGTTGGCTGCCCCGGACACCCACAGCTTTCCATTTATCTTTTAAACCACAATCTACACTTTTATGGATGAGTTCATCTTGGGGAGTGGCAGAAAGAGGAGGACAAGAATAGAGGATGTATTTTCTGAGAAACCAGCACACGATAACACTTGCATTAAAAGCATCATAACAAGCCTTCCTTAAGAGGTCTAGAGAGGAAATTGGAGGAACATTATATTTAAGAAGCTAATTAGCATGCAGATGAGGAAAAGCCACAATGAAGATTCTGAATTGCCAAAGTCTAACTGGCATTTATAGCCACATGATGAGAAAAAAACATGTCCTGCAATCCTGGTAATAAAATTTTTTCTGTGACTAGCATTCCAGACATCAATGCACAGAGCTTTACAGCAGTAAACAAAGCTTAATGAGAAACGTATTTTGCCAAAAATCATCATACTGGACAATAGTGGGACCAAGAAAGAGAGGTGTGCTTGGAGATCTCATTTTAATAAGTAGGCAGTGGTGTTTTGGGAGCAGAGATTAAAATGGCTGTCCCTGTGCTATTCCTTCTGCATTCGCAATTCGCTTACCCACAGATAACTACTGTCAGAAAGTTCATTTTTAAGCTGTTGGTCAAGTGTGATTTTGGAGTTGCGGTTTATCTAGTGACATGCTCAAATCTCATGGCCATGTCAGTGGTACACTCTGATACAGGTCCTCCTAGAAGTTATGGCCATGGAGGACAGGAAGGTGATTTGGGACAGTCAGCACAGCTGTACGAAGGGCAAGTCCTGCCTGACCAACCTAGAGGCTTTCCATGATGGAGTGACTGCCTCAGTGGACGAGGGGATAGCTACAGGTGTCATATATCTAGACTCCTGTAAGGTCTTTGATATGGTCCCCCACAGGAGGCAGGCTTGGTGCTGTGTCTGCTTCTCTCCTGTCACAACCTCACGTAGCTCCCTTGGATGCTGTCACTGGTCACCAGAGAGACATGAGATCAATTCCTGCCCCTCCACTGCCCCCAGTGAGGGAGCTGTAGACAGTGATGAGATCTCTTACACATTATCACATTAACATTAACATACCTAAGCATAAATGAAAATTAGATGTTATGCATCCAGCCCAGCAGATATTTGCCTGCTGCAATTAGAGTTTAGGATTACTTTCATTATATTGGTATATATTGGAGATCTATTACAGAGATCTCCCTATTGACACACAATATGCTTGATTTTTATTGTGGTACGCCAATAAAAGAAATGCTCTACAACAGGTATCATATTCTAAATGGGTGAGATGACACTGGATTTTCTTTTAGATTGTGTAAGGGTTCTTCCCTTCTATTCTTATACAGGTTACTTATGAAAAAGATTAGTTTTTCTCAGTTACAGCAAACAGGGGGAAATAATAGCAATTGCACAAAAATCTCACTGTAATTGAATTGCTCCTGTCACAACTCCAGGTGCTGGAACTGGAATTTCATGCTCTGGATTTGGGAAAGATCTTTGTGCTTGGAACAGATGTTCAGATGCTAGATTATTTATTTAGTAGTGTGGTTACAACAATAAATGCAGTTTAATAAATCAAAATATATTTATAAACCACACGAAGGGAAAGATTGAAGGTAAGGGGAAGAGCAATGAATACCAAGAAACATTGTTGGCGTAAAAACATACAGACTGAAGTGATTGTAGAGAAAAAGCATTAGCAGAAAATTAAAAGGAAGTTTCTAAGCAGATGAGTGAGAATCTGCAGTGGCTTTCTTGTAGAACAGGGGAGACAAGTAATCCTACTGATTATAGATCCAAAGATGTATGTGCAAGAGTTATCCCAATGAAAGAAGGTAAATACTACCATCTTTTCACTGCTTGAGTGGTGATTAAGGAAAGCTCTGGGTCAAGAGCTACAAGTTCATGAACTAAAAATAAGAAGACACAGCTTATAAATAAAAAGACAGCAGCAACTTCTCAAATCGTCTCTATTGTCTTGTAACTCTCCAAAGTGTCAACAGCACTGCCTGAAACATCAGCTTCTCCATCACTGTTTTTTTTCGGCCAGGGGAAGGCAACAATCATCTCTCTTTCTCTCATTTTCAGGTTTCTCTCATTTAAAGGGTTTCTGTGACTCTTATTCTTTGGTACACAGATATATGTATCTTGTTTCTTTTTAGCAGTGTTAACGGTTTTCTAAAATTATTTGCAGGATGGTTTTGTCATTTACACATGTAGCAAACAATGTATCCAAAAGGAAGGCATTCCTGAGGCCCTGGCTAACATTAACACTATGTTTGTAGTTCTGTAGTTAAGAATCTTCTGAATGTTTCTCTGTGTTTGCTCCTATGGTTTGTTGATCTCGTTCTGACTGTCTTATTTCCTTTCCAAAACTTCAAATCTCCTCTAAGCTATGCTCATCATCTTTGAAAATTTTGTTGAATTTACCAAATTTGAAATCAGGTACTTCTGTGTGACTTCTCCGTTCTGGGTCCTTGATCTCTGAAAACTGTGCATCTAACTTGCCAGTGTAAAGTATTTAATATACTGTTTAGGAATTTCTCCCAGTAGATTGATAGCATTCCAATGTTTCATTTATCTAATCGCACAATAGTGCGATAAATGTGCAAAAAATAAACATTTATTTGCTTTGTTAGACAACTTGTTTGCTTTTCCCACACAATTTTTTCTGTTATCCAGTCTGTGGCTTTACTTTACTAAAAATTCTTTTTCTCTCATTTTACTTTCATTTAGTAGTTTTTGTTTCTCTCACGAAGAGATACAGTCCTTTGCTGAATCTTTTCCAGGTAGGTTTCCTGGTTTGGATGAGCTTATTAGTTCTCCACCTTTTCATCTACAAATTTTTATTGTGCATTACTTACTTTCCTGTGGAATACCATCCAGTTTCATCAGACAGTTATTAAGATATGTTATAACCCACAGCAGCTGTGGTGGGTGTTTCACTAACAGGTGGATTATTACACTTTTATGTGATGTTGCGTTTTTAGAGTATATATTTAGCCCTCCAAGGGCTCTTCATGGGCTGGCAGGGCCACTGATTTCAGCTGTCGGTGTGCAATTTGACAGCTCTATCTATGGCATGATACCTGCTAGGATCCCAAACCTCACAAGTCATACACAAAAAAACTTATTCTTAGTGACCATGGGAGTGGTTTGAACACTTAGAAACTCAACAACAGAGGCAGGAAAAAGTCTAAATCTCCAAGCAGCCTTCAGATACCTTCTCCTTCCAGTTCCCTTCCTCATCATCATAAATAAAAGACTGAATTTCTTACCTTAGCTGCACCCAAAGAGAGTCACATCACAAAACCATCTAACGCGTGCAAGCCTTCCAACTTCTGCAATCAGTGGTGCAGGGATCCAGTTTTTAGCAACCCCTCCACCACCCAGCCTGACTCCTTCGGGTCTGTGCACTGCTCTGAGGTGAAGAACCCATGGTGGTGTGATGTTCATTTGGGTAATAAAGGACTACTTCATGTGAGGGGACTAAAATAAAATAGTAACCACTGTCTCATGGCTTATAACTTTGCAATGCTCAAACTTACCCACATAATTCTCCTTTATAATGCCATTTTTTTCTGCATAATTAAAAAGTGCAATAAATGCCACAATATTCTAAAGCTTTTTGTAATGAGAAATGCATGTTATTTGAGTGTTTCCCAATTTATTTTTTTCCCACCACAAGAAACAAAATTTCAAATAGATAATTCCTGGCATAACTCATTTTGATTTATAAAGGAACAACCTCCAGTTTTGTCCCATATTCTCAGAATCAAGTGATTTAACATTCATTTCATAATAGCTCTTTAAATTATCTACCTTGTACCACACTATTGCCTTCATAAACAGTCACAGAAATAGAGTATTCGATGGAAAAAGAAACAGGTCCTGGAGTTTGAACTTAATGGAAAAATAGACTTAAGCATTGGACCAGCTTCCCAGCATATATATAAAGTAAGTGATGCTTCATGTGTTTGTACCTGCTATGATATATGAGGGTAAAAAAAAAAACCCTGTCCAATAATTTTAATGGGATTTAAATCTCTTTTTATGTCTTGTGGAAGAGGTACATCTATTGGGGAAGAAAAGAACTTTACTACGATTTGAAGGTGTATGAAGATGTGTGAAGGATTAGGCAGTACCATGAGAACTGCTGGCTCAGCAACCATTAAACAGTACAGATCCACACATGTCTGTTTACATACATTTGCTGATACAGTGGGGTCCCAAACACTAACTGAGTTATTTAGTCAATATTGATATTATTTAAGAGTTACAGATGTTTAAATTGTCGTGGAATTAAGACTCTGCATCCTGTGCTTTTTTTTCCCCTTTTGTGACATTATCGATAATACTTCCTCACCTAAGAAAGGTATTAAACAACCAAGTGCACAAGTTTCTCCAGAGCCAAGAGGAGTCACACCACTACTTTGCAGAGAGCCAGGAGTTTAGACTTGGTCCAAGGAGCCTGATCTGCTATAATCCAGCCCTGGGTTAGGCAGTTTGCTGGAGCAAGGTGTAGGCAGGTGAGAGAGCATGATCCCACAGAAAGTCCACACCGTGTCTTCATGTCCAGTGAGGACGCATGCCTTCAGATTCACATATAATTTCAGAAACATTACCCTCGGGAAATAAATCCAAATAAATGAGTCTCTGTTCCTTCAAAAGACTACGTGACACAGTACAGTTCAGATACAGCACATAAAAATGCCATCCAATTATGCTGATGAAGCCACATCTCAAAGAAGTAAAGCTGTATTAAAACATTCCTTTCCATGGTGAATTTATACCCTGACAATAGCATGAATATCAATGGGTAATTCACACCTTTATAATGATGATAAAAGAGAAAAAATGTAGATGTAAAAGATTTTGTTTGTTTAAGGCATCAGAAATATTCTATTGTATGACATGATCCCTCTTTTGCCACATAAGACATAATCATTTGCATGGTACTTCCATACTAAAAGCAGTACAATCTCACTCTCCTGCAATGACTTGTTTGATTACATCTCACACTAATGACTGCTCCTGTCATGTTCTCTCTACATGCAGTGAGGAGAGGGGCAAAATGGGCAAGCCTGCAACTAAAGGACTTGGAACCTGCCCTGATTCTGTTTCGTATCTGCTATTCAGTCTTCTCTCTCTCTGTGCCCATGTTTCCACAACCCTTTGGGGGTGAGGTACTGTCACTTTCTGGGTTTTTTGGTGTTTTCAAATGCTAGAGTAATGCTATTCCAGTCTTTGGGCAGGTATCTATCCTTTATGATAATATATTTGTTGTTATTATGAGAGAACTGATTCAGACATCATTTAAAAATAAAGTAAATGGACTAAATATTCAGACCCAATATCTCTTGCTTTCTCTCTATACTTGAAAGGCTTTTGTAACCCCTGTTCTTTAAATTACCTTTTATTGTCAATGTTGTAAAAAGGTCCAATACTGGGAGCATGAAAGCTTGCTGAGCTATTAAGCCCCATGGTACCCTGAACCTAATTGAAGCCTCTGAGTGCTATAATGAATAACAATGTAAAGATTAAATTTCATAATAATTCAGTAAGTAGAAATAATTTAGTAATGGAGCAGCTAATGCAAAAAATCAATCATACCTGAGAAAAAAATTTCCTTAAATAGGAAGACATTTTCTATTTTGACTTTGCATTTTTAGGTGCAGAAAAACTGCGTGTGAAAAAATTATTTGATTTATTCTATACTATCACATTGCCATCTTTCTCTGCCAAATCTTCAGTGTTCAGAGCGTGGCCCAATCAAGCTCAGCCTTGTCAAAATTCTTGTGAGAATAGACAGACCTCAGCTCTTGTGTAACAATTTCCAAAGTAAAAGTGAATTCAGCACAAGCAAAGAAACAACTTAAGCTCATTGGGAAAACAGGAAATCTCTTGTTTCCTATGCCTGTCCTGAACGCTGTAAGTCACTGAAGAAATGTGGCTTGCCAAGGTCCAGTCAGAGTCTGGAAAAAGACCAGTTTCAGTGATGTGTTACATCAAATATACATCTATCGTCCTAATTTTTTGAGTCTCTTCAAGTAACAAACATTTAATGTACAATTGAGGAAATTCCACTTGCAGAAATAAACAGTCTTTGTTTTATAATTGGTCTAAATCCTTTGAAGCCTGTAAACTTTGCTTGCTGCTCTAAAAGAAAATGTGCTCTTCTCCATCACAGCTATCTTGTCTAGAGATGTGTTTGTCCAAATACTTTGTCAATGCCCAGTGCAATATGGGAGCATTCACATGAGCACTGTATTTATCAGCTCAGCTAAGCTGAGCATATGTGTGTTTATCCTGCTTGTGGGAATTCTTTTCCAAGGAGGAACCATCACAACATTCAGGGGCATGTCCATAGTCTGGGAAAGCAATTTCATATCTCCCACACCTTTCAATTCAATGTCATCAATACATTTGACATTGGGAAATGAAGTTCATTGAACCTCTGTATTTATCCTTTGAAAAGCCCCTCCCAGTGTCAAAGCAATAACTCAGATGGAGACAATTTCCAAAGGTCCCTCGCTAGAATTGCAGTCGTTCATGAAAGGTGGAAATCCTCATCTACTTTACCGGAGTGCTACGCAGACTTTTTTTTTTTTTTCAACCTGCAAGATTAAAACAACAGAAAGAAAGGAAAGTAGCTAGTCTTTTCAGAGGGAAAGGATCAAATGTTCTTAATTATACTCCTGACCTTAAAGATAGTACCCTTTTCTTTGGAGGTGGGGGAAGGTGTAGAAGGCTATGCACTAAATTTTGCATCTTTTTATGTTTTTACAAATACAAAGGTCCAATATCTCCCATTGGTTACATCTATGTAAGTCTCACTTACCTGAAGGAACTGAATATTGACCTAAGGAAATAGTAAGAGAATAAATAAAAATTTTAATTTTCCAGAGCTGCGTGAACTTGCAAGGCATTTGCACAAAGCAACCTGATAAACATTAGTCAAAGGCCAGAATCTGATAGTATGATTTTGGATAGATAATGTTTATAAGCATGTAACATAATAAGCCCGAAGGGATTTGAAGTTTTGCAGTCCTTCACGTCTGAAAAAAAAAGGGTTAAAAATAACTGCATCATACATGCAGGAACAAATTGTGACTTAATATGTAAGACTGGGAAAAATCAGATCTGCAAGAATGTTTTCAACCTTCCACTGAGAGCAGGAATATAAACATATTGTGCTGCATGAACAAAATACCTTTATAGCTATGTAACTACAGAAGATCTATATTTAAAACTTCCCATCTTCATCATGCACAGAAAAAAATGGGAAAAAGGTTTTTGTTACCATTCTGCTGTAGACACTTTCTTGAGACAGAAACTTAGCGTAGCAAAGCCTTATCACAGAACTCCATTAAGACTCCAGCAGTTGCATCCTGCAGTGGCTTCATTTTCTGCCAGTATAACACAGGCAAGAGCCACAGCTTATAGTTGGCTCCCAGGCAGGCACTTTCCAGCAGGACCACAAGCACAGGGGTGGGAACAGAGGGATTGTCCCAGTGAGAGCAGGGACCTCCAACCATGCCAATGCTGCACTTGGCAAGGCCAGCAGTCAAAGGGAGAGACACTGTTGCTGCCCGTAGGATGCTGGCATGGTGTGCCAGAACAATGCACAGGTTTTGGCTCACATCACACAATTTGATCTCAGCCCAGTCTGATAGTGTGGATCAGGGACACATAAAGCCTCCAAAAGACTTGTGGAATGAAAATTATTTCTATAGCTGTCTTTCGACTGTTGCTGAGATTTATAATTGTGAAAATGACTCCTCCATGGAAAGCATCTCTCATTGAGAGCCTCTCCCTTGTCTCCCTGTCATGAGCCAATGGGGTCAGCTGATATTCCAATTGCCTAGGACCTAGGAGTTACAATATGTGCTGCGCTGTAAGTAATGTCCCACTCTGTGTCCATGTAAAGCTGCCATGGGAAACATTCGAAAGCCAAACTCTTCTTTCCATTTTGTTTCTGAAGTTTCTTGTTTTCTCTCAGGTGATGCAAAGTCTTTAACTGTATTTCACTGTGCGGTTGTTTTAGGGCGCTTTTTTTAATTTAATAACTATTGTATTCTTTTTATGATTATGGGATAATGAGTAAAATTTCAGTAATGTATATTCTAAAAGCTGTGCATCACTGAAACAAATGTATTCTGCTCTATAAATTCCCTTTTTTAGGCTTTCATTTGGTCAGATTCACATAAGCTTAATGTCATATTATTATTTCTGGCATTCAGTCATCAGCAAATAACATATTACCTTAAGATGTGATTCTCAGATACTAAACACTAGAAATAATTGATCACCATGACATTCGTTTGTGAATTCCATCTTTTATTTTTGTTCTTTTAACAACGGATTTAGTCAGTTCCAAGTACCGGTTGCTGTGTTTCATTAAAACAGTGCCTCTTTTGCTATTATGTTCCCCAACAGAAGGTTCACTCTCAATGCCTTCTGCTGGACAAAGCCAGTAAATTAGTACCGTAAGTGCCACTGTATTTTTCAGATCCCCAAATTCAAGGCTGAGGTCCAGTTTTTCCCATGAAAGACACATGAAGCCTGGGAGAGGGTAATCTTCTCATCTCCTTTTTTTTTTTTTTTTTCTGTCATTCAGCTTATCAGATGAGCCCTTGTTCCACCTCCCAGTTAGAGTGTTTGCTACTATAAATTCAGGGTGTACTGAACAAGTCAGCACCAGCACAGACAAACCAGCCTCAGTCAAATTATTTTTTAAAAAATCCATTTTAAAAAGTGAAAATGAAAACTCAGTTAAACACAGAACATATAGAGAGGAGGGGATTGGAAAATTTCATAAATTCAAAACTTGCAGATGCATGCTTGCGTGGAGCTATAACACAAAAGCTCTTCAGCAGGCAGTGGAACAGAAGGCTGGGTTTTGCCTACTGCTGTGGTCTGTATATCAGTGCTGGAATTGGACATTAATTAGCACTTTATTTGCTGTTGTGCTCCTTTTCCTACAAATATTTCCTCTGGGGCCATGACAGCCATTTCCTGCCCTTTCATCTTCCTCCCCCCCTTCTCCCCAGTGATTGAACTATTAGCCTCGTGTACCTGTGACAGGCTGAACACTAGCTACTTACGGGAGAACCAAAGGGATAAGCACATGCAGGGATAAAGGATACAATGCAACAAGGGGTACTTTTCCCAGATGTGGAAAATAAAATGAATCACCAATAAATTAAAAAAAAAAAACCCAAACAAAACAACAACAACAACCAAACAAAAACTAAATGCAAAGATAGCGTGCTTCAAAATGTTCAACATAGGTACAACTCTCAGCAGCGCAATTATCTCTCTTAGGCTAAAATAGCAAGGAACAGTGGTGCTATCAGGTATTGGGAGAGGGTATGCAGGAAGAACAGGATTCGGCAGCCTTGTAGCAAAGTGAAAATTTACCTTGATTTAACATGAGTTTATGGCTTAAGCACATGCTCAGATTGCAGCAACATCAATCAAAGTTAAATCTTTGCTTAAATGTGTTGGTGTTGGAAGTACATGGTAGAAGCAAAGGAATGATACAATCATATTAACTAAAGACACTGCTATTATTCCTCAAAATTTGACTTCCAGCTGGCACGTGTGCTTCTGAAAGCATTCCTAAACTGCCTTAACACCTTGCAATTTGAGGGGTCTTCTCAAAGGATTGCACCCCTGTTTTCAGCATACTCTGCCAGTACCGTAATTCCTTATTTCATTTCTGATCACTCAAATGCACCATAGCAATCTCTGCAGTCCTTGCCCAGGCAACAGTTTTGGATGGGGCCCGTTCTAGCCACCTGGGCACGCATTAGCCTCCCAGAAAAAAAGAGACTTTAAAAATGCTTAGATATTGCTGCATAATTATTCCCAACTGTTGTTTCATTTTGTCTGTGTGTCTCACAACAGATTCTGTAGTTACTTCTGCGTGCAACTCACGTACTGTGTTGCCACAGTTCATGCAAGTAAGTCCCAAGATCTCCATCTCAGGGCAATTAACTTATTTAGTCAAATTCAGAAAAATGGAACAAAATGATCGTTCCCGGTTCTGCAGCTTCCCAGTTCAAATCTAAGTAGAACTACTAAAATAAAACAAAATGTGTATTTTGTCTTTGTTCCCGTGTATTCATACACTCTACACAAAAACCCTTGGAGGAATTTCAAGTAGGTGATTGCTGGTAATCATTTTGTTTAAATGTGCAAGGTTGCACAGGACCTCTGTCTACTAGGAAACAGAATGTTCTCACTCAATTATATTAGCAATCATTATTTCAATAGTGGAAACTTCCACAGTAAATAATACAGACTTTATATCGTATTTAAGAAGAAAAAGTGCACTCTTTAAAAGCACCAGGGACAAAAAAGAGTCAGGCTGGGGAAGATTTTCTGTTTACTCTCAGCAAGTAAAATTAAGCTAAGGGGTTTGGGCCATAATGCTGTGGTACCCTATGGAAAAAGCTTTAAAAAAAGGAAATTGATATTTTCAGTTAGATACTGTAGGGAGAAAAATTGTGTTACTCTTTTAATTATTATACTCAAGTGTAGTGTTATTTTCACACATACATTTATTTTCAGAGATGAGCTTTTTTCTACTTAGCAAGAGAGGTTTTGTCATAGGCATGATGCAATATGCTTTCCAAAGAAATTGCAAGAACATGTAAGCATTTATGTTACAGACAAATGTGTAGTGGGTCATTGATGTTATCACCCCTCAGCTCTCTTCAGAGCCAAAATATTGTTATTTATTATTAAAGATATAGTTTATTCCTGTTAAATTATTTTTTCCTTGCAATTTAGTTGGAAAATCTTTGCAGCTTCTCACTCTTAAACCTACATAAATCTGAAATTTAAAAGTTGATTTGTATGGTGATAAATCATTCAAATTTGGGTTTCTAATTTCAAATAGATAACAAAAATTAATGCAGATTCGTGCTATAAATCACAGTTTCCACTGCCTTTCAGTTATAAATATCACAAACTTATTTTGTTTTTCATTTCAAGGCCTGAGTATTTTAAGACAACAATATAATAAGTATTAGATGGGTTATTAATTTTGTAATCTGTTTGGTCTGAAAGTCTAGTTTTGCTCTGTTCAGGTTATTGTTCTGTTTGACATTTTTCTGATACTCAACATCATGTATATTTTCTCAAATTTTCAGGGGAAAAAGAAGAATCATCTTCAGTAATAGCATGCAGTTAATTGCAGGGAGCAGGCACATGCATTATTTTAAGGGACCTAGCTGATTAAATAAATTCAGCAACAAACTCCTTCTACCAGCAGCACAATCTCACTGTTCACTTATACTATGCTGACCCTCAGTTTTGAGAGCACAACCAGCTCCCATTCAAAATATTTTTTCGCTGTAAAAGAGAAAGGGGGATAACCAGAGTAAAAAAAATGAATTCCAGTCAACATTATGAACCTTATTTAAAACTATTTCATTATTATTATTTTCTCTAAAGTGAATACACTTTGTGTCCAAAAGAACTTCTTCCAAACTTGCTCCATTGGTAAAATAAGAATTAGTGTTGCTGTTAGTCTGTCTTTAAATTCACAAGCTTGAGAAAGGATCAAGCTCATTAATTAGTTTTCTTCTGGTGCTATTCCTAAAAGAACATCTTCTTACTTGAACATTCAGTGGATTTTCAGAGCCATAGGATCAGGAGTCAAAGTCAATATAATTCTGTAAGAATAAGCGAAGTGCAGCCTTCTACCCTGGCCAGGAAAACTGCAGCAGTATGTGGGAAGAGGTTGCCACTTGCCTGGAATAAAAAAAAAAAAATTCAGCTTTGGTAGGCTCATCACAAGACTGCTTTCCAATGTAGCTTTTTAAAAGAACGATTCACAGAAAATAGGACTCGAGTTAGTGTCTCTCTTACTGATACTTCCAAAGGCAGAGATGTGCTCCAGAATACATAAACACTCTCAAGGTGTGCTGAATACAGCAGACTTCATTTTACGCAGGTACTTACTGCTCTTCCATTGCACTCTAGGGAAGTATTTAGTGACTGGATGTACTCCATCCAGCCCCATCGGAATATGGTCTCTTGGAATTGCTGCAATATGAATAATAAGTCATAAGAAGTGCCTCACAACATCTGTTCATTTTCACACTGTGATTCCCATGCGACTACAAAACTTTTTTGGATGCCCATGCCACCTGACTGTAGAATCACAGAACCACAGAATGGTTTGGGTTTGAAGGGAATTTAAAGATCATCTACATCCAACCCGCCTTCCATGGACAGGGATGTCACTCACCAGATTAGGTTGCTCAGGGCCCCATCCAACCTGGCCTTGAACACTTCAAGGGATGGGGCAGCCACCAGCTTTCTGGGCAACCTGTTCCAGTGCCTCACCACCCTCACAGTAAAGAATTTCTCCCTAACATCAAATCCAAGCCTGCCTTCCTTCAGTTTAAACCATTGCTGCCCCTTATCCTGTCTTTAGCTGCTTGTGTATGAAGTTCCTGAATGCCGTACTCCAGGTGGGATCTCACCAGAGAGGAGCAGAGGGACAGAGTCCCCTCCCTTGCTCTGCTGCCCATGCAGCTTTGGAGGCAACCCAGGACGCAGCTGGATTTCTGGGCTGTGAGTACCCACTGTTGGCTCATGTCCAGCTTTTCACCCACAGGAACCCCCAGGTCCTTGTCTACAGGGCTGCTCTGAAAGACTTCTCCCAGTTTCTGTTCATGTCTGGGACCATTGCTTTCTCTCCATTTCAGAAGGCCACTGGACGGATCAGGAGCGATTTGCCCTTAGTAATGCCATGCTGGCATCAGCCACTTGTCTTTTATGTGCCATAGCAAATCTTCTCAGACAATCTGCTTCATGATCTTGTAAAGAGTCACCAAGAGTGGCTTGAGTGGCGTGCAGGACAGATCTGAGAACGCAGACCGCAATAAAACAGTGTGTCACAGCAACCTATCCAAATGCTTGCAATGGTCTGCTTTCTATGTCTTGGAGGATGAGGTGTGGTTGGATGGATGGAATAGAAAAAGGAAGAAATCGGTATTTATGTGAAAGCCACCAATGTCCTTGTTTAGAACTAATATTTTAGTAGAAGACTGTAAGTAAAATAACCCTGCATTTTTAATTATTTGCTTCAAAATTAACCAAAAAAGAGACGTTTTGTAAACCTTAGGGCATACACTCAGTAGGTGGTAATTGCTGTGGCTTCATTTATATCAGTGAAGAAATGTCAATGCAGATTAGCTATAAATGTGCCTCCCTGGCTCAGTTTTAATTCATCCTGCAGTTTATGAGAGAGATGATGAAGTTGTCAGTTCATTTGAGCACACATTGCCAATCACATGAATAAAACAAATTTAGAAGGAGCAGCTATCTGTCATCTAGACATCTTTGAAGCTTTTCTATGATGTTCTAGAAATCAAAGGTAGGTACGATACGACAGGAAGAAAGAGGCAGCATTCAAGTTTTAGGCTTGTCCACTAAAAGATGTGCATCTGGATGGTGTATTTACACCAGTATCAGCATCTTCCCGTAGAAAATATTGGTCCTTGTGTTGCCCTTGTTTATCAGTGAAGCTTTGAATGTTTCCAATATCGAGAAAATATCATGACTTTATGAGAAGGAAAGCTTAGAGAAAGAGTATTTAGAACAGTTCCCCTGTATCCATGTTACAATGGAGAAAAGTATCAACATCTATCCTTCTCAGTTAACAAAAAATTGTTGTGCTGGAATCAGCTTTAATCAAAGTGAATTTATCATCACCAAGCTGACTGTGCCTGCACACTTATGTGTCTAAGGTGACAGGCCTACATAATTCATTGTGACCTGTGAAAATGGAGCAGTGGGTGCACAGGTGTCAGTTTGTTCATCGTACTTGAGGGAGAGTATTTTTGCAGAAATAACATCAGGATTGGTTTCACAGGTGTTTGGGAAATCTTTCTGCCCATCAAAAACCAACACTTGTTGGCCATCACTAATCTTGTGGGGCATCATAATCTCAATTTTTTTTCCATCCCTCAAGGAATTGCAAAGTTCGTCCAGTTTAGAATAATCTTTTTTAGTGGACATAGAAGAACAATTTCTCTGTCCCTGACTCCCACTTCACTTTAGCTGCTTTCTTAAAGTGAACCCAAGTAACAGGGGATATTCCACGAATTAAAAGAACTATGATCAGTGTGCACAAAAGAACCTTTTGCATCCTTACAGGATGCTGGTCAGAAGCCTGGAGTGACATATTTACTACTGTAACTTTATTTTTAGATTTAGAGAGCAGTTTAAAATAATCTTCTAGGAAGAAATACTTGGAAGTGTAAAACGCCTAGAAAATGCAGTTTTATCTTGTTTTTTCCCTGCTTACTCTAAATAAATATAAGTAATAGAAGTATAAATAATATAAATTAATCATTATAGTAATAGGAATAAATATGTACTTTAAAATTCAGGAAAACACAGACATGGACATATATATATATATATATATGAGTGTGTCTGTGTGTATTTTTAAATCCCCTTGGGATTTATCTCTTCCTCTAAGCATGTGGAAACACTTTTCCGTAACAGGTACCTCAAAGTGTATGCTTAATAAGGCCTGCTAGAAGGTGCCACAGAAGAGAGCAGTGAAATGCATGTTTACTTTCTAATTCACAAAGCCATCTCCTCAGTCCTGCAGGACTTCAGCTGCTGCTGCTCTGGTGACGTGGAGGAGCAGCCACCGTGGCCCTGACAGCACTTGGCACCTCTTTCCGTTTAGCCCTGCGCTTCCTGCCCAGCCTCCCTCCCCCTCTCCCCCACCACTCCAGCCCTTATTTTTGGGTGGCAGGAGGTTGCGTTTCACTGGGCACTCCGGCTACCTCGCCACTGCTGGGGAGAACAAACGGCATCCCAGCCTATAAAACTGTACTTCCTAGCAACATGTTTGAAACTACAGCTGCCTGATATGGCTAATGAATTTTACAATCAAAAGCTAAAGTGAATTAGCTGTAGCAGATGTTTTTACTCTGGGAACTACCAGACCTTTCTGGCCGCTCATTTATCCTTCAAGAGGATAAAACTCTGCATTTCTATTATGTGTTGTCATTGGAGCATTGCACAACTTTATCAAACTTTTTATTCTGGAAACTGAATTAATTTTCTGCAAGGGGTTTTTTGTGTGGCTCTTTAATCACATTTACTGGGGAACATGTGTACTGTAAAGTTGGAGAGCCGATTATGGCTTCCAGAAAGGCCACTTTCAAAAGGAAGCTGCCCTCGCTCCTGAGGCCTCCATTTGAAGGTCCTCGGGTTTTGTGAAGAGGAAAAAATTAATTACTATTTTAATAACGAAGCCAAGCCTGCTGAAAATCCTCTTAGAGAGTAGCTGGATGATGTAATGGCTAGCGGGAGGGATATTGAAAACGGTGACCACACAGCCTGCCCTTCAGTCTCCTATTCACTCCCTGTAAGATGATACAGGCTGCCGGGTCACACATGAGGGAACTGAGAGCACGGCGCTGCTGCCTCGGAGAGCGGGGCCTCGGAGGCGACACAGCCGTGCCAGGGCATCTGAAAATTAGCAGCTGCTGGCACCTGCCCTGCCAGACAACCCTGGAGCAGTGGCTGGGAGCGCACTTGTGTCCCCAGCGCTGCCCTGCTGCACAGACCCCAGTAGGGCAGGGAGCCACGGGTCAGACAAAGGGTGCACAAAACCGGAGCTCGGGCACTATGTAAACCCTCTGTGTAAACAGGGAACAAGCTCTGCTGCCTTATGGAAATGAAGCAATCCAGAGGTTCACCCACTGTGCCTGGGACTTTTTAATGATTACCTCTTGATTCTCATCTCTCTCGGTCCCCCTGGCATGGACTGCTGACTGTCTTCAGTGTTGTGAGGAGAGCTGCAAAGGGACCTGGCGTCCCTAAAACGGCACCTCCAAGTTGCATGGGGGATTACACCAGAAAAAAATCAAACATGCCCAGAGGGACAGAGACCACAGCAAGAACCAGCGTCCAGCAAGAACACTGGGGGAAACCATGGTTCACCTAATTGAGAGCCCCTTATGGACTTTTCAAACCTCAGACAAAACAAGCAAAGAACCAAAGCAAGGAAAATCCCAAGCACTGCCATTTCTTGGCTGTTATTCAGCTGTTATTCAGGTTTGCCAGCCCACTGCTGTCCCATAATAAAACTTTAATTTTTATATTTCCCTCCCCCTTGAAATTACCTTTGACATCATAAAAGATTAAAATATTAGAAGGCACTGATGAGAACCTCTCAGTTAGTGTTATAAATTCTGTGACAGAGCATTTCCTTTGATATCAATATGGTTTCTTTATGAATTGCAAAGAAAAGCAGGTGTATAAAAATAAAACACACATAAAATATAAATTATCATTGTGCAAGTTAATGCCAGCCGTAGGCTACCATAACTTGCATATTTTCTGTTTCTAAAAGTCTTTCTAGGCATTTTTAAAAGCAGCATAATTGCTTGCTAATATATAAACACTGTGGTTTTGTAGGAAGTATAATAGGTTTTGGTCACGGAAGAAACTTAGAAACTTCTGCAATAGATTTCAGTTCTGATTCTCTTCAACTTTTCAAGCCTCTCCTTTCTGATGGGGTGAAATGCAGCAATATATGGATGGCACATGTACAACTTCAGATTAGAAACTTGTGTTCTACCCTGTCTTTTGCACAAGACTGCATTTGATGCTGTATGTGTAATTCCACTGGGTGAAGTGAAAAAAAAGAAGCCTAAGGGTGAGTTACTCACAGGCACCAAAAACTGAACTGGAAAAAATTGCCAGCTGTCACAACCTTGCTTTCATTTACACAAAAGCCATCGTCAACCCACTGCAGCCAGCCTGTAGCCAGAAAAGAAAGAGTGGTAGGGAGGAGCTGCCCACACATCTCCAAGAGAACATCCCAAAGAAGAATGTGTCAACTGCTGTTCTGTCATCCTCTCATCCCACAGGTCCTCTTGTTCATCCAAGCAACAGCACCTTTTGAGTTGTGGGTGTCACCTCCTAGCAATCCTGGGGTCTCTGTCTTACCTAGACTACTATCCTATTTCCTCCCAAGCTCAGACAACCTCACTGTCCATGAAATGTCCAACTGGGTCTTCCCTTTTCCCCTTGGGATTCTCAGAGACACCAGTGCATTCATCCCAGCTCTCACAAGAGATTTCCTCTCCTCCTTCCACAAGAAGAAGTCGCCACATATTTTGCTGGCCTCTATTAATTACTTTTCTTTCCTCTGATTTACCAGTGCCAATTCCTTGTCCAGCTGAATTTTTGATCATCCCACGAGGTGGAAACCTCTCCTTTCCATCTGCTGGTACCTGTTGCTCTTAGTAAGTGTCGGGTCCTTCATGCACGCTCCTCTCTGCAGGCAGGGTCCACTGACTGGGCAAGGTTCTGAGCCAAAGACAGATGGAAAAAGTATAATTGAACTTGTCTATTTTTAATTTGAGGCAATATTTCTCAGCTGTTCCTGAAGCTGAAGGTGTTCTTCAGGTGTTTCAAAGAAGAAAAGTCTGAAACGGAAAAATACCAAAGTACTTGTCTGCAATTACTTTGGCTGGTGGTTACTGAAAAAAAAAATTGAAAACAAAGCAAAATTTCCAGGTTTGTGTGAAACACCACGTTTTCCATAACACAGTTTTCTTTGGAGAACAAAAAGTGGTGCATCAGAACCTATCCATTTACATCCGCTTTAGAGGAAAAAGTATGATGGCCATATGAGAGTGAATTTTGTACTTGTAATTGAGGGGAAACCAGCAAATGTCTATGGCTAAAAGAAACAGAAAGAAGAATTATTTTAACAGCCACAACACAGAAACATAACTTCTTTCTTCCTCGCACAATAATAGAACAATAATGGAATAATAGAACAAATACTAAGCAATAAAATCATTAAACATGTAAAGGAAGATGAACCACGCATTGTAAACAGCTTAATTTTATAAAGAGCAACATTCATCAAACAAACTTAATTCACCATTTGCTTGATTTACTACTTGTGGCTGAGTAGTGATTTTATTCTAGTTTTATTATGTGGAGAATATATGCACATAATTATGAAGTTAGAAGACATGCCTGGGTGTTTACTTTATGAAACACAGCATCTGGCACAAATCTCATCAGGATAAGAGGAAAATAAGGCCCCTGCACCTATTTTTTCCCCCTTGTATTAAAAGAAGTGTTCAGTGTGCTTCACAGCTCAAGCTGAAGAGACAAGAATTGCCCTAGTGAGGATTGGTAGATCATATAGAGAAAGGGCAAGCAATTAGAATTTAACTAAAAGAGGCATGGGAAGAAAGAGAGGGCTAACCTGTACTTATCTGCTAATATAAGGACTAAATTCAAAACTATGAAAATAGTTGCAATAATGGAGCTAAATTCAGATGAATGTTATCTCTTTCAATACTCACACATAGAAACACAAACTTTAAGGTGAAACAACTTAAATAATCCCAGAATTAGTGGCAATAAGCACATTGTTAATGAAAGCTGAAGGGTTTGGTATAGTGGTAAAGGAAACCTTTTCTCTAGCAAACAGGTCGTGCAGGTACAGTGCCACTGTAATTCTGCCAGAGTGGTCAACCCATTTTGGTGCTATCCTAAAGCTTCACTAAGAGCTGGTGTTCATTCCTCTGAAGTCTCTTCAGCTTCTCTGGGGGGAAGACATGAATCATTTAACATCACCTCATGTTCGAGGCAAGTTGGACACAGGACTCAAGAGAAAAGCTGAAGTAGTTAACATCTTTCTCCCCAAAGAAGAGTGCCAACAGGGAATGAGGAGTGCTGGTAATGATGATGGCATCCTAACTGCACTGTGTACATTCAGGCTGACAAGGAGAAGATCAGAAGAGAGCATCCCTTAATCCTTACTGAAACAATCACCCCAGCACCCGCTGCAAAGCTGAAGGGGTTCAAAATCCCTTGATTTTGCACCCCAAATCCTTTGCTGCGGTTTTGGGCCAATGCAGTGTGAGAAACTCTCTGAAGGGGATGAGCCTCAGCTCTTGAGCTCTTGCCAGTGCCCAGTCAGGCACTGCTTCTCTTCCCAGCCAGAGAAACATGTGCTGCGACAAGAATGAGAATAAGAGAGGAAAGCAGTTCAGGAATGAAGCTGGCCATCTAAAAGAGATGGAATTATTTATCTGGCAAAAGGCATAGAGGCAATCACTTTCCTGAACTTAAAGTAATTCAGTATTTGCAGCTGCGATCAGGGTATCTCACTGCATCCAGAGTAAAACCAAAAAGGGGAGGCACTGATTTAGCTTTTCACATGGTGCTTTTTCTTCTACAAAATAACTTTAGGAGAAAGCTTCACTGGTTTATTTTTAGTCATAGACATGTAGCTTTTAGAAAAGGTAGATGGAAAATCTGTGTGACCCTTTTCTTTTGATAAGATAGAGTGTCATATAATGCTGTGTACTTTACCAATTGACTTACAAAATGATATTTGGTTGTGAGAAGGAAGGCCTCAAATAATAACTTCCCTTCTATTGTGGCAGACCAGCCATGCAATAGTAATTTAATTTGCTCTTGAGAAAGATCATATGAACATCTATTCTGGCTACGTAGTTCATTTTACAAAGCAAAACACAGATGAAAGAGTGCAGTCCTGATAGACTGAATCTTCTCTGAAGAAGAGAGAAAAGGTTTTCTTAAATCAGTGATCCCAAGCACTGGCCACAGTTATCAAATGAGTTATGGAGTGAACTACATTATATATAGATAAAACAAATATCTGTCTATCAGTAATCACAGACGTGCTCATGACTGAAATCTAGGCCATTCTTTTGCATTGACTCTCTCCAGTTAACATTGAGGAGGGAAACCCTTTAAAAAGCAAGAAATTAAACCATGTTAGCATCCTTACCAAACCTTTATATTACAAAGGGCTAATATTTTTGCAAAGCAAAATACGATACAAGATACCAGGAAAAATTCTGAAATCAGCAAGTTTCACCAATGCTACAAGGCGTGTTTTACAAACTTACAGTCTTTCAGAGTAGGCAATGTGTAGATGTTTTTCAGAATAAGCCATATATACTATTTTCTTCATGTCTTATACTAGTTTCTTTATGTCTTCTTCAAAAATTTACTTACTGCTTCATATGCTGATTTAATTATTAAAAAAAAAAAAATTAAAACTCCTGGTTATGAAATAAGCACATTTTATATTTAGCTCATCAGAGTATAGTGGAGGTTTGATGCTTTGATGGTCACTGATGGTCTTTGAACATCATTATTCAATTAATATTCAACAAATATTAATGCATCTGGATCTTGGTCATCCCCAAAAACATGTTTGATTTTAAGGAATGCACATTGTGAAGGTAAGTCTTCTGTCAATGCTAAAATGTACACTTGAGACCTGATTTTGTGCTCTGCTTAAATTTCTTAGTAAAAAAAATAAATTGAGCTTAGATCAGTAAAGGATGTAAATATGGGATGCAACCTCTGACTCTTGCCTGGTTGCCCCATGACAGTCCAGAGATATGCTTCTTGACCCCACCAGCCCACCTTCACACACTCCTGCTGAATCCCAAAAGATCCTGGGCTGGTGTGGGGCAGGCCTCAGGGGCATGAAACTGAGACAAATCCTCTGCACTTCACTGCATAATAAATATGTCCTCAGCAAGGCTGAGGTACATGGTATCCTCAATGTGGTGGGTAATTGCTTCCTTCTGGCTTGCTGAAGTGAACAAAAACTTTCTTGTAAAATGTTGTAGATGATTCTATCTGTCTTTTTTAAACCTGTATGAAGATAGAGGATATATCAGACATAACTCAGGCCGAGATGAACAACAGGCTAAAAAACTTGCAAATACAGTGCTTGCACTGCTATTTAGATGGTAGGAAGGCAGCAAAAGAATAGAGTCTTTAAAGTCTGAGTAACCAGTTCAAATTCATCAAAGGTCAGTAGTGACTAAATAAATTTATCTTCATGAAGTCACTTGATGGCATCAATGCATTTCCCAGTGGAAATGTGCCAGGTTACTGAAACTGCCATCACAAACAGCATCCTTAATGAGTCTCAACAGAGAGAGCAAAAGACTGAATAGAGCCTAATATTTTTATATGGAGTGCATCTTCTAGGTCACTGCTGGGATGCTGTGGGCACACTCACACCTCTGTGAGAAGTCCCCCGAACCACATTCTCAGCTATTTTCACTTGTAAGATTGTGCAACTTCTTAAACAGGGCCTTCTTCCATAAAGTGTGAGATAAAAATGCATCTGCAAAGAATGCTCTGAGGGTGCAGAGGCGATAATACATATGTGTTAAATATTGCTATGTTTAATGATATGCCGTATGGTATAGTTAGACTCACAGTGGTTCACCGGAATATATACTACATCATAACACTCTGTGTGCTTTTTTGCTTTAGTAACAAAAAAAAAAAAAAAAAACAGAATAAAATATAATAAAGCTACAGTCACCAAGATGCCTGTTGAAGGAGAAATTGCAGTCTGAAATGTAACAAATGCCAAATAACGTGGGGTTTTGGAGGAGGGAAAGAGGCAAAAGAAAGCCAGGAGAGCTCCAGTGAAAAGGGTAGGGTGAAACCAGAACAGTATGGGCTTTTCATACTCTAGATTCCATGCAATGTTTGAAACAAACCTTGCCAAAAAAACTAGGCAAGGTTTTATATACGTTTCTGATTATTAAGGCTATATGTATGTACTGGGCTTATAAAATAGAGTGTGTGCCCATGTGATAAGTTTCTTGCATGAATGTGAGCTGCTAAAATCCCAGGGAGGAGATAAAAAGTAAACATGCAAATTTCTGACCATAAAGACTGATATTGTGTGGGCAGATACTTTCGGTAACCTTTTTTTAAAGCTTTCATGATGCTCATGCTGATGGTGAACTGAAGGTGAGAGGATGAGATGCTGCAGGGGGAAAAGTGATTGCTTTATTGACATGATTATTTTTAAAGCCAAGGGCTAGATTCTGCACCTGCCCTAGTTTTTGCCACTGTGCAAAAATCAGGTGCCAGATACCAAATCAGGACCAGAAGCACTAAGAAGGTTTGTATGTGCTGGTGAGGAAGAATATTTCTATTTTGTCACTTCCTTTTGGTCGGGAGTTGGATTTGGGAATGTGAACAAATACTGCCTGCATCTGGACTAAATACTGGACTTAATATACTCCAGGGATGTCTGCTAATACAAAGTCCAGCATTTTGAAAATAGTATTAAGGAGGCATATCCAGCCATGCGTCCTTACTCCACCACATAGCATGGCTCAGACTTGCACTGCAGCTGAAACATTAATGCAGCCTGAGCAACTTTAAAAACCATCAAAGCGAGTTCTGTCTCTCACAAAAGTTTTACTCTGAGGGCTGTGTAAACAGAGCACTGTCTCTTTAACTGATTTTATTTTCTTCTCTCTCTTTTTTTTAGTTTAAAGATTACATTTAATATCTATTTCCCAGCAGTGTACAAACTGACATCATCTACTCATAAAAGCGGAATGCTTTGCTTTTTTAAGCTTCAAGCTGAATAACAAATTGCCACAGATGACAGCATAAAAGAATAACAGAATGGAATCAAAAGAAAATTCATTGTCAACAGAAACCCCCTGCTGAGGAATTTCAATTTCATATATCTAATTATCCCTGTCAGTTGGAAGAACTGACAAAAAGCATTCTTTGTTCTCTCTTTCTGCCTCCCGCATCTCACTCTCAATTAATTCCGGCATACAAATATGACTAATTGTCTTTGCAGTGCTCAAGAGCTCTGTATATAAATGTTCATGAACTGAAAATGATTTGGAGGGTATTCATGCATCGATTTATGATATTTGAACACAATAGACATGCATAATTCAGGTGACCATGTTAGCACCCTCACAAGCCCTTATTACAGAGATTAGGCAGGATTCTCTTTTCACATCCTTTTTTCATATATATGCTTTGTGACAATAACTCACTTTGCACCTATTAAAAGAGGAAGCATTATATGTCTGCTGTGGCTTATTGAAATTGCCATGAACAAGATTACCAGCATTTAAATAACATAGGGGGTATGGCCAGAAAATATTAGGTACTTTCAAAAGCAAGACCAAAGCATGATGAAGGTTAAAGTTGTTGGTTTTTTTTTTAATCTTGACTTGATCATTTCAAGAAACCTTTGAAGTGACAGAATTATCTTTACTCACATCCTGTATTGACAAATACTCTGAGGCTAACTTTTATATGATACCTTTTATGTAAATATATACACAGATGCATGAATGCATGCATAGAGAGAGGGAGAAAAAATGAATAACTTTTTATTTATTATCCTTTCTAATTAAATGCTAAGGTTAGCTCAAGGGAAAGGTTCTTGTATGATGACAAAATTAGGGTTGAATTAAGGTTTATAATCGAGACTTGGAGAATGTTACATATAACTTGACTATCCTGGCTCATAATAAAACCTTCTCCATTCCATTACTGGACTTGTTCAAATCATATGACTTTTTTTTTTTAAACTTGTGATACAGCTGTATTACTTGCACAAAGATCTTGCCCACAATATGAGCTCCTCACGTACCCCAAGGGCACAGAACCACATCTTTTTGAGACAGATGGACTTGCTGAATCAGTAAAGAATTTGCAGTCACTGTGGTGTTGGTTACACTGGTTTCACTGGTAATCATGCTGCATGTTGGGATCCATACAGCAAAACACCACTACTTAAGAACCCAACATAAATAAGACATCTGATTTATTAATGTTTCATCAAAAGGCTGTTTTGTTCCTGGCCAATTCTTAACTCTGGCACTTCCTCAGAAGAGAAAGGACTTACGTGAGAAGTTACAAGCAAGAGCAGAGCCTAAAGAGAATAAGATCATTTATTACATTGAGTAGCAAAGGTACAAAAAATAAAGGTTGCATAAATGGCAAGTTTGCAATGAAAAAAGGAAAGTGAAGTCTGGTCATGTAAGGAAAATCTGCAAAAGTTCTCAGAGGAGACAGAGTTGCTGGGGTTTACAGGACTTCAACTGTATTTTGTACCCTGACTTGGTTTGCGCAATGTCACGGAGGAATTGTCTCGTTCTCCGTGTTATCAGATTGTTGGTGGTTTTGTTCAATTTTTTTTTTTAAGGGTTATTTTAATTACAGATGATATTAATTTTCAGAGAATACAATTTTAAATGACATTGAAAGTGCAAAACTCAAGAAGCAGGAAGAGACACTTTTTTCCCAAGCATGCTATAAACCCATCCTGTAAATCTGGGAAGTTGTACAAAGCCCAGGTCTTCATCCCTGCTGCTGCTTCAAGATGAGCAATGACTGAGGTGGAGACTTGTACAGACACTTGCTTGTTTCCTGCTTCCCTACAAAACACTTAGAAACTTGCATGGAAAAACGTGTAGCCTCTGCATAAATTTTTCCATGACACCCAACAATTTATGTGCCCTTTGTATACAGTTCTCAACGGCAGCTGGCTCCCACTGCTACACGCAGAAAATGTCATGAGCTCAGCAAATAAGAGTTTTCCATGTGAAGCAGCACAATGATTTATACGCAAAGTCATCATTCACTGAACACCTACAAGAAGCATATGGATAGAGGGAAGGGCTCTCAGAAAAAGTGGGGGGTTGGAATATGAACAAATATTAAGCCTTGACTGCAGGATGAGGTACAGAACTCTAGGATATTGCCTAAAGAAATAAGTAACCACTCTTTGTGAAATATTTACTGGTGGCAAAAATAATAGTGCCAAATGACCTGTTCTCCAGAGGCTAGAAAACAGGTGTGAGTATTAACATGTAAACAAAGACCTTTGGATACTGTGACAATAACAAATTTGGCAATTCCTGTTGAAATTGGTGTTCAGTTAACCAGCAGTCAATAAATAAAGCAAGTTGGTTTGTGTTTGGGCTTTCTCCTCTGCTGATACCCTCTGAAATCGCTACGTCTTTTCCTTTACAGCTGCAGGTTATTTTTTCATACATGTACTGCAAACCCTCCTTGCATGCTCATTACATGTGACCTGGGGGGAAGTTAATGGATTTTGAGGCTTGGGTTTGGCTCCTCTGGCTCACTTGCACTCATCGCTTATGTCACTGATGAATTGAGCCCTGTTATTTAAAGCACTGGTTTTGCTGAGAATACTTTCAGGACGTTGTGGAATCAACACCCTTTACAAATTTCCGTGTTTTCAGGTAAGTCAGAGAAAGCTTGTTTCAGTTTAGCAGAAAAATTTCTCTTTGGTTTTCAAGACAGCAACAGAAACCATAATACTTTTTAGGCTCTCTTGCAGACTGATGTTAGTTTGGTCAAGAGGTAACTGATTTTTTTTTCTTTTTTAATCTTTGGCTTTTGCCCATTCCTTAAAAGGCTTTCAATCTAACCATAAAGGGAACTGCCACATCATCCCCAGTCCCACCAAGAGACAAGTGCCCATGTACTTCTGTGCCTGTACAGATCCTCCATGAGGTCAATGCACTCCGCAGTATCCTTCTCCTGCAGTTATTAAGCATAAAAAATCAGAACTGGTGTGCAAGCAAGGCTCTGATTAATTCAGAAGAACTGAATAGGCAAGTTCTGTACCCGCCAGGGCTCCCCCAGAGGATTAGAGCCCTGGTTACCAGACAGACAACATCATTTTCTTGCCAGGTTCCACAAAAGATACTTTGGGTCAAATTTTCTCTCCAATGTACACTTTTCATTATTCCTGAAGCTGCACCATATTTACAGCCCGGAGTACTCAGTACTTGGCTCCATTATTTTACTTTTCCTCTTTTTTTTTCCATTTAAAGAAGCCAACCAACTACAAATATTATGGATCTGAATAAATGGCATAAAGCCAAAAGTGTAAAGATTGAGAGGCTGCCTTAATTTTTAAACTGTTCTGTTGGCTTTTGATTTTGGCTTAATTTAATTTTGAACCTGCAGGACTTAATGAAGCCATACCTTTGAATTTCCTGGCATTTACCACTTTCGCTCTGATTTGTATCTCTATAGACATTACTAAGCTCTGTTTAGAAAAATGCTAAAACTAAAACACTCCAGTGTTCCTATAAAGCTCTCATTCCAAATCTCTGTTGAAAATATATCTTTTCTGACTTGCACATATCTGTTAATTTTGTTCTCCCTCTGCTATTATTTATCTCTGTAACTGTATTGTTTAACTCCTGTAAAGTGGTTTTGGGATACACTTTGGATGAAAGACGCTATACAAAATAAAGTTGTATTGTTTTGTACAAGCTGGCACATACTTGTACTTGGTTCCACATAAGCTTGGCAGAGATTTCTCTCACAGCGCAGCGCTTTATAGTTTCTCTCCAGCTTTTTTTTCTTTCTTTTTTTTTTTTTTTTCCTGCATCTTTCCCGCTTCCTTTTGCTGGTTAGGATGTACTACAAGAATACATCTGTTATGATTAATAGGTGACGAGAAATTTATTTGCTGCCCAGCACTTGTCCTTTTCCCCATCAAATATTTTTGAAACAAGGATAATTTTACTGGGGGAGGTAAGGCTGCAACATTTACCTGACTAAAATCTAGGTACAGGAAAGAAACTAAAAAATGCATCTGATATTTTAAATATAACATGTAGTTTGATTTTTACAAGCAATCAGAGGTGATTAATGCCTGGGAACACTGTTCATTATATGAGCCTTTCTGTATCCTTGGTCAAATAAAGCAAGCAGGTGCAAGTCATAGGAGTTACTGATTATTTATGGCTTTTAGATACTTTGTGGGTTTAGCTGGTGAGAAAAGTTTTATTCCACTCACATGGACAAAACACAACCAACTGTCTGGACTGATTAAATTCACATTGTTGTATGAGCACATGGCAGGCAGGGGAAAAATTATAAAATCTCACCGCCTATGCCATGGCAACTGAGCAAACAGCTCATGGGAAGAATGTGAATAATAGAAAATAGCAATATTTCTCTTTGTGTTTTCAGACTTGACAGTTTTATCCCCACATCTGCCTGATGTCCGGTGAACAAGTAAAGTGCTTGTACTAGCTACTCTAGTTCTCACTGATTTTACTCATCCTTGTCTAAGAGTTGTCTCAAGATGTCCCATGTAAGTTTTAAGCCTTAGGAGTATGAACCAGAAAATATTTGGGGGTTGTATATTTATGTAGGGAAACCACAGAAATAGGAATGTGTTACTTGTGAAAGGCTTTTAAAATTGACTTCAGCGCATGCATTCAGGATTTCAGTTTTCAGAACAGAAAAATGCATGTTGAAATAATTTTTCTGAATGCATTTTGAGCCAAATGCCAAACTTTTACAGGGACTATTCAAGAAATGTGGCCTACGTTCAAAATCTTCAATGCATAAATTTATTTCCCCTCAGTTCATGGAATCTGTCACTGTCTGGAAACCAGATAACAGTTGGATTGCTAAAACCAGTCTGTTGGACAGATTCTGGTTGCACTCATGAAACAGAGCTCAGAAGATGCTTTCTTCTATCTCTAAAATATGCACACTTGGTTTTGCAGCATCCAGCATGATTTTTGATCATTCATTTGCTGTATGTGCCATGGGAACTTCGCTCTTCTGAAGCAAGACTTGCATGTCTTCAGTGCTTTTGGAAAACTGTGTGGTAAGTGAAGACAGGAGATCTTGACCTTTGGTAGGAATACCACTTGCAATTTCCCCTTAACCCCAATGTAGTTTGAACTAACTACGCACTCTATTTCAGGCAGCCCATTTTAGTCATGGTCGGAGGCAGGCCTGCTGGCAGGATTCAGAAGTGACTGACAGGGCAATGCCATACTTTCCATATCAGGCGTGATGCAGTTTCAGTTCTGCATTTCCAAGAAGGTTGGTGTGATCTGATAGCTCTAGTGCTGTGAGATAAAATTTTTGAAAGGTTCAGTGTATATGACTACGTATATGATAAAGGGGGATAATGAGTGTTATTTTTTTCTATGCTAATGAATTTGGTTTTTTTAAAAGGGTATTTAAGATACTGTCATTCCATGAAATTAGGAACCTCATATGTTTGCCTGGTTTTTCTGCTGCTGTTTCAGAATGCAAAACTAGTGTTTTTGACAAACTCAGTGTGGAAAGCACATTGAACTCTCTTTCATATCAGTAGTGTGACCTTAATTGGATGTTTTATGCTATCACAATAGTATGAAAATTAATACACCTTTCTGTTCTTTGAGATCCACTTCGGGCCAGGAGGTCTGGAAGAATCTGAGTTCCCCAGTTGTTGTAAAGGCCTATGGGTAACTGGAAGTTGAAACAAATATCAAGGAAAAAAAGGTACACTGAAAACAGCAATTGAACATACTGAAGAAGATGTAAAGAGCACTGAAATTAATTCGGTAAAGGACTATAAGTACAGAAACTGCTACTGGACACAAATATCAAATTTTTGATATCTAATACATTTGATTAGAGAGCTGTAATTATCTATCAGACCATCTTCAGGGTAGACTAAGGGGCTTTTAGTCTCTGGGAACAGGTTAGAATTACTCTGAAAAAAGTTCCACAAACACATATGCTGTGGACATGAATTCCTCGTCATCAGCTCTGTTGCTCTGCGGACCTGCTATTGCCTTTTTAATGTAGACAAAGCCTTGCAGTAGTAGAGAGTTCATGGGATATCAGTAGGTTATTTCACGGTTTTTAAATCGAATTTTATGTCACCTAGGTCTTGAGACATCTTGCAAATAAGATGTAAGATTGTTTATGGTCGTCCTTGATGCAGTTAAAATGTATGTTGCTTTGAAAGCAAGCAAGAAATGCCTGAAATAATGAACAACGTAGCTTTGATGACACTCATGACTACGTGTTTTGGTTCCTTTCTTTTTCTAGCACATCTCTCTGGTCAAACAGAAGGATTCTACCTGTCTCATCACTTGTCATCCGGATTTTATGTTCTTTTCTCCCCCACTCATCCTCTGCTTGGCCAATTTATCAGAACATTGTGACAGAAGAAAGCTGGAGGTTAGAGATAATTAGGAATGCCCAAAATGTTTACAGAGGAAGTTCATACGCAGTGCTAATGTCTTTCCTGAGTAGCATTTCTGTAAATTTGGAACTCTCTTGGTCTTATTTACACCAAGAAGAAATCTGAGCTGAGAGCTAAAATATATTTAAATCTGCACACCAAAGGCAAAGAAAAGGGTAAAAGGCTGATAATTATTTCTGAAAGTAAGGAATAATTCTGAAAAATGAAAGGAAGGATACTTCTCGACCCAGCTCAGCTTACACCCAGGCAAAATCAAGTTCTGCTATTGATTTAATGAAAACAGGACCAAACACGGTGCGCCACTTGTCCATATGAAATAATTTGAATGGGCTGAGGAGAAACACAATAGTAGAGACAGGGAATGAAAAACACCCACAACATTATACACCTTCAATTCACCGAGGAGAGCTTTTCTCATGAAGGGGTGTATTATTCCCTTATGTATATGTGGCTTCCATTACCAGTAATGGGAGTTGATCACACACAGAGAGGAGAATGGACTCCTCCGTCTGACATCTCGCTGGCTGCCTGGTATAAAGCCAATAGAAAATGCCAAGTTATTCTGATAGAGCTACTAATTGGAATCATGTTGTATATTGGTGAAGTTTGTTTATTTTTATGAGAGCATTAAAATTTCAGAAGAGCTGCTTTTGGATCTCTTAGTGCACACACACATACCACAGGCAGGCTCCTTGTTCTACATGACATGCAGGGGTACAGCATACATGCTGTCTCTTTTGTGTTTTGCTGTCGTGGTCTAGAGATGGCAGCATGTGAAATTATAGCCCCTGCTGTGTAATGTTTTTAATATGTACAAATGCACTGGCTGAATTAAAGGAGCAGCATTGCTAGTTCAGCCCAGCACCGACTTCTTTATATATTAATTGCAATTAAATATATTTGAAAATATAAGTACATTGCAAGGCCTGATGGTCTGGGCCTCCTTCTTCCCCTCTTTCTTTCCTCTCTCCTTCCCCCCTGCCCCCTAACATGTACATAGCCAATGTTGTCACAGTCCCTGCTTCCCAAAAGGAATCAGTGTGTCACGTTACTGAGATTTCATGTCTAAGCTCTCAACACTGCTTAAACAACTGAATGACCAACACTTTTAAGGGACTTGTCCATAAAAAATTGTAAGACACTCCATGGGCAAGGGATGGGAATGGCCACAACAGCTCTAGTAGAAAATGATGCATTTACAGTGAGGGACAGTTATCCTCAGCAGGCCAGTACAACAGGATTGAATCCAGTCTGAAAAACTGCCAGTGCTTTCTTCTCTTACTAAAGGATGACATTTTCTTATTTTACTGCAAAGTTCAGCAGGGAACCCAAAAACTAGGCAAGTCTCCCCAAGGTGAGTGTACCCTCTGCTTATCCTTGAAAGCACTGTGCCTTATTAGAAACGAGGGATCTGTTTCATGCCCAGCTGCAACAACAACATTAAATAAGTAAATTAATATGCACTTACACACCCTGTGTTTCAGGCTCTGCTGTTCACACTATTCAAATGTTAAAGGCCATGATTGCGGCCACTGATGTAGAATTTTGGCATATATTTTTTTGGTCTTCCATAAGACCTGCTTGTCTCTTTCCCAAGAATGCTAAGCCCATGTATGTGAAAAGCAAAGGGCTTTATCTTTTTTAATTAGGAGGCTAGAAGCACAACATGTGCATTTTTTCTGTTTTTGAAAACGTTGGTTCTATGTTAGACCCTCTGCTTTCTGTGCTTTTTTCTCTGTTCTTTTGATAGAATGACACAGTGTAGCTCTGAAAATTGAATATATTTGTGCATTTTTATGTGTTAGAAACAATTATTGGTATGTACAGGTTTTCAGCTCTTATATAGTGGCGGCTTTTATACTGCCAGGCTCATACCAACACTAAAAAGGAATCGCAGATGACTATAAAAGAGCTAGTGAGAGAGAGAGGGAGTGTTTCCTGGGTAAGGCAGGCTTGAACTCACGTTTTAACACTTTGTTCATATCTGGATATTTCTTGATGTTTTGGTAAAGTCTTCCAGAATTGATAACATTCAAACCAGCCACCACAATGCAACCATCAGGTGAGGGAGGCTTATTTGAATGCATTTCTCCCCTGAAGTAACCTGTTGTCAGGGGTGGTTTGAAAGGAGTTTCTAAGGATTTTTGCACTTCCCAACAGGACAAGTAAAATGCTGAATGTGTCCTCTGCCCCATCGTGCCATTAGCCTTGACTGCTGTTAGTTTCTCTGTTTTCACTGAAGGTATGTTTTTTCACAGTGAAAGAAAGCTTGTAGGTGGGAAACCTTTCTCCTGTACCTACCAGGTGCTTAACTTCTCCTTTTTAAAGGTTCACTTCACAAAGTGATAGGCAAAGGCTTCATGTGTGCTTCATCAAAGAGTTTACCTTTCAGCGTTCATTGCATTAGGAAGAGTAATTCAAATCACGCCCCTCTGTAGAGTGAGACATCTGAAGGGAGGGCTGGGGTGAGAGGGTGAGAACAGGACTTAAGATTTAGGGGGGCAGGGGCTAGACAAGGAACCCAGTGGCAGAGGGAGAAATGTCCCTGGACCTCCAGCATTCCTATTTCTAGTGGAGCATAGTAAGCTCCTATGCACCAGATACCATCTGCAAACGAAAGGACCCATTTTTCTACAAGCGAAAGGAGAAGTCAGCAAAAACCTTCTTTAAAGCAGCTTGCTAAAATGCAAACTATTAAAATATGAAGTCTCACTTCCCTCGCCTGCTCCATGGCAGCCCCTTAGTTAGCAGAGATCACATTATCCAATCCTTTGCTAGAACACTATTCAAGTTTTAGCAATTCCCTGTCAAATGTTAAATAGTTTGCCAAAGAATAATAGATGCTTTACATTTTATGCATTACTAGTTCCGAGACTAGGGCTATAAAAGTTTTCTATTAACATGTAAGCACTGAGAGAAGTTTTTTTTGTTGTTGTGGTTTTTTTTAACTTGATAAATATACATAACTCCTTTACAATGGGGCTCTTGTGTTGCTAATGGGGACCCTTAATGGAGAGTTATATTTCCAGGATTATATCTTTATTCAGTTGCAAATTATTTTTGGGGGGAGTTTTAATACTCTGCTTCAGTCTATGAATAATAGTATCATTTGAATGCAGCGGACACCTGGTGCAGTAGAAGGACAGTGGGAGCTCTAGACTGACCTGGTATGACTGCCAACTTTGCATTTTCCCAGCCTTTCCTATCCGCTCCATTCAGCATCTAATTTCATTCTCCCTCAGCAAAATGCTAGACACTTGTAACTTTATTCTCCCTCGGCAAAAACTTGCTCTCTTGTAAGGAGGGAAGAAAAAAAAAACCGTGAAAAAAAAATTCATCTTATCAATCTCTTCTTATACAGAGTCCAGTAATTTGAAGGTTGGGTAAAGTTTCAGGAAAAAACTTCCAATTAAATACTGTAAAAAGATAAAATAACAGTGGCCTTGCTGCTGCCCAATAGCTTTCTTGAAGCGCTCTTTTGTTGATTTATTGTACATTAGCCACTGAGCCATGCAAAGAACATTACGTTTCAGAAAGAGCTATTCGTATGCGGCCTGCATCCTCTCCAAAGACAATCAGGCCTGTATTGCATTTTGCAAATTTATACCAGGATGTTGGTTTAGAGTGTTTCCCTGAAAAGTTTTTCAAGTAAGTGTCTGCTTTCATAGGCAAGAGTGATTGAGGCACACAAACAAACCTTTGTTTCAAAACTCACAGATGTATGGCTGGAGCAGAGCTTTGTTTTCCGCTTTAAGGAGTATTCTCAGATTTTTGTTTTGAGCACAACACAGGATTGTACAAAAAGATCAGCTTGAGGATGAATGTCTGGTATAATCTCAGGCTTTCCAGATTTTCCCAGGGTTAATTTTTCTACTCTGAACTTAGTGGGGAGGGAGTTGTTGTTGGGGTTTTTGTTTTGTTTTTTTCTTTTCTTTTCTTTTTAATTCAGGACTCCAACAAAAGAAGCTCTGAGTACTTTAGTCTTTAATGACTTTAGGAAACTTCATTTCAAAGCTATTTGGGAGTTTGTGGTCTTGATAACATACTTCTTGTGCTGAGCTCTGATCAAGTTCTTGTTCTTTTTTTACCCTTGCATCATCATTTTTGAGCATCCCTATGCAATGGTGCTTGTCATTTCTGGGGTGGGGAGATAGCCACCTATGACCTGACCTACAAGAGATGAACTTTCAGATGCACCCTTTGGTGGGTGTAGGTCTGTGTATGAACACTGACCCAAATGACCAAACTAATGCTAAATCACAAGATGTACCTAGTTACAAAATCCTAATAAAACACACCTTTCTGACAGGCTCAGGTTGGCTGCTAAGCAGTAAACTAGAAACAAAACTGACCCCAGCTGCCAAAATACTAATGTGTTTCTGATAACAAACACAGCAGCAGAAGGAAATGCCAGGTACTACATGTTAAACACCTGACTGGGATGGGGAGGACACACACCAGCATAGGTAAAGTTGCTCTCTCCTAAGTTGTGGGTTAGATGCACAGGATGAAGTCCTGGCTGGAATGAAGTTACTGGAATTTTGCCATTTGCTTTCACAGAGCCAGAATTTCACCTTAGCAAGCAATGTACTGTGGCTCCAGCCAGATTCACAAGAGCTATCAGGAAAGAAAGACGGTCAGAAAGTCCCAGCTCTGTCCTCCGGTCCTATTACGTCTCTTGCTAGGAGAGCCAAAGCTGTTCTACCACCATTCAGCAAAATTGTAAGGTGCAGACAACTGCATTCCCTGCATCCCCAGCAGGTCTTTGAAGAAACGAAGGAAGAAAAAAAGAGGGCAAGTTACAGACCCTGGTCCACAGCTTCCTCAGATATCTGAGTTGGAAGGAATTCTGTAGTAGTGTCCCATAGCCTAGACCAAGGCCAAACTGCTGGCAAAGACACATTGCTGTTGATTAGGATTTTATTGGAAATTTGCCATGAGTGTTTTAGTTTGAGGTTGAAAAATTGTTTTAAGACTGGACAATTTTCACTGGGAAAATATCTTTTTTTGTCAAGAAATCTGCAATTTTGTGTGAAAACCCAACACTTGGAAAGCAAAAGCTTTTGACCTTAGATCAAGACTCTATATTAAAATAGCAAAAATTGTTGGTTTGGGAATCTCACTGTGTGTTAGCATTTTAATGGTAGTTTTAATACCTTCTGCCTTCAGTATCTTCTAATAAATGAATTTCCCAGGCAAATAGCAGTGTAAGCTTTATGCAGAAGACAAAGACCATGATGCAATGCAGGCTGATCTTCCAGCTGGTAGCAAAGGACATGAGGAACCTCAACTACAGTTCCCAAAACTACATTTTTCAAGGGTGTGAGAAGAGAGTCATAAATGCAAGTGGTTAAAAACAAAGCCTTTTCGGCTTTTTCTGCACACAGGAGCAAGATCTAATTAGACCTCCCTTCTTTACTTTTTCTGGGGGAGAATTACTGGAAAAGAATGGATATGTAAGGAACATTAATGTCATTCAATATTTATACCATCAATAGCCTTAGTTGCTTTCTTATCTTTGGATTCTGTAATGTGTAAATCATTGCAAAATTGGCATGATTTTGATAGTGCAGGCCCTTATTTACTTTAGGATGAATCCTGTCCTCTCCATGGTACGAGGAAATTACAGACATGGTAGAACCCGTGATGTTTCTCTGCATAAGGAAAAGAAGACCGGCTGATAAATTCTCAAGAGGCATTTCTACCCTCTCTCCTGTACACTGTAGAACCAAAGCCTCCACCAGCTACTGCTGCCTTTCAGCTGATCACCAACTGGCATTGCTCCACAGCTGCTCTTCTGCAACTTGGCACAGGCTGCAATCTCCCAGTCCCCAGTCCTTGGGATTCAGACCTCCCCAAGTGGGCTGAATTATATCTTGTTTTACAGACTCAGACAGATGAGATGTCACAAGTAGTTGCATATTCAACCATTTTTAAGTTCTGTTGTGTACAACCCTCTAAAAGGACTTCCAAAACTATAGAACTGCAGAAGTTCCTAGAAAAGCAACATCATCCTCAATGGCTTCTCTGCTGCATTTCAGCCTACACTTCTGTGACTCCGGAGTAATTTTTTTTTTTTTTTTTTTTTTNAATCCAACATCTTCTGTGACCAAAATAGGAATAGCCTTCTCCTTCACAGGCTGTTCATAAAAATAGGTTGGTTGATTGATAAAAATGTGCATATCTAGAGGAAATTATGGTTAAATAACGCTTTTCACAGTCATATCTGAGCTCTTCTGAGACCAGAACTGCTTTGGAGCTACTAAAAAAGCAAACTGTCATTGGATATTGTTGAGGTAACTACTGGAAATCCTCTCCAAGTATCTGAAAAACATATGAAGCATTTCTTGAGAAAATGCAATCAAACCTATGAAGTCAAAATCAGAAATGTTTCACAATGTTGAACCAGATAAAGCAGCCTAGTCTGCATTGGTGTTGTTTTTAAGAATTTCCCACTTCTTGCTGGCATCACTGTAGTCCCATCAGTTAAAGTTCCACCTCTAGTTTTAGCAAAAGTGGGAGGTTTTCTGTAGTTCTTGCTTTAAAATATCTTTTTTCCCCTTCTTAAAATGATAACTTATTGATAGGAGAGAGCAAGTAGGATAAAGCAAATCAAGATAAAAAGACAGAAAAAAGATGATCCAATAAACCTGTTAAAATTCCCACTAGAAGTGATCTGGGAGGGCAGCATGAATTTTTACCACGTTTTCTCAACCAAACTGTGACTTTCAGGGAGTCAAATTCTTTTGTCGCACAACCTCAGGGCAGGACAGTTGCCGTTGTAGTGTAACCAATACATTTCTGTAGTGCTCTGCATCACTTGCCTCTTCTGCACAGCTCTGCCATTTACTGTTTGGCAGCAATTTCTGATTTGGTGCTCTGAGTGTTTATGCAGATGCAGGAACCAATTTTGATAGTGTATATACAGACACCTCCCACACACACAGTAGCAGTAACACTGCCAGCATGCTGCATATGTGAAGTTTTTCAAAATTATTATTATTATCCCATATCAAGTTTCATCTACAATAATATTATCATGCAAGTGGATTTTTTCATAAATGTACAGTTACAAAAATAATGATTTGAATAACTTTCATGTGGGGGTGCACAGGGAAGCACCTTCCTTTCCCAAAGGAATTTTAGAGCAAATACTGCAAAATTCATTAACAGAAGTCAGAATACACATATTTATTCAGTACTGTGCTGCATACAACAAGCCTGGTTACCCAGAATGCTGTCTTTTTGGAAAGAGGAATTAACTCATGGGTCAGAACTTTTCTTGCTCATTCAGTTGTCAAATCTGACTTTACTCATGGGGTAGTTAAAATTTAGGAAGATACAAGGGAGATGGAAAGAGAAGAGGCAAAAAAAAAACCCAATGGAAGAATATTTCATTTAAGGGAATGTGAGTGTTGGCAGTGTTATGGCCCAGGTAGGGCTGTGCTCCCACAATCATAGCTGTAGAAACCCTTTCCTGCCCACTGCATGTTGTTTACGAGGGGATGACTGGCACTGTAAACAACTCTCTTATTTTCTTTTCCTGTTGTACAGCAGCAAATCTGTGACTAAATATTGTTGAAACCATGCAAGTGGAGTAGTGTAAATGATAACTTTGCTACACTGATAATTTACCTACTTTGGGTATGCTTATAGGTTGAATAATATAGATATCCTACAATCTTTGATGTATTATCCCCACCAAAAAAAAAAACAAAAAAAAACAAAAAAAAAAAAACACTTTAATAATAAAGTGCTATCTCTGTTTTTCACAAGAAAGATAAAAGAGGGAGGAAAAGCAGAACTGTTGCATCCTGACACGAGCTGACATTGAGAGAGAAACAAAGAAAGCTTTTGAACCTAATGCAGCCATAGCATACCAGGTAGCCATATTAGTGTGGCATTACAGTCAGGAAAAAAAGCCCTTAAGAAATAACATGGCAGAGCTGATCTCAGGATTAAGATAATATCTATGAACAGTGTTAGTTTCTGTATATGTTCTAATGAAAAAAGTGTGCCTAATGAAATAAAATGTGCATTTGGAAGACAAAAGAATTGGGGGGAAGAAACCTGTGTAGGATTCTTCTTTTTGGGGGGTTAAAAATTTGTTCATCCACTAAAATAATTGGCAGAGTGCTTGAAAAATAAAATGAAAGTAGGTAGATGCATCACCGATGTTTTTTGTCTTGCTACCTTATTTTTTTCAAATCTTCCAAACACCTGGTATCTCTTGTGTCAAAATCTGGCACAATTTTTTATATTTTTCTGGCTTGCCCTCCCTTTGGGCGAGGAAAAAAAAACCATTGCTAATCTGTGGTGGATCAAACGCTCACATATCTTCTGTCCTTTCCTTAACCCTGCTCTGCCATGCTGGGTCACAGCACTGTCTGGGAAGAAAGAGGTACACTAGGAGAGGAAGAGCAAGTATTTGAAGTAATATTTGAGCTTTTCCATCTTCTGCCTCAATTTGCATCACTACACGTCTTTTTCTGGGGCCAGAGAACACTGTACTTGCATGAAGGTTATGATTCATACTCCCTGCTTATTTGGAATCATCATTACCCTGTGCAAAACCAAACCCAGAGCATCACCCCAAAGCACCATGAAGGTCACAGTACAGCTAGAGAAAAGGCACAGCCTGCATGAGCTTCTGCTCCACCCCTGGCCAGCTGTGCAGACTTTCAGGTGTTTGTTCGGTGTTGCTCCGGTTGGAAAAGAAAAAAAACACAGGGAAACACAGCGTCAGTGTGAAGAGCACTGCATAAATGAAGTACCTCTGAAGCTGCCATGCCCTCAATGGCTCAGTTCCTGTTTTGTGGTCTTTCTGTTTAGCTCTGTGTCATGTGAGCTAACAGAGAGGATTAATTGTGCTGCAAAAGGAAAGGAGTGAAGTCCTTAAACATCTGGGTTTTTTCTTACCCAGATAAAGATTTAGCATATTCCTATGCCTTACTAATGGATTGGAAACTGTACTTCATAATGTGTATGTTCCTTAATTGCTGAGTAACAGAAGCAACCAGCTGTGCCTTATGTGTACTGTAGTGTAAATCTTTGAGGTTTCAATAATGATGAAGCACTAATTCAATCCCTTTCTTATTCTGGTCCAATTTAATGAAGGGCCAAGACTCTTTGGCTTCTCTATGACTTCAGATGGACGGGAGGGTTCTCACTGCAGAGCACCAGGACTGTGTTAGCTTCCTTCTCCTCATTTCTGTTACTTAAATGCAAAAGTAGTAAATAAAGAAGTACTACAGTGACTTAAGATTTATCTCCTTGTTTCTGTTGTCCTAGAAAGTTTTAAGTAAGTACATTTATGGATAGTCTGTCACTTTATGCAGGGAAAAAGTGCTCAACAGTACAATTTTCAATAGAACTCCATTTGAAATATATCTCAGCTTGTAACATAAAAGTTTGCTGGATCAGGCAGGTTCCTCATACCCAACTTAATAACTGCATATTCTAGCACTGCATGTATTCATCCAGTATTCATCAACTGCAGAATTCTTCTGCAAGACTTGGAGTTTGAATACCAAAGGCTGCCATAGTTTTTCAAATGAAACAGTTACAGAAAGGCTAAAGAAGAGAAACATTAAAATGAAAACATGTTTCTGACTTTATCCCTCTGAGAATTTAATGAGCTGAAGTACTCAGCAGCTAAAGACAAATCTACATTTTAAAGTCACTATAATTTTTTTCCTTTTCACCAGCAGAAAAGAACAGACGGATAAGAGATAAAAAGCAAGATGTCTGTATTAGGGTTGAATGAGGAAATGTTTTCCCTCAAATAACTTCATACAAGACATTTACTGAATATTTTCATAGGAGATTTTTAAATTAAATACGTCTTTGATTCAGTTCTTAATCTTCTACAAAGACATTTATGGCACCTTCAGGAAGATAATTACTTAACCTACCCCAAAATTAGTCTTTGGTGAAACTTCCATCTTTTCTGAAATGGAAACAGACCACTGTAAAAAAAAAAATCAACCCGTTCTAAGAAAGGTGAATGTAAGAAACACATTGAGACAGAGAAAAGGAGGAAGTTCTGCTGTATCCAATTACATGCCAGTCCCTGAGTTTCTTGTATCCATGTTAAGCTTGTATAATAAGATTAGGGCCTCTTCCCTTGGTGGTGTCTCCTTTCTGCAGGTTTCCACCACATTTAGCTGGTTTTTTCCTGCTGCAACATGTCCTTGCAGTGATTGGCAAAGAGGTGCTGCTTGTTTAGTGAACTGGAAGAATATCCAGTCCAAGAAGAGTGCCAGAAGCTCAAGTTGTACCTGTACCTGCTGAACAGCTGGAAAGAGTACGGCACGTGGAAAATGGAGGAACTGGATTAATATATGTGCTTATAAAAATGTAAAGGTAAGGAGAGATGAACAGTTCTGATAAATCAGAACCATTGTGCCTGAATCAGAACAGATGCTTCCATTTGGAATAAGCACATTTAAGTCTGTTAGATAAGTAGTCACTTCATTTGAGTGAGAAAAATTGGTTATTGTGGTTCAGTGAGAGGATGCCAGAACACAAATCAAACACAGCAGATAGCTGGAGCCATAGTTAGCAAAATGGAGAAAAAGAGAAGTAAAGGCAATTGCAGAATAAAAGTGGTGTGCTTATGAGCATAGCTGTCTCTTCTAGAGTGGCCTTCATAAGACGCTGCAAGTGGCACTGCTGGATACACCTGAAAACTCAGTAGGAAATTAAAAGGCAATTAAGTGTGTGTTAACTTGTGGAGCACATCATGTGGGTCTTTATATATCTCAGTGTTCGTGTTCTGTACTGTTATGCTGGTCAATTGTTTTGTTCTGTCAGTTGTGCTCTCCAGACATTTAGCTGTAACCTAGCAGGGATTGAGGAGGAAATAACATTCCAATTTTCACACCGGCAACAGCTGATTTGGTTAGGCAGTACACTAAATATAGTAATTTGCTATGTAGCCAACAACAGTGATAGCACATCAAAAAGAGATTCTGTGACATAGCAGGGATCCCTAATGTGCTAGGAATGATGGATGGGCTGTTCATGCACCTCACAGAATGATGCTGCTTTTCAAAATGGAAAACGGCGTGTGTGACCATCAATATCTTACATTGAATTATTGGCTTCTGTCATGATGCCTGTATTTTAGCCAACTCATGTGGTGGAAAATTATTTTATTCTAGTGACATTTCTGATAAAAGAGGCATCAATAAATATTTTCCCTGAGAAATGTGTTCTAGATGTTTACCGGTAATAGCAGCAGTTCTTTGAAGAGCCATCCGTGACTCATAATAAGAAAATAAAACTGTTATTGAGCAAAGATTGAAACATGAATATGCTTGTGTTTAGTGGGTCTCTTTTTCAACATGAGCATTCTCTATGCCCAGCTAGATGGATGGCTGTTGTACCAGTGTAGAATGCTGCCTGACTCAATGTTATCGATGCCTTCTGTGCCTTTAGTATCAGTGGGAATAAAGTGCCTCCAGTTGAAAAAGGTGATATGCTAAAACACTACAGCTCTTGACCTTCACCCCAGGTTGCCAAGAGGATTTCAGCATCGTTGCTGGCATAACTCAGCCTGTGTGGATTGTACTGAAACACTGTCTGACAGGACAGCAGCCATGGCAGAAAGTGAGGTTTGCTCTCCATAAGCCAATGAGGAAATTAAGAATGCTCCTCATCATATACTGTCAAGTGCTATATAGTGCCTAAAAAGCTTTCCAAAGTTAATTATACTGAATCCACTTACTCAGCCATATAAAATGCAGCATGAAAATTTCACACAGGTCCAGCAAATCACATGGGTGTTCACCATGAGGCTGTTGGGGCACTATCCATAACTATCTATGCACATCTTATGAAAGAAAGATGATTTGGTTGAACTCAAAGCATATAGGGCAACAGTATGGGATGGAATTCATCTAGAGGCAGTGTCAACCACTTCTTATTCATCTATACTTCATTATTGGGTTACAGGACACCTTTGTTTCAGAATAATTGCATTGTGATATTTTCATCTGCTGTTTTGCAGTGGTTTTTCACCTTCTTCATAGGGGGCAGTTCCTTCTACTCCTTTTTCCTTTTGTGTTCCCATGATAGATGCTCTTCAACAAACCCTTGGAACTTTTCAAACCAATCCTTAGTACTGGGCCTTTCCACAAAACTGCTACTGACAAACAATTTTTGATGTGGCATTGTCATCTCCTGTCTCTTCTTCACTTTCAGTACTCTTAGCTTAACCCCAGGTCACAGGATTTCCCTAAACTTGTGACTTTCCCAAATGGTTGATATCCCTACCACCTGCCTGCATCTGCACGTAAACAAGCTATAAATCATATGTGGCAGGCAACTGAAGAAAGCAAACTTGTCTGCTATCCAGAAGACAGAAGCATCTATGAAATGCTATGGAATATAGTTGGCTTTGCAGCACAGATTTAATTTAACAAACCTTATTTGGAATTAATTGGTACTTGAACACTAGGACTGAAATCAATGCATTAGCTGTTAAAATATTTGAAATTTAAATGAACTTTTGCATTGTAGAACACCAAATATCTCACACTGCAAGCATACCTCTGCAAGAGTACTGAGGCCTCTGAGTGTCATATTGTTCTCACTTGAGTTTTGGTGTTAATTTTGAAAGTTAAAAGGTAAAAAAAATTTGTTATTTGTGAAATAAGTCCATTTCATAAAGCTGAAATGGGATTCAAAGTGTTTGAATTTTGGGGGATTTTTAATTTCACTGTAAATAATTTGGCAAGCCCTATTCTGGAGCCACAACCACGACAATCAATAGCAAGAGACAAGGTATCTATCAGCACAGCAGGGATGGAGCAATTTAACACAGCACATTTCCTCCTTTTAAAAAAAATTCCACTTTCACAAGTACAAGTCAAACAGCGAATTAAACACTTCTTAAAGTACTTCTCTAAGTGCGCTACCAGTAATTCTGGGTCATATGTTTCTGCGTTTTTACTATTCCATGAACACTGTTTCATTACATCTGCAATAAAACCTCAAGTTTTGCATCCAATTTCTGCATTGAAAGCCTCCTTTCTAGAGCAAAGATTCTAGAGAAACACAGCGACATTAGAGTGCAGATCTCTCTAATAGTAGCAAAAGCTTACACTTACCAGCCTCCATGGCACTGGACATAAGGATGAGTCTGGAGATTTCTAAAAACTAGTCTGTCCTTTCATCCTAAAACAGATTTTGTTCTTTCCTCTTTCACCTTTGCAATTACCAGTTCACTTTTCCCATCTTTAAAAATAGCACAACATTATATTCCCCATTAACACTAGTCCTTTTTGAACCTGTTTCTCAGATGTTACTAGTTTTATAAGAAAAACTCAGCAGAATGAAAAAACTCTATGCTTCCTCAGAAATCAGAAAATCCTCTCAGGAGAGAAGGAAATTCATCTTCAGCCTTGCACACTGAGTATGTCTGTTCCCGCTGAGAGGCAGAATAGGGCAGTCTTGTGGACTGAACAGGGGCTGCCGGCTAAAACCACGACACTGCATCCAAGTATTGGAAAAGGAACTCAGGTTCATCCTGAGACATCTAAAAAAGGTGATTCTCCTCTCTGGTGCTGTCCTGACTTGCCCTTGGGGTGTGCTGTTTACCCTAAAGCTCTTTGCGATTTGGGAACTGATATTGGCAAATAACGGAGGCAATACCAGGAGTTTCAAGAGGACAATTGCAGACTAGCTAGCAAAGGTATGAAACATTTAGTGCCTGTCTGCCACCAGGTGAAAACATAGAATCATCAGGAATATATATTGCATTTTACCCCATCAAATTACTAAAAATAAGAAAATAAAAATGTTTTAAAAATGGGGATCTTATGCTAGTTTAGAAAAAGAAAACCTTAAGCCATTATGCAAGTAGAATGCTGGGGTTTTTACTACATATTATTTTTGTTACTACTAATTATTAGGAATAGGTCCATGTTGAGGGCCCCAGTGGACATGCATAGTAATCACTTCTCTAAATTAGCTTCTGATGAAGGACTCAACTCAGTGTGAGGTCGAGTAGTACTGCAAATCCATTTCCAAACATATTTTACATGTACTCTTATTTGTTTCCCCTGAAGTACAGCAAGGATTACTGTTCATTAATTGAAAAAATCAAGAGGAGGCAGGACGGAAGGACTGTGACAATAGCAGAGCTGATGTAACTCAGAGTAAAATTCCAACACCCTAAGAATTACATGCCTGACAGTCATTCTAGATCATGGTTGCTTATGCTGTCCGTGACTACCTCAGCACTACTTTGTGCTTCATCTCCCGTTATTTTGGTTACATCAACCTCTTAGATTCTTGTTGTACAGTTGGATGGTAAAATCTTTGAGGAAACTGCGGTTTTGTTCCTTGAGAATAGAGTGTTTGGTACAGTGGATGGCAAATAGAGGACCAGGGTCTCCAGGCCTAACACATGCCTCAAATGCTTTGCCATATTAAAATATCCTTGTTGGCTTCAGGGGTATTGCATCTACCTATGTCTTCTTTTCTTTATCTACAGATAAAGAAATATCTGTATTTCCTCTCCATACCCAAACATTTGCAAGGCCAAATTTCAGAATTCCAAGGCTGACGTTACAGTAATAAGATTTGGAAAATGAATAAATTTCCTCGTCTCTTTTATTATTTGCCTTCTGCAGGGCTCATATTTTTCCAAGTTCATTTCCATAATAAATGTGCAAAGCTGCCACAGATGAAACAAAACAGAAATTCCCCTGTGTTTTTGCATTACTTCCATAACAGAGGCTACTAAAGGAGTGTCAACTATTGCAAAATTTATGATTCATATCATAAGTGTTGGCAATAGATCAGCTCTCTTCTTTCATCTGAAACTGAATACACCGTTATTATTTCCATGTATTTATGTTGCCCTTTCCATATCTTATATTTAACTAAATGAGTCATAATTGTCTTCTTTCAATTATGCTGAAATAAAAATTGCACTGATAGCACTGGTGGGTGCACTTGACAATGCTGCCCCCCACAGCTCCTCTGCCTTTTTCTGCAGATCAAGGAAACAACTGAGCTGCCGAAGTCCCAAATGTGCTCTTCCTTTAGCTAAATTAAGCCTCTTGTCTCCCTCTGAAATTCTAGGCTGTATAAGAGAAGCAAATAAATCAAGAGTGGTGCTATGGCATTTAGCCGTCCGTCAGCACTATAAACTGTTCTTGCCTACCTGCTTAAAAAAGTTAACTCCTTACATCCCTATCACTCTCCAGTCTGGGCTGTCCTCCTCTGAATCCTCAGTAAGCCCCAAACTAAAGCATTACAACTTGTAGCAAGTAGAGTTCAGCATGGTACGAGGTTTAATTCCTTCTGAGGACCCCAGGCCGCACCACTGTAGTGCTGAGCACCAGCAGTGTCACTCCAGATATCATGCTGCCTGCATTCTCACCATCGCTGGGAGATATGTCCTACAAGCTATGTCTGGTACACCTCTGAAGAAGAATTTCCATGTTGCCTGCCCTCTTACTTGTGTTGATTTTCGTTTTCTCATCAAAAGACAGAGATGAGACACAAAAGCAGCTTAAGGACAATTTTTGGAGTAATTAAGTGCCTTATAAGGGAAAGTAATTTGCTTCCCTCTCTCTCTCTGTTATACCCATGATTTCAGCCCAGGTTATTTAGTATTATTTAATAAAGTACATCTTTCATCAATGCCTGAAAATTCAGTGGTATGTGCTGTGTTACAAGGATGGCTGTCTCCCAGAGAAAGTGTGTCTTGGGTAATGAAGAGTAAATTTATTTTGAAGTATGATTTGCTTCAAGGAGGGGGATACTCCAGACTATCCTTTTCAGTTACTGGCAATCCTATAATCCAATGGCTGGTGGCCTTCAGGTATTCCAGCTCCTGTCATCACGTATTTCGGTGACCATGTGCTCACCGAAGACCAGTGCTGAGTTTAAGAAGACTTCTGCTGCAAGGAAGTGCATTCATAGAGAGACAGAGGACAGATGTAATGAAGGACACCTTTGCATTCTGTTTGATCTCTGCAAATTCTCCAGATACACGGTAAAACTACTGAACAAATTGCTTGCAGCTGTATGTTTCAGAAGAAAGAAATTTACTAGTGATCCTTTATTTTCCTGAAGGAAATTGTTTGTTAGTCTACATATATGCACTAAGTAACATTTCATTCATCTTGTGCAGGTCTTTACAAATAAAAATCTCAGCTAATATCCACCATGTGAGTTCAGAAAACTTACAAAGGAGCTAGCAATTATCTTGATTCCATAGAAGAAATAATTTGCCCAAACAGCAATCTGAAAGAGAATTTCATATACAAAGAAAGATACCAAGTGTGTACTCGCCTGCCATAGAACTCTCTCTTTGTCTCTCCCCGCTTTTCCCTCTCCATGTACTCTCTCCCCTCCCCCTTTTTAAAACTTGTTAATTCAGATCAATCCTTCAGTGGTAATACTGCCTTTGGGTTACATGCCAGCCTATGGAATTATATGTTTGAACACAGGGCCAAACTAGCAGTTATTCCCCTGCCACTAAAGGTGAAAAGGTTTCCAGTAAATCAGGTTACTTTTCCACAGGGTAAGCAGTGTTAAATACAGTCTCTCTGGGTACTTCATCAATATGATTAACCTATTGGCATTATAGTTATCAAATTACAGTATAAGAAGTCATAAAGTTAAAAATAAATCTGTTTTCCATTGAGAAAATCCATTTAGGTGGAGACTGTTATATTAAAAGCTTACAGAGTATATATAATACTATCATAGTTCATGAGGAATCATTACCGCAGTGGAGGTTTTCAAAATTAAACTTGTGGGAATGTCTTACAGATAAGTAAAAAGCTCTCAAGGGATTCAAGGTACATACCATATAGGGCCATCATCTTATTAGAGTTTTACTAGTAACCCTATTAGAAGTCTCCAAGCTGAGAAAGATTACAGCATGTGGATTGTAGAGATATTTTGTAGACACTTTGCAACTCACCACAAAATGTTCACCTTGGGATCTTGGTCCCTGTAGCTGAGTTAAATGGCTGCCCTAATTCCACCACCATGGCTGAAGCAGTCTCTTAATGTACCATAAATCCAGTCAAGTACTTTGACCTCTTTATTCATTGTTACTATGGCTCCTGAAATTGTCCATTCTAGCAAAGGGCCTGCAGGAGTTTGGCTCTTTTGACAAATGTGGTAGGAAAACTACTTGGTTTCCTGCAAAATGTGGCTGGGCTTTCACTGCAGAGAAAATAGAGGCAGTGAGGAGAAATTGGAACACTAATGCACATCAAATGGGGTGGTCATTACTTCCTACTATATGCAAATTACTCATATAGTTTAATCAAATACATTGCAATTCATTAAGTGGCTGATGCTTCCGTATCACATTCAGTGGTGCTTGTGGATTCCATCTCTCATTAATGGGAAGTGTTAGAATACAGAAGTGGTGCAAAAAAGTTACTCTGGGTGAAGAAACCTGATGCTTGTATAAATATTTGTAAGCAGAAGATACATATTTATTGCAGCTCCCTTCAGATTCTACTCTGTAGGTTCTTTCAGTCTGCTTTAAAGCTAGCTCACACTTCTTCAAGAAACATGGCTTTTGGCTATGGGATGTACAAACTTCCAATAAAACACCTCTCAGTCAATGGAGAAGCCTCAAATCACCTTGGAAATCTGAGCACTCCTATTAAATTAAGCATACTCTTTTGAAGTATAGAAGAAGATGAGATGTCTAGCTGGACCTGATTTCATACAGCAAGTTAGTTCATAAATCTGTGTGAAATCTTGTATATCCAGTTCTGCAATTTTCATTGCTATTAAACAAGCCATATTTGGCAATAAACCTAAATGCATTGATAGACTATTTGGGTCTCTTCAAAAATGTTTCTCTGCATACATCTGCAAGATGTAAAATTAATTTTCACTGTTACATTTAATATAGTCACACTTCACTTGAAATCAAATTGTGTGCATGTGTATGAAAGTAGAATGTTACTGATTTCTTAAATTATCAGAAGTTTCTGTTGTTAGCCTGAAGCTAATGCATATAGGACTTTGCACAGCTCCGTTTGAATAACTGTATATGTTGTTGATTTAATGCCGCTAGCTTTTTTTACAGTACTACATAAAAAAAAAAGTAAAATGTGTTATTCTTCATTTCAGTATGCATAATGTTTATGGTATTGTTGGTCTCAAACTGTCCTCCCAGACACATGATATTCCCTTAGAAACCTGAACATGTTGGATTATATTAATGTTTAATTATTTGTATCAAATTTTAAAATGTTTTAAAAGCTGTTGGATGAATCCTGATATTGTAAGTAGTTTTGAGTAATGTTTTTTTAGTATTTTATTTGTATATTTATAAAATAAATGCTTAGTTAACATATTATGTTTCATCCAGGGAATTAATGAATGCATTGGATTAATCAAATCAATCTGAAAAGTGTAACTTACTCTTTCGAGTTAGTTAGCCCATATTATATTTCAAATGACTATGACAATAAATTTGATTACCGTTACCACAATGATACATGAAAAAATGAAAGACTAAGAATTAAATACTCAAAATGAGAGTTTATTACAGTATCTATACATTTGCAGCAGAATATGAGGATGAATGGAGCAGGAGCTTTACAGCAACTAGCACACTAGAAACTAGAAGTCAAAAGGGAAACATGATCTCAGATCCCAGTCATCGCTAAAGTTTTGATGTCTTAAGATATATCTGCATAAACATGTAGTAAAGCACAGTAGGAGCAGTGGACTCTAAGATTTTAACATCCAGACAATAAGCATTTTAGGTGCTTTTGTAGCCTTGTTCTTTTTTCTCTGATCTTCCACTTTTTTCGCAGCATTTTGGGGAACCTAAAAGAACCTAACCTAACAGAAGTCCAAAACTGGATATGAGAAACATTTATGGAAAATCAAAATTAATAAATTTAGAAACATTATTCAAAGTTCTTATTACATCAGCAAGACTTCACCAAGAATGTTGTGTTCAGTTGTTATCACTTCTGTCTGAAATAAATGAGCTCAGACTACGAGATGTACTGCGAAGGATCATTATGCCACTGGGAGAATGGAGATTCCCACTTAGAGAAAAGATATAGAAGAGGTAAGTGTGGTTAGACAGGCAAAACAAATCTGAGAAGGGAAATTATTGTCTCTGTAAATGGATCAGAAAGATAAACACGAGCAGGAGAACAGTTCTTAAAGCTTAAGGACAATGTTGACAGAGTACCAGTGGGTGTATCCCGCCTATGAATACATTTACAACAGCAACTAGCAGACGGCATAGACACCAAAGGAGTGAGGCCGTGGTGGAACAGATTTCTGTCGGTGTAATGGGTAGAAAGAGTCAAACCTTTTTTGGTGTCTGCCTTCGTGGTTGCATGATGATATGTAAGACTGGATGATGCCATTGCCTGAAAGGCAGGCGCTGCGGGAAGTCACCTCCAGTCCCATGGGATTCTGGTACAAAGGTACCTCCTCAGCTCTGTGGGATCCAGAAGGACAGCTTGTAAAAAGAAAACATCAGATTAAATCCATCTGCCTCCTAACACCGGGCAAAGGGCTGTGGCCCTTCTGTTGTCTCAGAAGTGGTGTGCGAAGGCTGATTTCCCTGGTGTTTACACCGAACCCGGGATCCAACCCTTGTTTTGTGGCTTGTTTCCCTCCAGTTGCATTGATGTTGTTAGTCCTTCCTGAAGTATTGCACTCTGGAAGTGATCCCCTGATCTGCCTGTGCAGTGCTCTGTTAATAAAAGGACAAAATTTGTGATTTGGGTGGACTCAGTAGGAGCTGTGAGGAAAATATTGTGGTTAACTATTGCATATCAAATCTTATGATGTGAGTAGCTTTCTGTTGTGCTATACACAATAAAGAGAAGAAATAATTATGGGCAAAAGTAATTTCAAAAAGCTGAAATGTGACTATATAATGCACAAGAATGACAAATATTACCTGAAATTGATTATCCTCTTAATCTACTTAGGATAACAAGAGAATAATCCTCAATATCTTTATAAGTTCCTGAAAAAATATCGTATTTTACATTTTATGGGACTGATTATATATATATATTAGTTATGAGGGTTCCAACAAAGACGTCTGCTACCCAGCCTCTTGGTTTTTATCCATGATTATGCTTTTAGGTGCTTTTTATTTTATGGAATTTATTATGCTTTTTATTTTATGGAATAACTGAAACCAGATGGAAGCAGTCATTAACACTGCGGTATTTTAACTGCAGAAAGTTTGGTCCTGCCTCTATTTATGTAGTCACGTTGAGGAGATTAGCCTTGACATAGCAAGCAGAGCCTTCAGCCACAAGATGCATCTGATCTGATCAGAATGACATCTCAGCACACCAGTGTGCTTTGCCACTCACCCACACAACTGCCAAGGGGTGGTCCATCTGGGTCTGCATGGCGCTCTCCTTCCACAAAACAGGTATTCTTGGATATTGCAAAATAGGTGGATGTGCTCCAGCTCATCAGTGCTCTCCTGGTAGCCTGGGCCTAAAGGAAGAAGGACCTCGTCCTTTCTCAGCAGTGAGATCCTGAAAAATCAGTAACAAGTATAAAAACTACTCTTCCATTTTTATAGGGTGCTTTATATAGAAGTAAAATTCCTGAATAATTGTGTATTCTATCATATCATCTCATTTGTGTTATATTAATTTTTGGAGAAAAGTTATTCTGAATAACCTTTGACACAAACGTACTTCTGGTGTACGTCACATGGATGTGTACATGCAAGTGACAGTACTAAAAATGTAGTTTGTGGAGCTGTGAAACTCCTTGTCACAAGATGCTTTGTAAACTCTCTGGATTACAAATGTTTATTTGTGTGTAAGCATTGAAAAAGGAGGTTCATTGAAAAAAAAAGATGAGGGGAAGGAGAGGGAGAGGGAGTATGTGGGGATAAGGGTGGGTATGGTTGTGATTTTCTTTTTTGCACAGTGGGGGAGTCTCAGTCAATAATCTACAACTCCTACAAACAAGTTGTACAGGTAACAATGCATAGAGCAACATCAGTTTATGTGCACTAACAACTTGTTCAGCTCTGCTTTATGCACTTGGGCTTTGTGGGGGTCAACTGAATTTTGAGGGTAGTTGACTAACCACAATATCAGCAGGTTTATTTTTTATTTTCAGTTCTCCCTTAACTAGATGAAGAGTCAGTAGGCTGGTGTGCCTCCACTTCTTAAATGTGCAAGGCTGGAAAACCTAGAAGCTCAATGTCATTGGAAAGAAACACCCAGATATTCAAGAACCTTACTGATCTATACAGATTCTCCAGGACTTTTGAACCAGCTTGAACAAATCAAGTATTTTGTTTCCTCAAAGCATTTTAATGCCATGTTTGCAGTTGCATGTGGGTCTTTAGAGAGCTCTTGAAACAGGGAGAAAATGACAAGTAGCATAAAGAAACTAAAATTAGGTTTGATTTAGGCTAAATTTCACATGATAACTATCGGTCCCTTAGGAACATCCAGGTGAAGTCAAACAGTGGTTGAGCAATATTTTCTTCCTTACCTGCAAGGCCTACTAATTTCATTTTATTCTTATCTTACCTTAGGTCAGAGCAGAGAACACAGCCCAGAGAAAAAGAATTCCATCCAAAATCCATGCTGCCTCCAGAAAGTCATTTGTGGAAAGTAGATGGCAAACCAATCAAAATGTCTCATCAGCAAAATTAGTATTTATGAAATTAGTGATGGAGCAGAACAGGCAGAGTGATTGCATTATAAACACTCAAAATGTAGGGGGAGGGAACAGAGATTTTGCTCATTTTCCCTCCCACTGCTAAAGCACTGTATTTAATTGACTTACAATTTTTTCCCTAATATATTTCTTTATGAAACCTGCCTTGAGCAACGGATACATGATTGTTCACCGAGGGTTGTGCCTCATTTGTTCCTGTAGATTGTGCCTAATTAACGCTAACTTGTCTGTACATAAAAAGTACAATAGGCTGTCCTTTCCAATTTAATTCCGACAGTTTAATCGAATCTGTATTCTTTCAAAAATAATTAGATCATTTACACTTCATTAACATGTAATGTAATGTTGAGGCATTCATCATAATGATTTCTTATTTTTCTTGTGCAATATTATCTCCTCTAATGAAACTGTTAACACCATGCATGTCTTAATTAGCTTTATCATATCACTGACAATTTCAGAGAGCTACATTTTTACAAATGAAATTAAATTAGTTAAATAGGTATATTTGAAGAAGAATATGCTCTATTAATGTAAAAATATTAGAAACAGACTTACCTTTATATACACCATCTAGCAGTTTCCATAACAATATTTTTTTCCATCTATGTCTCTCAGCAATGGGAGGTCTCATATGCATGGATCACTTTTTTCTTTCCTTATCCTAAACAGAGCAGCGATAGGCTTGTCTCAAATATATTAAGCCATCATAGGAAACATTGATATTAAGGAAACAGGGACTAGAGAACAACTTCCCACCTCATAATCAAATCCCTTTAATTTTGGGCGGAGTTCTTGCGCAAATCTTTGCCTCCCACATCCAAAACTGTTGTTTGTATAATAAAGTTTGAAGGGATTTTCTCATTCACTTTGTGAAGGATGAATTCTCTGTATCCATGTTTGTAAACCTTGGCTGAAAATGAGTGGTGCCAGGGTCTAATCCTGCATTTTGCTAAGAAGCCACTATTTCCATGGGCCTGAAAACCTCCATGTTAGCATATATCTTTCAACAAGTATTTACAAGCCATTCACATTCTGACAGCATTGCAATCTCGAATTGTTTGTAAATGTTAATAGAAAGCAATTCGCCATGAAGCATCTTCTGGAAGGTACTGAGTACCCATAGAACCAAATAAAAGCCAGTGGCAGTGCTGGGCTCAGCATTCCACAGGAAGAATTCTGCGCTTCCTGGACTGAGCTTTAAACTAGCTGAAGGTCCTAAAATGTTTTAGAGGCAGATAAGCTTCTCTCCCTCAATTCTCACAGTCTTGCCAACTAAAGGAATGTGCCATATTCCTGTCTACTGCAGCTGAATGAATATTGTGAAGCAAAACAAAAATTGCAAGCAATTGTTGGAACAAAATAAACAGATTTGTTGCTATCAATATGCATGATCTCTTTAATTTTGTTCTGCATGAACACTCATACAAACAATTATTTATTCAAATAATTTCTCCTGGGTGTGAAAAATCTGAGAAGTATATGAGTAAAGACTGTAAACTTGGGAGGAAATCCATGGGACTAATCCCATATTACATCCAAAAGTAGCCAGTGGCAAGCAGTATCCAAGACAGTACTGATACATATGGTTCACAAACAAACCATAGGTGGGACCATCAGAATACATTTTTTGTTAAACAATTTTGAAGAAGAAGAAAAAAAAATGTATATGTATATGTATATGTATATGTATATGTATATGTATATGTATATATGTGTGTGTGAACCCATCTGAGAGCAATCTATCAGCAAGCTGGAAGGCTAAATTAATCAAACTATTTGCTATAAATAGATTCACCAGCACTAACTACTTCTACTTGCTTTGCAAATCTGAAGCAGAGATAATTGTATTCATTTCTCTTTATTTCTGTACTGTCAAAGGTTGTAAAAAGTCAGTTGGACCAATGATAATGACAGTATCTTTGAGTCCCAGAGGTCTCATCAGCCTTTTAAAAGAAAATGCTACAAGTCACTTTTAATAAATTTTAATGCACTTTACTAAAACCCATGGACATAATACAGATCAAAAATCAAATTCTGACCCTTCCATGCTAACCTGCAATAGCTTTTAATTTCCCTGGTCCTATTTTATATTTTAAGGAATTATAGTATGTACTGAACCTTTTTATTGTAAATTGATTTTTTTGATCCCTTCTTTCTAACATTTTGACTGTTGATTTGAAGTTTTCTTGATACTTATTTTTTTTAAACAGTAGTGTAACTTAACCAAGGCCTATCATGCAGCAGCAGAATGTCAGGGAAACAGTTTTTAGCTTAATTTTTCAACTTTAAGCATACAAATAAAATTTAAAATAAAAACCCTAGCCATTACAAAATGGCAAATACTAGGTTTAGGATTTTGTTTATGAGTTAGATTATTTTTTTCCTTTTCCTAAGAAGTTTGAAAATGTGGAGTTTTAAGAGGATTGGGGAAAACACTAAGTGGGATATTTGCTGGCCTCTTCAAAATGAACCATAATGTTACCAGAAGTCCTCCAATATTTCCTGATTATTTTGAAAAGCGTTGTTGCTAAATTCTCTGAATTATCACTTAAAAGTAGCTTGAATTGTTAACACCAAAAGTTATTTCTTATGGGAGTTTTGTGCGACCTTTGTAATGTTTGGTGCCATTTTATTCATTTTACTATATTGTTAGGGAAGCATGGATCAAAACCAGCATTTCTAAAAATCTGTAGAGAACTAAGCATGCACCCTGGGAGGTAGAAAAAGGATAATAATATTGAAGTTGAGAAAAATTCCAGCTTGTCCCAGTTTATCACAGTCAAGAAACTTCAAATGTCCTGGTGATGGTGTCACAGCTTCTTTCAGTACTGTGGGATCAACTTATTTACATCTTTCTACATTCTCCCAAGATATGATCTCTTGAATCAGAAAATGACCAAATCTGAAAGTTTTTGGAGACCTTTTTTGAAAAATTTTGTCAAGTGTAAGACAAAAGAACTTCTTCTCTAACCCATTCTTAAGAATGGATTGATCTGTAGACAAATCTACTTAAATTAAAATCTCATCCACTTGCTATATTCATTAGGGAACAAAACATATATATTTGTACAATGGTTTTATGTTGGTTAACCACAGGGGGTGCCTGTAGACACACAAACAATTGAGTCAGGTAGATAAGAGATGCATATGGCTCTTTTAGCACTTCTAAGATACTGAGCAAAGCCTTTGGTTCTTTGGTTTTCTTTTTCTTGTAGACCTTTATTTGCAGGTTAGTATATGAGTATTTGCTAACTTATAATGGCTGTGATTTCATACATTTGTTTGCATGTATTTTGCTGGCATATTTTGCATTAAAATAGTATGTTCATGACGGGCAATATGTTTAAACCTTTAGTTACGTGCTGGCAGATTTATAGAGGCAGCATTAATGCAGGTGCTCACATTTTACCAGCCTTTCTGCTTGCTGTTCTGCTGCTTGGTAGGCAGAGCCTAGGAAACTTCCATTCTCCTGAAACACCTTGGACTGCTGACCACGATGAAGGAATTTCTAATATTTATTTTGTATTGTATTCTGATAATGCCCACTAGAGCCACAGCTCACTACTCACAATTCCCATTTCAAAACACTTCACATTTTAGTGGATCATCCACTTCAAAGTGCATTAGTTTGCAGAAGTACAGCTCACATGCTTGGTACCTTTTTCTATTTTAAGTTCTTCCACTAGCCCTTGAAAAATAAGTATTATGACCCCTCAATTTACAGCAGTGAAAACTGAAACAGATATTAAAAGCCATTTTCAGAAAGAAGTTGGGCAAACTGTAAAAAAATGCTCCCTAAGCAGGCTCAGTCCAGACTGCCACTTTTTTCAGAAGAAAATGGTAAAGTTGGAGAAAATCAGGAGATTTAGACCAACATCATGAATATACTGTCAGATGTGCAAAATGTGGAGCATCTGCAACTGAACTGATCTCAAAAAGAATGACAATTTTTCCTAATGTCTTCTAAGCTTTACCCTTACAACTGCCTCGACATCAGAACTTGCCATTTGGTGTTATTGGGTTTGTACCAATGTGTATTCTTTCTCTGCAATACGGTGTTCAAGAAAGCTAGAATAATGGCAACAAAACTGTTGAGTAAAAATAAAACATGCAATTTAATGATATATTGTATGAATATAGCCCTAATGGTAAGAAGCCCAAATGAAATGCACTGCCAGATTATTCTATTAATAAATGAACGCTGATTTTTACCAGCAATGTAGGACTAAATTTCTTCAAAATATTAAGTCCAAATTATTCTGTTTACAACTACTTTCATCCATCTGCTGCAGCTGAGGGAAAACAGAGCCTAGGAGTCCTCACTCAGAGAGGAAACCTTAATGTTGATTTCTTCGGAGGCATTTCTCACATAACACATCTAAAGACTGGAAATCAGATACAGCACTTTTTTTGTTAAACCATAGAAAGAATCACCAGTGGAAGACAAATAACTGATGTCATTCTATGTACCCTTTTCAATAAATATGTTAATTTATCCCATGAACAGATTTATTTGAGTATGTAGTGTTATTTTTAGCACTGTATTTGTGTAGTTAAGGCTTGATCCTCCCTTATCAAGGGGGTTATAAATGATTAACACATCTGTGAAAGAAAACTCTTATTAATATGTCTAAGTATGGATTTAGAGCTCTATATTAAATAATCAAGCTTGGCCTCCACCATATTATGACATATTTGTGTTTGGATTAAAATTTCTCTTTTAGATTCATTATTCTCTTCCAATAGTTATCTTTCAGATTCTCCATTACTTGGGCATGTGCCATGTCAGGTACTCTTGCATAATGATTTCTATGGGCCAGCTAAATTAAGTTCTGTTGTTTATATAGTATCTATTTGATTTATGTCTATATTTGTTTGTAATTGTCTTTATGGTTGTTAGTGTTAATTAGAGAATCAATAGAAAAAAATTTTAATGAAATGAATATATAAAAAAACACTCTGTTGTAATATACGGTGTTATTTTTATAACCCGATGTCAATATCTTGTATTGCTTCCTTCCCACAATCTTACTGCGAACATCTACTGGAATATATTTCAAAGGTACACAAAGGACCATTTTGCTTCTTTGCTAAAATGTGCCCTGAAGATGTTCACCTGGACATCTTTAGTTTTTCCAACGTAATTAGTATTTGTTCTGGAACTACAAGTCCAGAGAAAATAACCTGTTGCTCTACCTTTTTTCTAGATCTTGATTCTTCTTTTTTTCCCCCTCTTACTCATTTCTTCTTCCATTTTTCTGTCACCATGAAGCTTCTCCTAAGGTCACATGATAATAGCAATGCCCCCATTCTGCATCTCCCTAAAATGAATGCATTTGGGAACAAATTTTCCGAAGTACCATGAGACCTTCTGAGTTACATGGTTAATGCTGTTCCTTCATTGATGCACTGAGAGCTCAGCACATTAGTAAACATTTTTCTGAATGATGCCCTTAAAGCTCTGCAACAAGGTGCGTCTCTGTTTCCCTGTACCTGACAGTGCATCATCCCTCCAGAAGGCAGAGTTTTCCTTTTTGAGTCAACATTTTGCAGAGAAAAATCATAGAATCGTAAAACAATTGGAATTGAGGGAACTTCAGAATATCTCTAGTTCAATCTCCTGCCCAAAACAGATGTAATTTCGAAGTAAGACCATGTTGCTTAGAGCCTTGTCCAGTTAAATTTTGAAAAAAAATCAGTGAGGGGAGGAATCTGAAATATATTTGTGACTAGCTTGATACAAATATAGTAGAGCAGCACATTAGAAATATGTCTTTTCTTCCCCTCCCAGCCCCACATGCCCCAAAAAAAGAGAACTTAAGATAAAAACTATTTGTTTTCAGGTGTTCTTGGTTTCATTGAAGTTTTTTTTTGGGGGGGGGGGAGTCGTTTGGTATGTGTTGGGTTTTTGTTGCCACAAGCCATCTAAAATTACTCCTGCTTTTTACTAGGTGTGTCATCACAGCCATTCTTAGACATTTTCTAAGTGCAGAGAGGTCTGGATTTGTTTTGTCTTTTGTGTCTTTTTTAGTGGTCTGTTCAGATTTCTCCGCCACATTGTTTAAACTGATGTTGATCTATTTATACAATCACACTGTGAAAGAGCCTGCTCACCACCATGGTGGCAGGAGTTGCACTAACAAAAGGGGCAAGGATCTGAATTGCTTCTGAGCTTAGTCTTTTGGGCCACTTTCAATCACACAGACTCCTTCTCCCAGCCTTGTAAATCCCTCACTTGACTCTCTCCTTTACCTCACTGCCTCTGAGGTGCCTCCCCACTGGGATCCAGGTCGGGCAACATCAACCTCTCTGTTCATACCATCATTCACAACAAAGGCAGACAATGCTGCTTTTGCAGCTTCTCAACTCCTCTTTGGTTAAAACAGTTCAGAGTTGAACAGCTGGGCTCCCTCTCCTACCCTGCTCTGGATCATTGGTATAGTCAAAGCAGCTTTGACTAGGGAGCAAAGCCATGGGTCTTGAGGGAAAGTGCAGGGAGGAGAAAGTCTGGTTTTACCCCTCCTTTAATGTCTGCCCACTGACTGGTACTTTTCAGCTAAAAAAAAATAAATCTGAACTCTCAAATCAGTTTCAGCAATCAAAGCCCAGAGAGGTTCAAAGCAGCAGTCTGTCTGGAAAGCATGATTCATTCTAATATACTTTTGTTACGTATAAGATACTTCCAGTTTCTGCCTTCCCAGGCACGCTCAGAGGTATCAGAGGTATATTTTTTTAGGAGTGATTATCATGTGCTTCTGGAAATTTATTACAAGAAAATACAAAGGCAGGTAAGCTTTTATGTGGTCCTGAGTGGTGGCTACAGCTCCCCAGGTTATAGATGAACCAGTTTGAATCCAAGTGGATCACTGATGGCTGAAGCTCATGCTCTCTTAGTTTCTGTGGTAGGAGTGCTTTAAGCCAGCAACAATAAAGCACAGAGATGTCAACACCTCCTGCAGCAGCAGGCCTGGGTAAGAGGGCAGGCACAGCCAATGGGGAGCAAAATGGCACAGCCTGCACAGTAGAGGAGCTGGAGTTAGTGGAGCTCTGCTCACCAGAGCCACACAACAGGGCCGTCCACTATTCTCTGCAAAGACAGAGACTAGCAGCAGCATAAAATTTAGGAAAATCCTTTTCTTTATTTAGGTCAGGCTGCCAGAGATGTTGTCTTCATACTATTTGTCCTGCTATGTGCAGCATAAAATTTCGAAATCTTTAAGAATAAACACTGATGCTTTAAAATGCCCTCTTTTCAAACAAAAGGCCCACTTTGTAAATATCCCAGAGCAAGACAAGGGCTGAATGAATCAGTTTGCTGAACCACATTTTAATCCTCTCTGGAATGTCACTAGGCTTTCCCAGCCGATGTTTGTTCTAAACATTTGCACCAGGTTGTCACCTGTTTTGCCAGTGTAATTCTAAAGTAAACTACAGTGATGTTACTACAGTTTTGTATTTGTCTGAGTGAAAGCAACATCCTGCCATTTGAGGGCAAGATATGAAGGGGACATGAACTGTAACACCTTTTGCCTGTAGTAATTGTTGAAATCGAGACAGGAGTGCTAAACTGATTAGAGAAGAAGCCTGAATATACTTTTTGCAGTGTTTCTACAAGATTCAGCTGCCCAGGTTTTACACTGCCAGTGGAAGGTGTCTGATGAGAGGGAGCTCGCCTTGCCATCCGTGCTGAGGGAGCCAGCAGCAACATGATGGAAGCAGTTACCTGGAACTAAAGGGGGATTCACTGAAATAAATATGCCAGGGGGCTTGGAAGTCTGAATTGGCTGCCATCTGAAGAGATGGCTTCACGGCCTGTTTACACACATTGTTGAATCCAGAGCATTGATTCTATGTTTGATGTGAAAAGAAATTAAAGCCCTGGTCTCATTAGATAACCGGTTATGGTTAAAGATCACAGGGAGACTCTCTCTTCCTTTGTATGTCACTGAATGGGTCTCAGCAGGCAGCTCCTTGTGCACAATTGATTTCAAGCAGAGTTTTGTCTGAAAGATGCTTCTAGATTATGGCAAGAAAGCATTCTATAATCCTTCTGCCAATGTAGTTATGTTTAACAGACATTCAACTCTTATCACTGATTGATAACACTTAACTCAAAACATATTTAAGCTTTAGGAATGTCAATATTTTGCCGCCAAGTGAAGGTGACCCTTGCTCTTCTTGTTTGCTAAGTGTGCGCAGTGGTTTGCTGGTAAATTTGTAAGGGTGGTTATGTGGGCAGGCTGTTATGGATTTGCTATCTTAGCCTGAAGTGTTTGCTGCTGATTATGTGATTAAATCAATAATAATTTCTGTTTGGATCCTGTGCTTCTGGATTCATCTTCTTTTCCATGTTGTGGAGCAGAACAATGGGCTCTTGCACTTGAGCCTGGAGTGCTTTGTTGTTAAAGAAATGCCAAAGGTACGGCAGGTGGCTTCCAAATCTCTTTAGAAAGCAAAATATTATAACAGCTCTACAGGTAAATAAACCAGCGAGGCCTTTGTGGCAAAGGAGGTGAACATGACAGGTGCAGAATAGGGGGCTCCTTTTAATCAATGCTACTGTTTATTCTGGCTTACCTGAAGTAGTGCATATCCTGCCAAACTGCCTTCATTCCATATTAAACAGATATTCTTTTATTCTGATACAGAGTGAATTTACATTTAAACAGGCACAGCACTCGCATTCACAGCATATGGTCATTCTAGCCACCCCGGCGGTTTTACATTACAACACAGGAGGTCTGTGTGATGCACTTCACAGGACAAAGAGGATTTCCTCCCTCTTTCTTTTTCTCCCTCTCTCTCTTTTTCCTTCCCCCTTGCCCTCCTCCCTTGCCCCTTATACACACACAGACACAGAAACCACCACCAAGCAAAGTATATTAGGAATTCCACAGCATTCTGCATGTCGTGTGAGCAATAGATCTACATCAGGGAAAAGCAGCCTGTTTTCCTTAAGTTGCTCTGGGCTGCAGAGTAGGGGGGGTTTCACTTTTTCTTTTTCTTTTTTTTTTTCTGTAGATTTTCTCCAGCAAAGGACATCATCACACTTATTTATAATAACTCACGTATAATATGAACCACATTGGATGAATCTTCAGCTCTCGGAGGGGGATCCTCCTTTAATCCTTCTTTCCAAACTCCTTAGTGGCTAAAGGGGCTTTACCTTGCAAGCAACTTTTGTGCTGCTCAAGCTCTCAGCAGGAAAATCTGGGACAATTCAATGTCCCAGCGGAAATCACTGGGACACCAACAGATCTTTTAAAATCAGAACATCTGGTCAGTCACCTTATCCCATTTGGGTAAACAGAACTTTCTTAATCAGGCTGTGTTAGAAAACTGATTGAAACTGAAGGTAGTTTAATGGTTATAGGATAGCACTTGGCTAATGTTTTAACACTGGGAGCATAGCATACTGTGATGGACAACAACTGTGCTAATCAGTTCTTTTAAACAACAAATTGCTTGTAGCAATGTTAAATATCACTTTTTAAAAATGGCAAAGCAACCTCAGGGAACATGTTCTTCTCTGTTTATAAAAGAGGAGTTTCCTAAGGTGATCATTCATCTATTAACAGCAAAAGGCACTGCTCATTCAATACATTTAATTAACACTGGAACTGAGGCTGGACAAATTCATTTTCACTCATTTCAAAACTGTTTCAGAATTCCTACCAAGCTCTCATGTTAGGGCCACACTGATGGCACTCCCATAGTGCAGGTAAAAGGAGCAAGGGATGAAGGAGAGATGAAAAATCTAAGGGTAGAAAAATATTTGTTTTAGTTAAGGTTGGAGAAAATGAAATATCCCAGGCTTCTGAGGAAGAAGAAAATTTGTCTTCAGCAACATCAGATACTATGATGAAATTCACTATTGTAATATGTAAATATATAAACAATATTGCAGACCAAAGGTTTGAGAATATGTGTAAAGAAAATATCAGCACTGGGTAAGTGGAAGATTGAAAGACAGCAAAAGCAGATTCTATACTGATATGCTAGCTTTATAGATCCCAACAGCATAGCTTTCTTCTCTCCATTTCTAAATGTATTAAAAACCCCTGATTCCATATGCAGGGTGCTTTTTCAAAACAGTTTTAGGCAGGAAGTTCCCTACTGTAAACCTCCACACTAAGGCTGATCTGCAATACAGAGAACTGTCCCTGTTTGTTTGTTGCACTTAGGCATCTGAGCAGGATGTGTCCCACAGCAGCCATCTGTGTGTGACCTTTGTTAATGAAGAGGCACTTCAAGTGTACCTGGAGTGCAGGGGCAGGTCTGCAGCTGGGGAGGAGGGGCATGGAGGCCCCCACTACCAACCTACTTTGTGAGTTTCTATCAAATTATTTTTCAGTCATAGTGAAGAGGAAAGGTGGGTTACTGCAGGAGGAGATGTTATTCATAATTTTAAAAGATACTCTGTTGTGAAAATAGTAAAATCATCTAAGCCTGGGGCAGATAGAGGGAAATTCATGGTTCCACACTCTTGGTTAGATCAATGTTTACAGCAGGGGAAAAGAAGTAAGAAACAAAATAAAACAAAGAAAGCTATGATTGTCTTGGCTCTCCTCATTGTAAATCAAGACCAACTCCACTCAAGTCAATGGATTTACACCAGTGTATGATCAAAATTGATCCTACTGAAGTCACAGTTACACAAATATTTTCTGAGAACCTTATTCACAAATTTTAGGGAGACTGACACTAATTGCCAGTCTTGAAAAGGAATGATCATGACTTGGTAGTTTCCTACTGCTCCAGGTGTGATGTTTTTCAGTGACTTTGCTGTTCAAAAAAGATTACAGTGAGAAGGTTTTGGTGAAGGCTTCAAGAGAAAATTCACAGACAAAATGGGCAGAATCTGGCCCTAGTGACAAAACCGCCCGTATTGTACTAATATATTATACTAATTCATTGCTAGTACTGTGCTTTTGAGGAAATGTGGAGTATGGAAAACAAGCTACCAAGAAGGAACTGTGAGGGGAAAAGTACCAGATGTACAGTAAATAAACAGGATCCTTAAGTGAACAGCCAGTCTGTGTAAGAGGGACACTGTCCCTTTTCTGGTGCTGTGCTGGTGGTTGACATCTGCCTACATGAAACCCTCACATCCCCAGAGAAGAAAATGGCTGGAAGGCTTCAGACACACAGAACCTCTTGTCCTCATTTGTTGGCCAAGAGATCTCATCATGCTAATTATTTTAATTCTTCCATGTAAGTGCAAGACATGCTGCACAGAGGATGCTGCAACAGAGAAGGTTGTATTTGCTCCATCTTTGTGTGCCCCATGCTGTATTTTCCATTCACATTTATTAGTTCTTTGGCAGCAATCAGCAGAGAGGAGTGAGAGGAACTAAAAGGGAATTCAAATCCTCCTAAATCTACTGATATTTTTGATCCTTAAACACACATTTTACTGCTTCTGAGGGGACACCGACAACTTCCCATTGTGAATCATCATGAGGGGAACAGCGTAGTCTGAAGCTGTGGGGTTTTGAATAGTCCTGTAGGTATGCATTTTCTGGGTGAAAGTGAAAAGTGAGGTGACAGGCTGATTTTTCACCTTTTTTGAGGAAAATTCCTCTGTTAAATTTATTTTGAAGTAAGATATATACGTGTTACATTCCTTTCTATCCCCCAGTCTATACTGATGTTAGATTGCCATCTCTTGCCTCTGCCAGTCTAGCAAATATAGATGGAAAGACCCAGGCAGCCCTGGAGGCATGGTGCTTCATAATCTGCTTTACCTAATCTGGACTCTCTGGTCCAGGTATGGGTAGTCCCTATTGTCTGTCTACATTTGACATTAAACTCTTGGAACATTGCAGTGCTGGCTAGACTGATGTCCAGAAATGTCCTTTCACTAATACAGTGAGTCAGAGAAAAGAGTTCTGGACTTTGCTCGTTGATGGCCAAATGATTTAATACACAGGAATTACTTTGATATGGGAATTACTCTTGTAGATGCATGCAAATGCCTTTCATTTTCTTTTTGTAGCTATCATCTCCATCCACTCTCATGATTTTGGGGTTAAGACAAAATCACTCACCATCCCTAAATAAACCTTGTATCCCTGAAGAGTGGATCACGTATACCTCTGCTTATCTTGGAGGCTTTGTGTCAGCCAATTCCAAGCTTCTGTGCCGTCTCTGGGTGGTTCAAAGCAGGCTTCCCACAGGACACTCACCCTCTCAGGGAAGTAGAAAGAAGGTTAAATTTGGCTGTCCAGCAACCCTATTCTTTTGTAGTAGGAGAATTTGCATAGCCACTTGGGATGCAGGTGCAGAGCCCATACCTAAGGAATTGTCTGAGCATTACCTCCTCTGACTGATTCTGGGGGCAACAAAGGATGTTTGCTTCATTCTTCACCACATTTAGGCAGGGTCGTAATGTATATTGCTACATAGATACATGTGCAGATGTTTGCACACCCTTGTGCGTCTACTTTTCACATTTCACACACGCTTAAGAATATTTTGCCTTGCATTTTTGTTTGTTCAGATATAGGCTCACCACTCTAAATAATTCCACCTCACACCCCCCTTTTGCTTTTTGTTGATGTTATACTCATTTTACTCTGAGCAAGCTAGTTTGTTCCTGTCCTCTGAGGAAGTTCAAGGTATAATGAGCAAAGCATCCGGATTAATTAAGCAACTTGGTGCAATTTCCCCTCCCCCACCCCCACTCCTCCTCCCATGGACTAGATTGGATCTAATCCAAACCAAAGCAGCCCTCAAAGTCAGTCTTCAGCCAACAGTCAGTCCATTCTGCTGACATCCAAAGAATGGTTTTACTATATAAATGATAAGAAATACCCTTGCTAAGACAAGAAGCCCTTTAAAGACATTACTGTCACCTTCTCAAATGTTTGCAGTGACTCCAGGCTCTTTCCAAATACTGAACAACATTTGCAAACTTTTCTGTTGTCAAGCATCCCAGTGAAATGTGATGCTTCAGAGCATATGAACTGGATGCCCAGAGCAACTGACTCTTCTGAATGCCTCGGCACCACACACATAGCAGCCTAGACAAACTCTTTCCTTTTTATTTATAGTAACTTAAACTTGGGCTTGGGCAGCACCAGGTATGTCAAATTACCTTGCTCATGAATCTTCAGGAAATTATTGCTCTCTCTACATAGTGCCATGTCCTTTAAAAAGTGCAAGGGGGAGGGCATTGTGCTCCCAATTGGGGAGCTGCTGTTTTAATGCATGTAACTGATACTGATTTATGCTCTAGACAGAATTTATAGCAAGATGGAAAAGGTTATGTTTTCATTGGAAATTTACTTCCATCATTTTCTTTAACCATCTATCTTTATGCAATCTCAGCAACTATCTCAGTCAACCAAGTGAGTCATTGGGCTCTAAATGAGGGGACTGCTGTGGGTTCTTTGTGTGTCTCCCTTTTGGAAGACTGCTGCTATTTACTGCAGAGAGGTCATTTAAAATAGGGATCACAAATATATTTCTGTGCCTTGCATGTTTTGTGCATAATTTAGATTACTGTATTAGTATATCTTTCTCGCAGGTTTCCTGCTTCTTACACAAACCACTTTATATTGTCTTCTATAGCCAGTAGATGTGATACACAGCCAGATCAGACAGATAAAGTATTAATGCTTTGGTCACCTAAGGTTACTAACTTTACCGATGTGACAGGATAGTTCTGGGTTGAGTGAGTATGTCCTGGACACAGGAGGGCAGATAATGCATAATGTTCTTTTTTTGCATAGTGGAACCCTATCATTTTATGTCATAGGGAGGCAGAAAAGCCCTAAAGATAAGTTTGAATGGAGGGAAAGCATAAGATTTATTTATTGCTATTTTCTAAAAGAAGAGTCTGCAGAATTAAGGGACCTGGGGATCCATTCTGCAGCTAAAATCATTAGAATCTTCAATAAGCATCTGCTATTTGGCACTCTATCTGTGCCTCCTACACAGCAGTGATTCTCTGGTCAGATGACTCGTGCGCATACTTTTGAGGCTATTGATTGGTAGGAGAACCATATCATCCTGTATTCTCCCACTTCATCTCATGTGACAGTTAGAGGGAGGGAGGATGCTAAAAGTCTCCAGCGATGGGGACTGCCTAAGGGTGAAATGGCAAAATGACCCATTCTCATCACTGTCTGCAAAAACAACTGAGCTGAATGCTGGACTTAGCTCCTCAGACTCCTCAGTGTGCTGTGACAAACTGATTTGAGAGGAGTGGGCAGTAAATGAACATCTTTTAGCAAAATGCCATTGCCTGGAAATTCTAACGGGAGGGGAGTATTTTACAGCCGTAACTACAACACTAAGGTTGATGAAGTGTAAAATTTCAGTGGCCCATGGCATGCTGACTTCTTCTGAATAAATATTTTTAAAATACACCTTTCTCCATATGAAAACCCTTTGACAGGATTTGAGTTTTATACAGGACTCAGTAGCAGAAAGCTCAGCAGCTGCATCTTGCCAGATGGGGAGTTGCTCATGACTGTAGCTAAAGAGCGTGTCTGGCAGAACTGAGGATTTTAGAGATGCAACCTTCTCCTGATTTCCACATTGATATTGCATAGACAGTGGAGAAGGCTGCATTTTACAAAAGGAATGTATGAGGCAGATTGCAACACAAGAGATGTTTGTAGTGCCTGTGGCTCCTCTGCAGCTTAGTGGGAGCTCAGAGCACTGCAGGAATTGCTGGACTACATGACCAGTAATTACCTGTTCCAGAGTTCAGGGCATTCTCCTTGAAAATTTTTACCACTAATACTTTAAAATATACTGCAGAATACAGGATTACTAGATGCCAAATGTAGAAGTTCTTACAAGTTTAGTGACAGGAATAACTTTTTCTTAATCACCATCCAGAGTAGACTAGCGTGAGTGCACATCTGTTCTTCTCATGGTTCTCTTCTTTACTTATCACACCTGCACAGGGTCTCCAACAGTGATACTCTGCAATGGAGAAGCACCTAGGAGATGCAAAGGTGAGCTCAGAGGGATGCTTAAAGAGGAGTGGATTTGATTGCCTCTTAGTAATTCTGACCAAGGTGGAACTGAACTCAGCATCTTGAGGTTAAAGGATGGAGCATAAAATCTGTTATTTTTCTTTTGCCACTGCATGCTTGTACCAGAATGAACTTCCTTCATAAGCCACAGCACAGATGTCACACTCTTCTCTCATTCCCTTTTGTAGAATAGTCCCTGATTTTAAAGGCTTTACATCAGACTGCAATTAAATGAAGGAAGTTTTATTGTACTCTCAGTTCTCTGATATTACATCTAAATGATTAGTATATGCAAGATCACGAAATTAGGGTTTCCCTGTGAAGCTCCATTAGTTCTTCCCTAGATGAGATCCACCAAGAAGCACCTGAACACCTCACCAACCACAATCCTTTCACCACTGATGCTTGTTATTTGCAGCTTTCTGTACTTTTTAATATAAGACATTTTTCAACATTTCCGTACTGTAGCATCATTCTCTTAAGCTTCAATAAATGCTAGATAATACTGGCTGAAATCCTAGAGTATTTTATCTCTCATCAGAACTTTTTTGAGTATCAAAACAGCCTCTGAAAAAAAATTTGTAAATTAGCGATGAAACAAATGGCAAGAAGGAAGATTATTTTGTGAAAATTCAGTCTTTGTTTTGTGCTTCAGTTTATTCTGTTTAAAATCAATACAGCCAGCTCTGCAATAGCTAACTAACAGCCTAGAATTAGTGCAATCAAATGGTTAAAAGTTAATTGAAACCAATGTGTGTTGAGATCATAGTGTGTTTTGTTTAGGGTTTTTTTTTCCCCAAGCAAAGTGCTATGTGTTATTCAGTCACAGAGCATAAAACAGGTCAAAGTCAGCAAGTCGCACGGAGAACAGGATTAATGCACTCTGGTGCTAGTGGGCTAACGCACTGCAGCAGCACACCGGTGGCTAAATATTTAAATTATATGTATGTCAGTGTGCAGAACAACTTGAATGCAACCTGCTCTTTCCTTCGTATAGTCCGGCTGTGAATCCTGAATAACATTCAAGTTCAGAGCAGCCACCCCCTCTGACTATCACAGAGCTAACTGGCCTATTGTGATGCTGCTGCCATTTTTTCCCTTCATTTTTTCTCCCAGCATACTGGGGGTATTTTCAATTAAGAAGAATTCAATTTTGAATCACAGTTTTGCAAAGGGTTCAATGCTAATGAGTAAACATAGGAGGACTCGGTAATAATAATTCATAAGCAGCAGGAAGAAAAGTGCATGCTTTGTTGTTGGACTGGTTGGAGCCAGTTCATTTTATAGAATTTCATGCCAGCTACACTCCATAAATTTTTCACAATGATCATAAAATACCTTTTTATTTTATTTTTTTCCTTTTGTTGCTCTCCAGAGTTTATTCATTACACATGAAGCATATCTGTGCTGTGAAATCCGTTACTAAATACCTCAGGACCTGTCATGCCACTGTAATTTAAATTGAATGTAACAATAATCCAGCCTGATTGCCCAGCTCACTAGTTAATGTGAGGATATTTGACTCTGTTAATCACCACAATAGCCAGGTCACATTTCCACCATTGCATAAGTAAACAGATTAACCGGCATGCAGTGCAGCCCTAACAAACGCCTCGCCGGTGACATTTGCAGCACAGCAAGCTGCAGCCTCACCTCCAGAACAAGAAATTGGCTCTGGCACTGCAAACCACAATTTTAATCATATACATGAAAACCTAAAACTTTTGAAAAGGGGCTTAGGTAAAATACACGTGCATTAGAGAATTAACCGTTCTGAGCGTGGCACCCGAGGCAGGCGGGTTATTCAGCACATGCATATTCACACACAGAGCTCACTCTTTCTCACACTAAAGCTTTGCTGCCCATCTCAGAAATAGCTCAGGCTACAAAGAGATTTAGGTGGATTGATTTTACATTATGTCAGGTCTGCCTCTCACTGTGCAACGTGTTATGATAATTAGATTTTCTGTGTTTTGCTCTGTACCTTGATCATACACTGAGCATAACTGTGAGCAACTTCTAAATCCCCGTGTTAACTACCTCTCAGGTCACAACTTTTGAATTTCCATGTTGGAATGGGTAAAAAGATAACAGTAAGTGCTGTAGCAAGATTTTTTTCTTCTTTGTTTAGTATATGTTTTAGAAAAGAGGGAGAGGAAGAAAGAAAAAAGAAAGAAAGCACGCCAGTGATGGTAAGAGCTGATAAGATTCAATCAGGTGAGATCACAGGCTTGCTATTGTACCGCTATTTTTCAAAATTGCCCTTCCCCCTCCCCTCTTAATCCACTTTATGTACCCAGCAGTTGGGATAAGAGCCGGAGAGGATAATATCATTTTGTTTTGTCCCAGCAATATGATGCTATCAGGGCGTTGGCTGTGCTTTTAATTAAGGGAGAGCACGCTAACATGTTGGGCAAATACACGTAATAAATCTATTTCTGTATTATCTGGAGAGCAGTATTGTAAGAGCTAAGATCTTGAAGCTAAATCTAGGCCTTTGTGATCTGTTTTGCACCCTGGTGTCTCGCCTGCCGTGGAAATGCTCTCTTTTAACAATGAAAAGGTTATATATCCACCATGACTTCTGTTTTGTGCATTTTATAGGAGGTCTGAAGTCATCAGGGTCTCATCACGTTAAAGCTGCCACCACTCAGCCTTAGTGGCTGATATGTATTTTTGACACAGAGTAATCCAAGTAAGGTTACAGCCCAGCAACAGCAGCTCCTGTTGTATTTTTGCCTCCTGCTGTCTACTTTTTCCCTTCCTGTTGTTTATTTTGAGGGACAGAAAAACAAGAAGGGAAAAAAAAAAGACATTGCTGCTCAGCCAGTAGTAAAACTTCTTTTATGGGCTGGCCTTGTAGCCTAACACTACTGACACCAAGGATTTGAGAGAGGATCCTAGAGAAGCAATACACACAGCACTCCCTCGACTGCTCTGGCTCATGACCCGAGGGAAGCACCGAAGGAGCTCTCTTCATCTCTTTGCTGCCAGAAAAATGATTGGCTCAACACAGGTTCAAGGATGAGAGACACCAAGCCAGGGACAGGGAGGGACTTCACTTACTGAGAGGGGCTAGGAGGACAAAACAATTTCTCTTGCAAAGAAAGAGGGGCAAAAAAAAGCCTGAGAGCAAACATTATAATAGGACGAGAGAATATATCACCACGCAGGCAGGTACCAGAACACAAAGTTATGACATATTTTTTTCCCAAGAAAATGTTTACAGTTCACACCACGTCTAAAGCACTGCCACTATTGAATGAGGCTGAAAACAAAGCTGACTTAGTGGTTTCACATGCTTTTATATAACCCTATAATTTTTTTAAGCGCTTTGTTTCATAAAATGAAATTATGTAGGCAATTAGTCTATACTGTGCACTAACCCCTGTTACGCCTTGGCTAGGAAAGGGAATTTAAAAGAACAGAGTTATTTCATTTAAAAACAAGTTATTTTGTATGCCCTACAAGTTTTTCTTTAAAAAGTGCTATTTATTATATAAATGAATTATTTCATTGGTCTTCCTCATGAATGCTTTGAAAGCCATTAAAAGATGGCATTTACTTGGGCATATATATCCAAAGCCAAAAACTCTATCTGTCACTTGGGAAAATAGGTAAAGTAGAAGAGAATGGTGACTTGGACTGGAGCTGGAGCCTTTTACACAGACATTGAGGGCAGCTCTGGGCTGGAAACTCACTGAGAATCAGCTGGTCTAGTATTGTTTCACTGTGGCTCCCTGAGAACCTGGCTTACACAAAATATGAACTGCCAGTTCAGGGAATGAAGGATAAGAACAGAACTGGAATGGACAAAGAAGCATCCTCATAGTCCAAAGTAGTAGTCACCACTTCCTGTAACCTGCTTCTTGCTCAGACGGGGAGATGCCAGATAGGAGACTCCCTGCATCTGACAGACCTGGGGGAGGGTAGAGGAAATTAGGTTGAAGGGTTTGATCCTTAAAAGGCTCTGAAATGTCTCAGCATCACAGTGGGATGTTTTGTTTTTCTTGTTGTTATTGTTATCTGGTCTTGTCACTGGCAAGTCTGATCTACCAACTCCAATAGATCTGATTGTTTAAATGGCAAGCAGAAGGTATCAGCTGTCTCTGGGTTTCAGGCTTTCTCCTGGACTGTGCAAAAGGAGTTAGAAAGATCTACTTCATCAGAGGAAGCAGTGCCTTCAGAGTTGCCTGGAATTCTTCAGTTTGCATGGTTTGGTGCAACATTTAAAAGCATCCCAATATATTTCTGCACTTTTTCAGAACTAGAAAAAGGGATGCAGAGGAGCCTGTTAAAGAAGTTTAACCTCCTGGTCTAAATGCCACTACAATACACTGGAGAGAAAGCCAGTTATCACAGTGACAGAAGACAGAAGTGATATAACAAAGATACATTGGATATTTCACCATGAAGAATACACCGCACTACGAAGACACCAAAGGCAGAGTTTTCTAGAGCAAAATATAAGGCCGTGAAGGATTGAGGAATAGAAATCTGAGACCATTGTTGGTCTTCTGGCAAATCTTACCCAAACTTTAGGTTCACACAAAAGCTTGATAGCAGAAAATTATTTGAGTTTTGGAGGATCTTTACTTCCATTGCTCCTACACTAAGCAGAGCTCATAGGCAATGCTGTGCACTACTGCAAATTCTCCAAATGTGTAAGGTCTTCATACCCAACATTTGCACTGCAGCATTACAGGTATTCAGACTAATTCTGCTTGGGCTGGGGTGCTGTCACAGCCGCTTGCAGATGCCAGGTCATTAAACATGTGCTGGTGTCTGTCAGCATGGTACAATATTTGGGCTAATTTACAGCTATGTACCTTTTCTGAAATGTTCATTGGCTATGTATATTGTGCATAGAATAGCAAAACTGCAAGGATGCTTCTTCTAGAATAGTAAAATTAAAACAGAAAATAAAGGAATAGCTAAATTGCATCCTGTTGCCAACCACGAATTAATAATCAAGAACTCAGATGGCTTTGACTTGTAGGAAGAGGATAGAAATCACCCTGACTTATATTATAATAATTTCATCCAACATTTTTGAGTTACCTTCATCACAGGCTAAATTCTCTTCCCCAGCACAGTCCTCCTCACCAGAAAACAGCTAAATTAAGTTCTCTTTGTACCACTTGGTATGCTGAAACTCTCTTTTTTCCTATATGCTTTTTATTCCATCAGAATAAGATATATTAAACAAGCATTCTCCAAAAATGTTAATACTTCACAAATACCTTTCATACAACTTCAAATAAAGCATTAAATGATACACTTTTACAGAGCTACACAGGGTTTAACTTGCTCCATGTGTTTTTGTAAGTACTGAAGAAGAAAACTATCCATGGAATAATAACACAGCAGAGTAGATCAGGTGGAAGGAATCAAAATGCATGGAGAGCTCTTTAGTCTATTCACGGGTTCAAGTTCTGTCAATGACACCTGACATTCCAGTAGCAAAATACACCTTGATAACTATAGATGTCAGTGAAGGGCAGAGCTCTGAAGAGCTGCTCTCTGAAACATTACCCACTGATTTTCCTTTTAAGCTTATAACTGCATGCCTGTTTTCTTTAAACTTTCCCAAAGAGGAGCCAGTGTGTTTCCAATTTGATCAGAAATCATTGAGACTGATGAAATGTTAGGTGTTGATAGGCAATTTCTGTTAATCCCAACCATTTTTCTCTGATAGGCTTTCCGATGTAGAGAATTTCTGCAAGGGAGATAGGCAGGTGAGTAGGTGCCACTGCTGCCCAAGTGATACCAATGGTGGCAGGGCTGAGCAAACTGAGAGTTCTTGCTTGCCCTCGTAGTCTTAAAAGCATTAGCAGAACTAACTGCATCACCGGGGTGATTACAAGGTAGTGGCCTCATGCTGAAAACATGGAAACGGACTTGCTGTTATTGTCTTAACTCTCCCTTTAGTTGGTTTTCATGGTCCCTGTTGCAATCATAGGCAACCTTCTAGGCTGCCGTTTTCCAAGGTTTGACAGAAGCCAGATGTAGTTGGTGAACCTTATGATGTGGTCAGCAAGAAAATATGCAGTATCACAGTCCCCTAATGCTGGGCAATGTTATACACCACCAGGAGGTACGTTTGTTTTGCCAAGTTGGTCTATAAGCATATTTTCTGATTACAAAATAATCTCTTTGTAAAGATAAAGCATTGTACAGGGTTGTGAGACATTCTGGTGGAGTGCCATATGCACCACAGGACTCAGCTGAGATAAGACTACAGCAAGAGCATGTGGAATGCACTTGCTTTGTGTCAAAGTGTACATATAAATTTAATACTGTATTGGCTGTTTTTACTGGGAAAAGAAAAAGGCAAGAATCTGAGTTTTAATGGTGATGGCTTTGCCTGAATCTCCTTTGCTTCCAAAGTTGCAGATTGAATGCAATATTATTTTAAAGTATTTATGCAGATTTATTATAGGATCTTCAAATGAGTTTAAATTGCTCTGTTTGCTACTTCAACAGAAAACTTGGCCTTTGTGTTCTCAAGTCTTATCTCACTGATCATCCAAAAGGGGAAAGATGGAAATTAATTTATAGGCATACCCTTCTTTCCCCTACAAACAGGCCTGAGCAGCACAAAGGTACCCCTAATTTGTAGCATGAAGAGTTGACATGGTAGTGGCACAAACAATTCAGAACCGTTCAGGGCTTCTGGCTACCCCTTCAAATGCTCCCCAGCCCACAGAAGGCCTCTTCACCATTCAGGTGGCCCCATGACTCGCACTATTCCCCAACTTGTCCTCAGAGAAAAACTGCTCACAAAGTAGTACTTCCCTGTCATTCCCAAAACTAAGTCTGAGCTAATAAGGCACAGTTCTGCCCACTGAGTAAAACAAGTCAATGAACATGGCAAAACTCATGGTTTAAAAAGGCTTCTGTTAGGTGGTTTATGCCATGTAAACAGGCATTGTAGATATTTCAGGAAAAGGTCTTGACTGGTTTAATTTCTGGTGATATCTTAGGGACTGACTATAAAAAAACAGGAGCATGCCCAAAGATTCACATGAATTCTTCAAACACAAAGATAAAAAAAGAAAGAAAAAAAAAAAAAGAAAATACTTCAGTGCTCTTCAAGAACCTGCTCAGCAACAGGCAAACAGTGTTCTAGTCATAAATCCAAAACACAGCATCATACGGGCACAGAATCTGAGGATAAAAACCACTGTGACTGTGGTTATTAATGCACCCCAATATTATGCATCCTTGAACATTAGGACTCAACCTTAGGGCTGTTGTGTTGTGCCTGACTGTCCACAGCAGTCCCCAGTGAACTCTTTCGGAATACAAGTACTGCCAGAGTATGAAAGCAGTCTGCCCGTGTCCCATTTTTCTGGATGGTAACATTCCAGTGAGGAGCTGTTAACTCAGTGCAGTCTGGCACTGCAGTTCTGGGTTACTGAGGCAGCCAGCATTGTGTCTGCTTCCACCCAGAAAGTAGCCATCATGGAACAGATGCAGTGAGGTTTCTGTTCTGACCTCAATTCCAAAAGAAAAATAACCTTTAGTACGCCATTTTTTATGTCCATGAAGAAGAATCAAATCTATTTATTTTTGCCAAGCCCATGCTAACAGGACTTTCTGGATATAAAGTTTCCAGAAGTCTTAGTGAAATATTTGGGTAACACAGAAATGGGAACCAAACTCCAGAGACTGCATTAAGAAGATGACTCTACTATCTTGTGTCTGGGTCTGTCTTAGATTACTATAATTGGTATCTGTTACTGTCTTTTTGAATGCCACCAGACATTCTTTTACCAAATGTGCTGCATGAGATGCAGAACATATACAGCTCTCTTTACTGTGCTAAAACAGCAATTAAATGGCAACAGCAAGATTTACATTTACCACCTCCTCAATGTAAGGACAGTAATGTTGGGGTCCAGATTTTCTACTGATGTTGCTGAATATTTCCTCAGTTCTCTTCTATTGCTGTTTTCCTATGCAATTTGAAGAGAGGACAAAAAATGAGTGAGAGGGAAACAGCATCCTCCTTTAAAGTCATCATGTCTGTGACATGCAGAAATGTAGGCTACTAGAAATACCCTTGTGTCACTAGTGGTGTACATATGAATATCTTTTTATCAACTGCAAAATCTATCTGAAGGTTGTTCACAGCTTGTTGGACTTGATCAAATTTGCTGAAAGGGAGAATTCTCCTGACCTGGCAGACAGCGAATATTTGGACAGAATCTGCTTACTTTATCTGTGAAGTGAGAGCTTAGTTCTTTATCATTTCTATGTATAACTGCATACAAGGTATCTACAAACAATCCAATATGCTGGTTTTGAGGCCAGAAAAATACGGTGCTCCTTATTAGTCTCAACAATTTCACAGACAAAACAGAGACAGATAGTCCAAACAGGAACCATGAAATGCCACAGCCATGAAAGGGAACATTTTCATTCCCAGTTGCATTACTTGCATATACAATCATCACCAAACCTTGTAACTACCCACTGCACAGTAGCAGTGTTCCCTGAAAAGGCTCTTAAACTCTACTCTTCACTGTGCTTGCTCAGGGCTCCAGTAAAGACTCACCAACTTCAGTGATTTTAACCCGGGTCTCAGCAAACCAGGCATGTAATTAAGGGAACATGTGAGTTATTTTTTTCTTTTTTTTTATGTACAGATTCTTTTTCCTACCTATTTTGTCTACTTTACTATAGACACTTAAATTTAGAATAATGCTTTACAGAAACTTCAAAGTCAATTCTAGAAAATTAGGAACATCAATAAGCACAGAACAAATGTGTGCTGCTTTAAATGAATATCAAAAAAGGGTAAAATAGACCTAAAGCCTAAACTTCCACAACTTCCATGTAGAAATCCTGATATGATACCAAATTAAATAGGTGAAAAAGAATCCCTTTGAATTTTGTTTTTGTAATAGGTCAGACCTATGGCATAATTAGTCAAAATATTAATGAGAATACCTCAATGTCACTGCCACTTATAAAGACTACTGAAAAAATGGACTGAAAATAGCTTCTGCTATCTATGCTTGCTTTTAATATAGATGAGACTTTGAGTTCTAGTTTTTCTTTTTTTAATAGTGAGACCTTACATTAGAACTTGTATTCTGCATTTTATCTTTTCTTAAAATATCATTAGCAGATGTAATTTTACAAGAGGCTTGTAGTAACACAAAAGAAATTGGGAAAGTAGCCTTTTCCCATGAACAAAAAATAGAAAAGGAAGTCCATCCACCTTTAGCTGGAGTCTGGATACGAGAACAGCTATACTTGGCATTGTATCATTGGTCAATGGATCCCCACGGTCATCCTATGAAACCATATATCCCTCAGTATTATCAGTTAAAAAATTTTATTATAAAGGAGAACACTGGACCATGTGAGTTCTGACAGCTGACACTGCTACATAAGAACAATTCTTTAAAATTAAAATCTAACTGCTGTTGTTGACATATTCACGACTGAAAACTTAGTCATGCTTCTTCTCATTACTGGGATTCAGGCAAGTCAGGATTATTTTTGTAAGACACATTACAAATGACAAAGTTGTACATGACCTGCTGCACTCCCCCCAGTGTATGCATACCTTTAATTAAGAATATCCCATTGAGACTTCTGAACACTGCTTTTGACACTTAATGTAGCTTGTGAAGATAAACAGACATCAGTTTTCAAGTGAGGATCCAGCACACAGTGTTTGGGAAGTAGAAACCTCTGTTTCCTTAAGTGAACTCTTCAGGCAATTCTAGTTGTGAATATACAGCTGAGGGCTGTAGAAGTTTGGGAAAACAGTCCATGAAGCGATCTTTCCTGCTTCTGACTGTGCTCTCCATCTCTTTTCAGGAGGCCTGGCTTGCACTGCTACATTCACCAGCTGTATAGTTAGTTTTGGAGGAGAATGGATTTGCTGATTCCAGACACTGTTTGGAGGTGCCTACCGCCAGAGAGTTTGACCTGGATTTACAGAAGACAGATTATATTCCAATCTCTGGATGCAGATGCACTTCAAAAGAAAAAGATTGCTTATCTGAAATCCATGAGCATTTTCATCATCTTACCTGTTTCCAAGACTGAATGAAACCTGTGGGTCCCTACAGCTGAAAATTTTGCCTTCAGTCTTATATTTCTGTCTCTTTAGAAAATAAATGTAATATCATTGCATTTGTGCCTCCATTATGCTCCAGAATATACTTCGAAGCACCCATCTGGCCTGTAGGGTGGCTGAGCTTAGTTTTCACTGTGAGGTATTAATGGAAGTTTAAATCAATGTTAACCTGAAGCAATGTCCCTATTTTCTGTAACAGCTTCTTCTGACCTGACTTTAGTTTCTATCCACCAGTTACAGTTGATCTGGATAAAAACCAATCTTTTTCTAACTTCTCCTCTCCCTTTCTAAATTGATGAAGTTCTTCCTATGCTTCAGATAGGAAAGGACCAACCCTCTTTCCAGACACAGGATGTCTTTGAGAATATGTTTGTGCTTATGATGATTCTCACTTTAAATTTGATTAAAACAGTGTTAAAAAACTAGTATAAGTATTTCAGTTTATGCTACATATCTCTGTGATTGGAAATTCCATAGACACTGAACGTGAAAAAAAATCATTTTTGTCAGAAATAATTAACCATAACATGCAAGGGTTTGATTCCTATGTAATCTTTATTTGCTTTGTGAACATTCATTTTAACATGCCTTTAAATTACCTGTAGTGTTTTCATTTAATGTTGCTATGATATATTTATTTGTAGGTAAAAAATTGTTGAGCTGATGTGGTCACACAGTAAACCACAATTGAATTTAATTCCTGGGGAAAAAAAATTAAATATCAATTGCAAAGTAAACCTTTACTATATGAAAAAACAAACAAGTTGGCCACACAATATGTCCTGTGTAAAATAGCTGATTTGCTTTACAGTTTATCTCTAAAACATAAGCATAAGTTTCTGTTACAAGAAAAGAAGGTTTATTGTGTTCACTGTTTTTACCATCCAAGACCTCTTCAACGTGATCTAAAAGATTGCACATTCTGCATCTTGTCATGCTCCAATTTGCTGCTGCTACTACTAGCAGGACATCACAATAATCAGCTTTTGTGGAACACTGATACGAGGCACAGGTAAATCCTGCGCTTCCTCTACTATTTAAGAGTAACATAGCATTTCAAACTGCATAAATATGTAACTGTAAAAAAGTGCAATCCTGTGCAGGTCCTGACTTCACAGAGCACACATGCTACTTTTTAAGTAAATACTTAAATACTTGGCTGAATTTGGTAATGCTGATGATGGCTCTAGTCATATTTACTTAAGCCCCCATCTTCCCTAGTGAGAGAGAATTCCAAACTTGAACTACCATAAGAACTGGACCCTAACGTGAGCTGGCAGAGGACAGACCACTTCTCTTATGGATATGGATGAGACAATACAGGCTGTATGGATACACCCTCTAAAACTGGGTTATAGGGTCTTACTCTGTCCAGCCACTCCTGCACAGTGGGTTGGCTGTTTAAAGGTAATAACCTCTATGGAGTTTCAGTAAGCTGTCTTAACAATTCTGCAAAGCAAAATATTCCCTTGTTCTTCTTTTAATATGGTTTATCTTTGGCTTTTGGGTTTTTTTCTCTCACTTGCCGCCTCCCCTATTATTCTGCTTTGCAGGCACAGTCAGACCATGAGATGAGGCACATTAACCAGTTTTCTTCTAGGTTCAAATATTTTTGATATCTTCTTCAGGACAGCAGAAAAGGTCTAGAAATGGCCTTCTACATCCAGCACAGTCTTTTCTTTATTTCTTTAAACATTGTACTTTGAAATGTATTTGGGCTGTTTTCACCACTTCCTCCGAATAATTCAGCTTGATACTTATTGCCTCTCTTGGTGGGGCAGGGAATGTTTGATAGCAGTCGTAGCAGAATTCCAAGCTTAAAAATTAAAATAATCATTTATGGAATATTTTAAGGTGATAGAAGAAATGCTGTAATGAATTGGTGAAACAAATAAATGTGTTGAGAGAATCAGCTGGGGCAAAACGTCCTGTGAGGAGCAGCTGAGGGAGCTGGGGCTGTTTAGCCTGGAGCAAAGGAGGCTCAGGGGGGACCTTTTCACTCTCTGCAACTACCTGAAAGGAGCACACAGCCAGGTGGGGGTCGGTCTCCTCTGACATGTCTCAAGTGAAAGGATGAGATAAAGAGGGTTTAAGTTGTGCTAGGACAGGTTCGGGTTAGATATTAGAAAATGTATTTTCGCCGGAAAAGTGTCTAAGCATTGGAATAACTTATCTAGGGAGGTGGTGGAGTTTTCAAGAGGTCTCTGGATGTGGCACTTGGGGGTATTGTTTAGGAGTGATTATGGTGGTATTAGGTGGAAGATTAAACTGGATAATCTCAAAGGTCTCTTCCAACCTTGGCAACTCTGTGATTCTGTGGTTAATTTGTATTTATGGCCAACAAAGAAGAAGAATTGAGTGAATGAATCTCTGTGAAGGGTTTTCAGCCTGCTGATAGATAGATGGGGACCACAGTAGTTGGGAGGATTATCAGGACAGGAAAGAGAACCTAGCATCCCATAATTATCACAGGAAGTACTCAGTCTAGGAATTGGAAAAAGCCAAAGAACTGAAAAGTGGCAAAAGACACACTGAGATATCAGAAAGTTGTATGTGGGAGGGGATTTTTTTAAGTGGAGAGAGTGGATAATAAATAATTGAAAATTAAATTACAGTATAACAAAAGGAAGTACGAGCAAGAAGTAATTTTTAAATATTTGTTGAGTAGAAGAATATACAGTAATGCGGCAAAGGACACGGAATCTTTGTTTGTGGACATGGGTGTATAACAAGAAGGACCAAGGTGAGGGCCATGTCGCTGAAGAGATCCATCTCCTGCTCTGTGGGCTGGTACTCCGCACCCTCCAGAACAGCGGCTGCGCCGGCAGTGGAACTGTCCATGGTCCTTGTAAGAACCTCCCTGAGGCCACTTTCATTCACATGCACAACCAGACACCCGTGGTTAACCCCTCACCTGGATTGGTTTCCTCCTTCTGATAGAAAACAGGTTATCAGAGTTAGATTTAAGTTATGGACATTTTCTCTTGTGACCAAAATATCACTCTTAAATAAAATAAGAGGAAGCACAGTTTGGGGGGTGAAAAGAAAGCATGCACTTGAAAACCTTCTCCTTTTTTTTTTTCTTTTTTCTAGGAATTTAATTTTGGTTCAAAGACCTTTGCTTTTTTATTGAAGGAAGACTGTTTAGTGGCAATGGCAGCCTACAGTTTCTCAAATTAAGCTTACTCTTAATAAGAAACATGAACTAAAGCTGAAAAAGAATGGAGAACTTTTGGTTTTCTAAGCTTTGTGCTTCCATTTTTACTAAGCTATATTCTAGAAAACATATTTTACTAAGATGGTGCATTGCAGTTAATGCATTTATTGCATTGATTTAGTTCATTCAAGTCTCTTTTTGTTCTTTCAATTCCTTTAGAAACGGAGTCTCTAAAAAGTGTAATTTTGTCAATATTGTTGCATATCAAAAAAGAAAACTAAAGCATATTACATGAAAGAGAAATAGGGTGTTACTTCTAAAAGTGCTTAAAAGTAAGTAATCTATGCAGGTTGCCACAGGCCTATCCTATCATACAGCTAGACAACTTTAAAGAGACCAGTAACAAGTTATTCAAAGCTGACATGTAGCACAGGGCTCTTTACAAATCTTCAGTCTACGTTTGGGTTGCTTTCATCTTCCTTTTAGCAAAGCTCCATCTGAAAACAATCTGTGGAAGAGTTGCATGGCTAAGGAAGTACATCTCTTTTCATCCAAATCAGAATCTTTAAGGTGTGCAGGGGATATGAAAATGGGGTTAAAAATTAAATGATGTAAGCTGGAATTCCAGTTCTCAGATGCTGAGTACAACCTAGATGTATTTTACTCATCTCAGTGCCCCATGGGGAATCTCATAAAAGAGCAAAGTGGTGGGGACCACCTTCCAACAGACCCACCCGATTCTAATTCAAACACATAGTTAGAACAAGATGTTTTACAATCCACATTGGATGTACCGCAATGAAACGGGACACCTAGGATTCATAATCGGGGCCCTTGGATCTAGTTGTTGACCTTGCTAGAACCACAACCTCAGGAAGACCAAGCGGCACCATAAATGATTGATCGATCATATCTGTTTACATTCACAGGATGCATTTTGTTTTTTCTTACTGAGTTACATTTGATATTACTTCTTTCATTTGATCTCTTAGGCTTCAGCAACTGTCATAGCTCTAAATTTACAGTATTCACCCTTTCATTTGTATTGTAGTCATTGATCAAGAACAGAAAACTATTCTTTTCTTTTTAACTCTTGACACTGAAAATTCCTCTAAATATGATCCTAGCACAGAGAAAGGACTACTGATTTTCACTTTCAGCTAAGTCACACGGTTAAGTAGCATTTTCAAGGACCTATATAGCCAAGGAGCAGCACAAAGGACTCCACTAAGATTATTTTCTCAGATGATCTAGGATCTATGGGTCTTTTCAAGGAACTCTGGAGGGCAGATTTAATATCAACTTTTCCAAGATTCTTGACTGGATTTTATTTTCACCTGCCTTTTCAATTCTGATAGTTAGTTTCAAACATTTGGAGGAAATTTTTTCTTGGTGTGTTGAAATACTATCTATATGTTCCCTCCACTTTTGGTTACAAGTGTAACTTCTTGACAACTAGCAGTTGTTTGCTACCTGACAAAGCTTTGGAAATTCAGCTTCAAATGGTTTTCCTGAAGAAAATACCTATTCCTAATTTAAATTACATGTATTCGTTCTTATAGTGTTATTTAATGTTCTCTGGTTTAGGTACTTTGTTGGGTTTTGGCTGGTTGGTTGGGGGTTTGTTTGGGTTTTCTTACCTACTATATCATAGACAAGCTTGAATATAAAGTATTAAGTTATTATCTTTTCCTTCTCAAGCATTGTCTTCACCAGATTCAGTAATGAAACAATATGATTTGAATAAACTATCAATAATGCATATTATCTGTCCTTATTTTTAGACATTTAAAGGTTAAAGAACTTTTATTCCATTTGTACATTTTAATTTTAATAGTGTCATTGTGGCTGTTCTTGTTTTCTGTGCTTTTTGGTTGCGCTGCAGACCTGCCATGTTGAATTTATACACCTCTTTCAGACATGTATCTCCACTTGCATCCCTCAAGTGTGTGCCTTTCTGCTCAGAAGTGAACGCAAACTGTCTATGTGTAGACTGGTCCACAAAATTCTGTTCTGTAGCAAAACTGCATTTTCTCCCTTGCATTTGAATAAGTAATGGTAGAAATGCTTTCCAATTTACTGTGCCTCTATATAATTTTATTGTTAAAGACTGTTATGGGATGTGCCTGCTGTTCTAGTTCTATGCTGATCGATCTCCTAGCGTTGTAAACTTCACTTCTTCAAGGCCTGGAATAATGACATTCACAATGTGTTTGTTTATTCTGAACTATCAAATTAGTTATACCTTGATAAAACATTACTTATACCTACTGATGACTAAAGAACAGGAGAAGAACCTCTGATATTCAGAACTGGCTACAACTGGGGTTATTTATGGGATACACACACAGAGACACCAGTTCACCTTTTCAGTTGCAGGAATCTAAGAAGTCCAGGGAAAAAAGACACAGGAGCATAAATGATTTGTAATTCTGTTCTGAAGTTATCACCCATAGCATGAATGAGAAACAGTAATCTCTCTCGGATCAGCTTGAAATATCAACCAGGAGAAATTGCTCCCAAAGCATTTTGCAGGTATTTATAGTGCCTCATCAGCAAACCCACAATTTGGGAACATTACAGTATGGCTACTCTTGCAGTATTTTCCATACATTTTTAAGATACATTTCTTAGTCATCTGTGATGTAAATTTAGGAGTTGATACCATGCTAGAACAAGCAGCTAGTCAGAGAATCAGAGTTCTGCTATTTTAAAAGTCCTGGGGCAAGCAAGTTCTTGTGTGCACATGGATTCTGAGGATTAACCCTGGCAAATCACCTGGAGCAGAAATACAGCAAGTCCAATAGTTTTCTTTGGACAAAATCTGCACAATTTTATGTGTTTTTACAAGTTAATACCACACCTGAAAGAGATACTGCACATCCAGTGATGCCAAATATCTTCAAATGTAAAATCAAAGTCCATGCAAGTCGTATACAGTTGAAAACCTCACTTTACTTTGCAACAGCATAGCATTTTACCAGCTCTCATAGGGATGTAGAGCTGTAATTTATGTATCATGTACACTAAATACTAGAAGAAATCTCAGCCCACTGTTTTGTTTTGACCAAATTTTAGAAAAGATTTGGCCAAAATTCTCTATAAAATTGATATTGTAATATTCCAGTTCACCCTATATTTGTGCAGCACTCAGCGGCTACTTCTTTTCTTGATTGGAAAAAACCTTTAAGATCATCAAGCCCAACTATAAACCTAACACGGCAAATCCACCACTAAGCCATGTTCCTAAGCACCACATCTACACGTCTTTTAAATACTTCCAGTGATGGTGACTCAACCGCTTGCCTGGACAGCCTGTAATCCTCCATTTAAATCCATGTTACCTGTTAAGTACAGCGAATCTAAAACAGTTTACAGAAAAATGATGGATTTTTTTTCTGAAATGAGCCATTTTTACAGTTTTGTAGTAGAAAGGAAAATCAGTTCAATAAGAGAAGCTATCTATTATGCATTGACTATGAACAAAGGGAATCCTGAGACATTGAGCAAGGCTTTCTCAAAGACAGAAGAAAGCCTATAATATTTTTATTAATAGACTATAAATGAAAATTACTCCAATTACAAGTCTTTTTGTATTTTTGCTAAAATGAAAGCATCCTTCAATGTGCTACAAAGCATATTGCCCTGCTGGGGTTTTGTAAGGTCCCACTGGTGCTTCTGTGACTAGTCTATGTCATTTAAAAATATAAGAGCATTACATAACAGAAAGAGGAAAGATAAATAAGGGACGTTGGTGTTCAGAACGCTTTCAATGTGCACACAAAGTCAGAGTTTAACAAGTATACATTGTAATTCAGAAGGATTTTTGTCTTTAGTCCATTGTAATGGCGGAATATGCCACTGAAGTTGAAGGAATTATGGAATACATTAATCTAGACCCCTCCATGTTTGAGGTTTTCTTTTTTTCAGGCCTACCATTTCAGATTAATGTCAGACATAACTGAGGAGGGAGGTATGCTCAGTTCCTTGTTGAATTCTAAAAGTCTATCTTAATTCTTACCTGTAACACTTCCCCTCACCTTTGAAATGTCACATACAATTATAATTTACTTTCTTACAGGGAAAATATCCAGGGAAATTCCCTTCAGACCTTGTAATATAAATCCAGATAAAATAATGAGAACTTTATATGTGTAACAAAGGAACCTGTCTGAACAAGAAGCTTTTGAAAAGCTATGCTGTCGAAATTAGCTGATGGTTTGGAATGAACTGAGCAAACAGAGGAGAAGATACTTAAAAAGAAGGCTTCCAGTATATCAGAAATAGTAGGTCTGCTAAGGAGGCATCAATTTTGCCTACAAAATGTTGATAATGGTATCTCAGTCTGTGCTATGTCTACGTGTGTTCTACACAAAGAAAGAAAAAAGTGGCTCTGAGTAACAGCAGTAAAAACCATGAATATACACTTCTGGGAAAAAATCAGCACATCAGAATTGGACCATGCTATAACCCTGAATGGGAGATATATGAAAAGAATTATTTTTGACTAATTTAAACCTGAGTTAAGACTGGCACTCTGGAGTCTCTCCATATTGGAAAAACTTGGTTACATTGCAAAAACAGGTTTCTGTACAGCATTAGTATCTACTCAAATGACATGAAGCACATTTTAGTTGTCTCAGGTGTTCAAAACAGTCTTCAGACCTTTGAAGACTTTCTTCTTAAGGAAGCCAGGCATTTCCAGCTTACTGTTTGCCCCATTTCTTCAGGCTTAGTTAATAAAAGTCTCATGCCCAATAAATATCCATATATTAATATAGCACCTCACAATGCTTCAAGATTGATTTATGGAATCAAAATAATTGCTATTTTACAAGCACAAAAATGAAAGAGATTACAGTCCCTACAAAGGGAGTATTGCAAAAATAACATATATACACTTGTAAGGAGAAAAGAGAAGGTACTAACTCTGCCCCTATTTTCCATTTTGGTCTCAGCGTAGAAAAATAGAAACTCCAGTTGGTCATCGCAGAGCTTATTCTCCTTTCGAAAATGTTGCCATACAATAGAATAGGATCTAAAGAGCCATGGGTTTTTTGCACCTATGGGCATTTGGAGAAGAAGGGGAATTAGATAACATCTGTTTCATGGTCTGCACAGATTTTTCTCTTTCCAATGGATACTGTTATGCTCACAAGAGAAGCACTTAAACAATTTCCATGCAGCTGGATGGATTGTTTCGTGTTATTCCATGTCATCCCGGCATCCAACCCAATTGCCATTCTGACATGACAAAGCAGATGCCCCAAGTTTCATATGTGATGAAACCTTTTTCAGCAGCTGTGAATCAAATGCTTACAAGAAAAGTAAGTCTAATAAGTGCCTCCAGGTTATTTTCAAATTGAGACATTCAAATCAAATGGTTTCAATATTGTCAATCTTTGCACAAGTAACTGATTTCAATATAGGCTGAAAGGATTTCCTCATGCGTTCAAGAACACACTGGGAAGGGAGAAGTGTCCTGAAAAAAAAAGAAGTTAAAGTATCAATAACTGCTGCCTATTTTCAAAATACAACAATCTATTTAGAACTAGAACTAAACAGAGAAAAAAAATGGGGTGAAAAAACTGTCCTTAGTTAATTGCATTGTCTGGATTTGCTTCTTCTAGCCTGACATCTCGCACTGCCCACCTGCAGTCATTTACCTCTAGCTGTGTACATTTGCATCAGACAGTGGTATGTCCTCTTGTACACACAAACACTGCAGTCCAGCAACTTCTAAACTGTCTGTTTGGAACTTCTGTAGCCAGGAAAGAGAACACTAGCAAATACTGAAGCATTTATCAGCAAGGATGGCATGGAACCTTCCTGTCAATCAGTCAGCGGAGAGACATGAAATACGTGCCACATCTTCCTGAGAGAGTGTTGTTCATCATTTCTTCAAAAACACACTAGAGGAAGGAGATACAATTGTTTCAGCTAAATATGAAAAAGTTTGTCAGTTTGTAGCCACTTATCAGCACTGAATTTCAGAATCATAAATTTGCACTGCATATGTCTCTTTGAAAATATGTGTTGAAAAATACTGTCAGTGAACACAGTGCTGAATGAGACTAAGAATCTCTGTCTTTGATGGAAGTCATGCAGACCTTTTCCTCAGAAGTGAGGCTAGTGATGTCACACTGGGCAATTAAAAAAAAAAATTATTGCATTCTAGTTTTCTAAGATTTGCTGTTATTTCAACGTGAGAAAATATAAGCGTGGGAAGAGAATTTACAATTACCTATATTCAACTACATATACATGAAAGTATGGAAGAGTGGTGATTTTGGCTGGGGTGGAGTTTATTTTCTTCGCAGTAGCTTGTATGGGCCTGTGTTTTGGATTTGTGCTGAGCACAGGGTTGATAACACAGGAATGTTTTTGTCATTGCTGAGCAGTGCTTACACAACATCAAGGCTTTTTTTGCTTCTCTCCACACCCCACCAGCAAGGAGGGTGTGGGTGCCCAAGAATTTGGGAGGAGACATAGCCAGGACAGCTGACCCCAACTGACAAAGGGATATTCCACACCATATAACACCATTCCAGCATATAAAGCTGGGGGAGGAAGGAGAAAGGAGGAGCATTTGGAGTCTTGAAACAAAGAGGGTGTGCTTGATTGCACTGGTCAGTGTTGCATCTGACAAATGTTATGTAATAATATAAACATATATCACACAGGTCAGATAAAGATGGTAACCTTATGTTGAGTACATACTGTGAAAGATGGGGACTTTTTCAAAGAAGACCCAAAGATCTCATGAACCTTGTGTTAAAAATAGGAGGGGGAAATGTCCATACTCTAGAGAATTGCAGAGCAGACTTTAATGATATTCACTCCAGCCCTGCTGAGTGAATGCTTTTAGAATTTGGTATTGCAAATGTTCCGCAAAAAAACCCCAGGATTCTACATGTGGAAATACATTGGATTGGAACACAAAGGAAGTATTGGCCTTATAGTTTACCACAGGGAAGGAGAGAATGTTGTTACTTGGGCTGCAGAACACAGTAGATGCCACTTATGTTTTTGTTGTTGTTACCATATGTTTTGGATGATGATATGACTAACTCTGAAGTCACTACTGACTTCTCTAATCCCTCACAAAGGATAATAAAATGTAATTGCACCCTACATCATTATATAAGGAGAAAGATAGCACTTCTGTGCCTGTTTGTTTACTTCTTCTGGTTGCTTATGGGCTCTGTTTTTTCAGTTCTTATAAGTACGCTGCAGTAGAAACTGAGAGAAACTATTGCATCTCTGGTGTAAGCTGAGGTTTTAAGACTTGCCAGAAGTCACAAGGTCCACAGATGACAAGTTAATTTATTCAGCGAATTATTTGGGTTTATTCCTTTAAATGCAGCTACAAAGTGAAAACTAATCTGAAGTTAAATATACATATATATAATAATAATTTTTTTACCATAATGTAGCAAGTAAAATTTCTGTCTTTAAAAAATATTTTTTCATTTATTCTTTTTTTCTCAATGTTTCTTCAAAAGAAGTAGATTCATTTTGTAATCTGTTCAAGGCAGGGAAATTTTAAGCATGGCTTGATTGTTCTTCAGTAGTGTGACATGAGAATTACTGGGTGACACATTTTACTCTTTGTCATTCAGGCATTCAAAGTAAATTATTATAATGTTCCATTTCAGTCATAAAACATATGTCTTTATTTATGGGCATCTTAAGCTGTGTTGTGTACTGCAAGTTTTTGAGGTACTGATCTTCAGCCTTGCTGACAATTCAATCTGTAATGATGGAAATTAGGGAAACAAACTCTAAGAGAGTTCAGGGATCATACTTAAATATATATATATTTAACTTCATTTTGTTGACCCTTGTAAATCATTATATTATTTACAAGATTCCATGTCTTATCATAGAACAATGACATGTTGAAAATACTGCTATATCACTTATGTTCAACTCCTAGAAAAAATTGCGCCAAATTAAAGGCAAACAATTTATCAAAACTTTTCATTTCTTTAACACCTCAAAACCTTATGAATGGAAGCTGATAGATGCCAGGAGAGATGCCAGGATGTCCTAGCATCTAGACAGACCTATCTCTCTGGCTGAGCTGAAGTGCAGATCTTGAAACCTGGTGATATTGTCTGTGTACACACAGACCAACTATGCCATGGATTTAATGAATGATGACTCTCTGTAATGCTTGTGGAATAGGTCTGGTGCTTTTCAGAATCATCAATCTGACTATGAAGAGCATACAGGTGTGTACTATTGAGAAAATCCCAAGTAAAATTAGGGTAAAGCCTAGCCAGGAACTAATTTTGGTGGTAAGGACTGCCAATGTCACTGCTTGTAGAGGAAAACTTCTGTGTTCCATGGTAAATAACAGAGAGTTTGTGCCACAAATTCTACATGAAGGAGATTTGGAGCACGGCTATGTGTTCACTATTTCCACTCATGATAATCTTCCAAGAGTTTCATGTTCACGGAATTGCAGAATCACAGAATGGTTCAAGTTGGAGGTCCTCTTGTTTAAGACCCCTGTTCAAACAGAGCCACCTACAGCAAGTTGCCCATGATTGTGTCCAGATGGCTTTTGAGTATCTCCAAGGATAAAGACTCCTCAACCTCTCTGGAGAAGCCATGCCTGTGCTCAGTCACCCTCACAGCAAAAATGTGGTTTCTGACATTCAGACAACACCTCTTGTGTTTCAGCTTGTGCCCAGAGCCTCTGGTCCTGTCACTAGGCACTACTGAAAAAGTCTGGCTCCTTCATTTTTGCACCATCCCTTCAGACATTACACACATCAACAAGATCCCCCTCCGAGCCTTCTCTTCTCAGGCTAAGCGAGCCATCTTTCTGAGCTGAATGTTGTCCAAGATACCAGCAGCCTTCTTTGCAGCCAAGGCACTTCTCTGATTTATATTTATCTTGGGGCCCACCAGGACCACCAGATCTTTTTCTGCTGAGCTGCTTTCCAGCTGGGTGTCCCCCAAGCACATATTCATGCACAGAATTGTTCCTCCCAGGCACAGGATGCTGCACTTCTTTTTGAAATTTATGAGGCTCCTGTCAGCCCATTTCTTCAGCCTGTGGAGGTCTCTCTGGATGGCACCATGCTCCTCTCACCTATCAGGCACTTACTCCAGTTTTGCACCATCTGAAAACTTGCTTAGGGTGCACTCTGATCACACAGATCATTAATGAAGGTGTTAAACAGGACTGGAACCTGTACCGACCCTTGGGGTACACCACTAGCTACTGGCCTCCAACTGGACTTTGTACCACTCTGTATCACCAGCTTGGGAACAAAGACAGAGAGCAGCGGGATAAAAAGATGTCATTTTCATTTTCATTACAGCACTGGAGAAAAGGTGGTATCTTGTCTCAGCTATAGCCTTAGACACAAAGCTTCCTGAAGCAGTGTGTATTAAAGCTTCTGCAGAGACCATGAGCATGAATGATTTTCATTCTAAATTATTTTTATTCTTTGGAGTTTCAAATCTGTTGTTCCACTCCAAGGACATTGGAAAAGCTAACATCCAGTAATTCTCCTGGTGGTGTCAAAGTAAGTGCAGTATCATATTACAGTGTGACACGCTGTATCATCCTTTCCTATGTGCCTAGAAGTCCTTGCAGAGAAAGATGGGCAGTAGTCCTGCTTGGGGCAGGTCCATGTGGCTAGAGCGTGTGTTTGTAGACAGCAAATGTGAGGCCTCACTGAAATCAATGTATCCTCCTGAGGGTCTCCAGTTTCAGAAAATGGGACTTCAATACTGAACCCTGAAGAAGAGGCTCTATGTTTGAATAGCCAGGGCAGTGCTCTTTATTATATAAAAAGAGGAAATCTCACCAGCAATAAAATGCATTTAAATGATTAACAAATACAGAAATATTGTTGGCACTTGCATGTTCAAATTTTGTGTAGTTTATCCAGCATTACAAAAAAATAGAGAGACAGAACAAAAAATTTCCCTAGGCACTGATCTTAGAGGGATGTAAGAACACGCTTAATTAAGCACTATGAGTAACTCATTGTGCATTAAAATGAAGTATATGTTTAAGACTTTGCATTACGACATCCTGGGGCAGAAGACCATTCTCCCTCAAATGATCCAGAGAGGTTAGAGGGAATGTGGAAGAAAACGAACCGTGCATTTTCCCCTTACTTTGTAATCACATTTGTGCATTGGTTTTGTTGGAATTAGATACTGTATGAAAAAACAGAGGAGACGGTAAATTGACAATAAAAATGTATGTCTCCAAAACTGATGGAGTAAAAGGGGTATGATATCACTGGCAAGTCAGTCTTATTGCATACAAGCAGACAGAATGCAAACATTACGAAGACAAGAAACTTTCTCCTACCAGGAAGTGCTGTCTGGCTGCCTCTCCTCTTAACACTATTGATTATGCTCCCCAAAGGTCATAAATTACTGGAAGAGTTATTTTTAAGAATATTTGCTGAGCCTGACCTGTCAAGAGAGGTTAATCTAATGACTTTCCTAGCTTCAGTCTGCAGTAAGCTAAAGCAGGATTTCTTCTCAACTGCTGTTAAAAGCTTCCACGTCTTCCAGATTCATCCCAACTTGTTATTGAAAGATATAAACGAGTCAGATCGCAAAGTGGTTAAACTCTTCTGCACAGAGGCCAAAACAAGGGCACTGAGCAACTCTTAGTGACAAGCGAAAGTGTGTGTCTCATACTAGCAAAGCAGTGTATTGCTTTGCATGGGGCAGTTCTACACCAAAAAAACAAAAAGTTAAATAAAAACAAAATAACAACAAAGAGCTCAAATGTTTGCTTCCATCCAGAGGTATATTTTTTTTAAAAAATATTTCTCAGGGAAAACATTTTTGAGGAAAAATGGGAGGGAAAAATCTTCTTTGTCATAATAGAGTGATTCGTTATGCTTTTTTCCCCTTCTTTTTTTTTTGACATCTCAAATGTACATAAATGTTCAGAAATGAAACTCATATTGCTTCATTATCTAAACATTTCCACAGAAAATATGAAAAGGAAGGCAGAGAAAAAAAATTTAAAAAAGAATAGGAAAAAATTGAGAAAAAGGTGGTTTTTACTCTTGACTATCTTGGTACAAACAGGTAATACTCCCCTAACTCCAATGACTTTAACTGGTATTTATACTTTTACAGGACAGCCTTTAGTATTTCAGAAGGAAAAGGGTAGATTTATAGAGGAGGGAGAGACGACGAAGTGAATCTTTCATAGAAAACGTTAACAGAGATGAGGAATAGCAATGCTGGATTAGGATGCAATATTTAATGTAGAAACTCAAAGGAGGAAAATACCCTAACAAACTGCCTTTTCACACTAGCCTGCTCTGTGTCCAGACCTGCTGACACACCAGAAAGGTCCTGTTAACCAAAGGCACAATTTGGTGGGTGCTAGACACAGCATGGGATGTATTTAAATGTATTTGCTTCATCCAGTTCTGTAAGAATCCCAGATATCACTAAACAGTGTGTTGGAATTCACAAAATATAAAAGTACAACTTTAAAGGCTGCATGAGTGCTGCTTAGTTCTATTTGCACTTTGATTTTTTTTTTCTTCCGTACTTGGAGGCAGCTCAGATTAATTTTACTGCAGTTGAAAATCATGCAAATATAGTTTAGAAGGAGGCATTTAATTCTTTATTGCTCTTGCACACAACACAAATAGCACCTCCAGTACTAACACAGCTAAGTGTTTTTAGTGTTATTCCACTATACAGTACATCACAATGTTAATTTTCCACATTACTTTATTTCTTCTCTAACCCATATTTTACAACAGAGAAAACAAACTGCTTGTAATTACACTGCATGCCAGGACAAATTAAGTAAACACGCATTTTTAATGCTTTTAGCTGTTAGGGTGAGAAACAAAGGGCTCTGGTTAAGGTCAATATTAGAGTTATGCAATTGCTCTGGGATACAAAAGACAAATGCCAGTGATTGAACATTGGTGAAATGGAAACTGTCCATTCTGTGCAGTGTTTCTGAACTCCTGAAAATAATATGCTATGCTGAGATGAGGTCAGTTCTTTGTTTTCATTTTCTTTCAGGATAACACTAATACCAATAATAAATAATAATAATAAACTAATGGGAAAATCTATTGTGTCATTAGTGAAGCGATAAATCAGCAAAAAGTAAATGAAAGAACAGCTATTGAAGATCAGCCTTGTGTTGTGTTTGCTAATGCTACCCTCTCAGTACTACAGGGTGATACTGATAAAGGTTAACAGCAACTATAGGGGAAACCTAATTTTGCTCTCACTGATACTGGTGTAAATCTGACTTCAGTGGAATTATACCTCTCTAACTAGAAAGCAGACAGTGACCTGATGGTTATATTGTTTGGCCATGGACAATGAGGAGTTTTACGTGTCCTTGCCTTTAATGGTATGGATTAGGCCAGAGGCACAACATTCAGAGGCAGATGAAACCTCACGGGAAAGGGTACTCAGACTCATCATCTTCACTCAGCCAGCCACAGATACTGGGCTACTGGCTTATGTACATCTCTATTTTAGTGATAAATTAATCTTTCTCCCAGAACAAGGAATATATTTCTGAGACATTGTCTTTGCTAGCAAGAATGCTCAGTACAAGAAGAGCTGAGGTAAAGAAAGAAAAAAAAAATCCACACAACACATTTCACATGGGGAAGATCATGGAAAGAAACAACACTAAGAAAGAGATAATAGAGAATTCCCTAGAGGGTAGCACCAGCCCATTTTGTGATGAATGGATGTTCAGAACATGGAACAGAAAAAGTCTCCAGCCAAATTTCAAGTAAGAAGTCAAGGATAAATCCTTAAGAATTTGAGAAGAGGTATTAAGACAAAAAAAAAATTCTCTGGCTGTATCTCTGATGTAGCTAAATGGGATGCTAAGGGTCAGACAGTCTCTCAGTGAATGAATTTGTGAATGCTCAGACTATCACTTACATTCCCAGCTCTTGGTAGGTGGAAATATTTCCCCTCCTTGTAATATCATCGACAGCTGAAGTGTCTCCTTTCCGTCAGAACAAGAAGTGCTCATTACTTCAGCACGAGGAGCTCATGCAGGAGTGATGAGGGGAAAGGCAGGCCTTTGCTGTCACCTGGCCATACTCACTCTCAGGATTTCCAGCACATTCACCAGTCTCAAGGAGAAGCTCTGCTGGAATAGTGCGTTAGTTGGTCCTCCACCTCGAGGCAAGGCTGTGTCCCTGACAGTACCTAATTAGCGAGTAAACTATTTCCAGTGGTGGACAGGGTGGGCCTGTGTTCCTTTTTGTCTGGTTCTTTTACTCCTTCCCTCTGCTACAGGCTTTGTGGTATGTGGGATGGCATAGCCAGAGGCAACATATTATGGACTAATTCCAGCTCCCAGTCAAATCCAGAAGCAAACTGGTGCAGGACTGCTGCAGACTTACAGCAAGGATAAAGTTCTGAAATATTTATTTCTATTATCTCTGTGATCTCTCTCTCCCAACTTTTTGCATCACTTTGAACCTCACTCCATGGTGTTGATCCATGTGAACTAAAGAAAGTGTTACTTCAAGAGTAACAGAAGAAGGAAAAGGCTTTTAAAGTGACAAAGATAAAGATTGCATTACATCAATATGCAGAAAAGGGCTGGTTGAAAATGCTGGTTGATGCCATATGATCTAGAATATCCCTTTGGTTAGTTGGGGTGACCTGTCCCAACTATGTCTCCTCCCAGCTTTCCATAAGCCTCTAGTCTCCTTGCAAATGTGACAGTACAAAAAGCAGTTAAAAAATCCAAAAAGGCTGTGGCTCTGTCAGCAATGACAAAAACATATCTGTATTATCAATACTGTTTTCAGCATAAATCCAAAGCCCCATACCAGCCACTGTGAAGAAAATTAACTCCACCCCAGCCAAAACTAGCACAGAGATTCAGTAAGAAAGTTTGATCTTGGCAAGGGCTGCTGATGAGGTGTTCAAAAACTGAACCCATATTGGGTCTGATTTTGCCTATGGCTTGTGCTGCTATTAAGTGCAGAAAAAACTTATTATCCCACTCCAGAATCAGGAGGCACACCCACTAAAACAAGGGACAACATTCTAATTTGAAGAAGCTAAGTATTCATACAGCTCTATACTGTGTAGTTGCTACATTACTTTATAAATACATAGAGCATCCCCAAATGGTTCAGCTTCTTCCATGTGAATCACTTCACTTACTGCTGAAATGCAGCTCTCTTTGTTCATATCCAAGTCATATAACAAGTGAGTTTACTTCTAAGAAGAACCTTGAGTTTGCTGCCTGCATCTTAGGATCCCACAGGTTTTATCTCCTGATGGGATTGCCTTGCCATTCATTGCCTACTCTAATATATTTCTAAATAAAATATCACTAATTTTTACTTCTGCAGGCTAGCTTATTATCTACTTGCTTTACCACAGTGGCCATACACATCCATGCCTGTATATTTCATTCTTCAAAAATATTTTATTGTTACTTTGAGAGACCTTACTGACCTGCCCGTTTTTTTACGAGGCAGCTGGAGAATTTGTGTCACTTAGCCTGTGCCATGTATGAAAACTGAAAACTGTCTGTGCTACATTCTCGGTTTTCTGAATGGAGAAGAGCTGTTTTCGAGAATCAAAGGTTCATAAATGGCTTGTAAAAGTTTAGTGAACAGGGCCCATAACCTATTGATCCCATTGTATTCAATACAATTCACTTTAGTCAATGAGCTCAGTAAATAATGACACTGCTGTTATGAGCATCTTTCCTTCCTTATAAACAACTATTCACTTGTGTCCTGTTATAATGATAATGTCACTGATTTACAGAGGTTGCCCAAGTTACCTTATTAATTAGAAGATGCATTAGGCCTATTGCAAAACATTGTTCTGACTGTGAGCTATCACTGCCCAAGGACCTCTAAAAGACAAAGAATTCCATTTTGCAAAATCTAGTTAACATATCAAAGAGCAGTAAATGTGCAAATTGCTGTCATAAGGAATCCTTTATTGCTTTTCCTTTTCATGATAGCACCCCTCCCCCATCTCTCCATTCTACCCACTTTGACAAGGTCACTCATTGGAAAGAAGAGCAGCTATTTATGTTCTTCAGATGTTTACCTTCAGCAAAAGACACTTCAAAGACTGCTTATGGGACTCTCCTCTCACCCAGCAAACACTTAAAACCCATTGTTGTGATTGATGGGCCCTTCCTGCAGATTTAATAAATATAAGCAGAAGCCAGATCCCTTTTTTTAGGCCAGCTGTCTTGAATAATAGGCAAAAAGCTCATGGGTGGCCAAGGTAGACAGGACCCTTCAGGAAATGCCTAATGATTGTTTGATACATTTTTGTTTATGTGTTTTGCAAGTTTATTGTTTAAGCTTCCTCAAAACTTGGTTCTGTTTTCTACTGCTATGGAGCACAGTTACTTAAATAAATCCCACAGATTTTTATTGGGAATTTTGTGCATTCCCAGTGTTGTGTAAGAGACAAGAGAGCCTCATGTTTATTTAGATTTAGATTGAGGCTGAGCTGGTTCAGTGAACTGTGAGACCCTCCAAACATAGGACATTATCAGATTGAAAGAAGGCAAAGAATTTCAGAACTGGAAATAACAAACTGGTCAGGGTGCTGGTACTCAGAAAAAACATCACCTCTAGCTAAGTAGATAATGCTACAACATCACAGCTCTGTGACTTATTTACAGAGAGACTGAAAACACGATGGCTTTTTTGTTCAACTCTGTCTTGATTGTAAATTGAACAGCACCAATATGACATAGGAACAGTAAGGAACAGTAAGTATTTCAGATATTCAGCTCAGGGGAATGAGTCATATATATATAGTGAGATGCGATGTGTCTGCGTTTCATGTGATTATGGCATGTCAAAGAGCCACCCAAAACCATTGTGCTGGCATCTTTCACAAAAGGATAGGTCTAGAAATGCTCACTTAAATCTTCCATGAGATACTTGCATATCAGTCATGGCCTGCAAAACTGCCAGTGGCTCATGGAAATAGAAGGCCTTTGGGGCAACAGATTGGTGAGGTCACGTAGGTTAATTTTTAAGCAACAACTCAGATCTGAGACTTATACTTTTTGAATAAATTGTGTTGTACATCTTCCAACCAAGTGCACATTTCACTTGCAGTGAAGTGACTATGTTTTTTTGGTTCCATCTATAGAATTTACCCCAGCTCTTCGTGTTGTGATGAAAGATGTGAAGATTTTGGTGTCAATCCTTATTCCTTCCATGGAAAACTCTGAAAACGGCATGCAGAGGCACCAAGGAAACGCTCTGTGTTTGCTCTCTATGCCAGCTGCCTACTCAGTGAAGATAAACCCATTATCACAGTGTTAGGCTGGAGATCCCCAAACAGGAAGGAATGTACGTAGGGCCAATGTCCCACCATGGGAACATATTCCTCAACAAGTGTTCTTTAAATCTTCCAGGACTTGCCACCAATGTCCTGTATGGTGCAGTGGGAGTGAGATTCTCTCTTTCCTGTTATTATCCTCTCTGTTAAGTGTTATTGAACGCTGTGACTTGACTTTTTCCCTGATATTACATACTGACTTTTGGCTACTTCCATCCAGCCAGATCTGACCTTCTTCTCCATGTCAAGATATTCCTATTATTATTTTGTGCTTTTTCTATGCCATTCACAGGTAATCAGCTGTCTGACAGAAGTACTATACCACCTCATATAAGGATATAGGGCTAAAATAGATCTTTTCCATAGAGTTCAATATTTAGACAGGAAAGCTCTTTGTTTAATATCTTTGGCAGCTTAATGCTGTACACTTGAAAATTCAAATAGAAGATTTTAAGTTTTAAAAATTGTGAAGAAAATGAGGTTTCTTTCTTTGTTTCTAAGGAATGGGATGCAGCAACTGAAGAATCTCTCTTGCTACAAGAATCTTCCTCTAGAGTTAGTGACTCAGCTGCTGCACGACATACATGAGAAATTTTTGGTCCTTGATAAGTACAAGACTTGCACCACCTGGTGTGCTCAACTACCAGAAGATATAATAAATTTCATGTGAACCATAAAAAAGAGATTTCTGTGAACTCCAAGAGAAACAGGTGATTTTCACCCTCCAGGTGTGAGCTGTGAAACATCTGCAACTTGGGCATATGCCTTCCATGTGAGTTACAAACCTATTCAACAAAACCTTCCATAAGACATGAGCCTATTTTTCTTTTGTCACGAGCAGGAAAATAAAAGAGGATGAGGTCAGTCTCTAAATGTCTCGTAACATGTCTTAAATTAAGGTGGTTGGGTGGAAAGCGTTAAAGATGTCTGCAAGCTTCATTCAACACCACTGATGTCTATTGTCTACCTCTGCTGTCATCCAACACTCCTCTTATGAAAAAGTTTTAAAGAGTATAATGAATAGTGAAAAAAAGTCCCCTCAAATATTATAAGTAACATACAATTAAGTAACCTGCAATTGTATAGCTAGGTTATTGTTCTCTATTGATTGGCATAAAATGTTTCCCCATCTCTCTAAAAAGGATAGAATTTAATTAGAATTGTAACAAATGTTAAGTCTCATTTGTTATCCACATACTTGACAGGTTCTGTGTGTTACATGATAGAAGATACTTTCTAATATGGGCTAAAGAAAAGAGAGTCCACTTGAGAAAGCACATCTGCAGCCGTTTGTTCCACAGACCTTCCACATCAAACTTTGATTTCCCCAGTACTAAGTTACTATAGGTCATGCTTACCTGTAGTTCCTGGAAAACAATCTGTGGTTTCTAGCCTGATCTTTATCCGAGATTTCATTTAGCAAATTTTTTTGAATTACATGTTATAGATGTATTTCTTTAAAAGAATAGCTATATTACAATGTGTTTTCTTCCTGCCCTCAAGCTGAGAACATTAGACTGTACCTGAAGAAAAATTAAATTACAGCCAGAGAAGTTGATTGTTTTTCCAGTGAAAGTATTGTAAATTTTGTCAAGATACAATAGCAATTCCTAAACACATTCTCTTCTGTTAAGGAGAAATCTACTGCAATCAAAAAACAGCCTGAAAATTCACTTTCATATTTCTCTTAAATAATTTCTATTCTCTTTTCCTTAGTATTTCCTTGCAAACAAAGTATTTTCAAAGTATCTTCAGCCAGAAACTTTACTTCAGAGCCTGCAAACTTTATATGAACAGGCATTTTCTTATGGTTGGCAGAAAAGTTGAACCTTGTTATAAGGTCTCTAGGGAAGTTTATAGTGTTAAAACACCACTTATCTTTTCTATCTTCCATACGTAAAATTAAAAGAACATATGATGAAGTTCACAAGTATATAATATAGTCTTCTGAACTTGACAAGTAAACTTGATAAAGTATTTTCTGGAGTTTTTTATGCCAGAAATCTAGGGTTTGCTACTTCACTGTGAGAATTTTTGTATGGCACTTCTGATATTCTCAATTATTTATTTATTTAAAGTATAAGAAATGTTCAGTGGCAGCATTTAGTTTTGTTTTAGCATTTAGTTATACCTTACTCATTTTGGAAGGTTTCTATTGGCACTGGGTAATGAAATTTGAACACCTTTAATGTAAGACCTCAGGAATATAAAATATTTGTCCATAAGATCTATTTTCAGACAGACCTAGCCAGAAATAAATTCCTAGGATGGCTCAAGAAAAGATTTTTTTTTTTCCTTGGATATTCCATCCATCACAGTGAATGTCTCAAAAATAAAAACCGAATTAACACAAAACATATAACATCCATCTTCTGTTATCTTGTCTTGAGTTCCAAGAATAATTTTAAAGGCATTTTATAACCACCCCTATACCTAGTCACATATGTGTTCATTAGCAATGAAATGTTATTTGACCGTCTGATATAAAACTTAACAAACACTGGATGAGTTTGTGCCCCAACTGATGGCTCACATATTAGGTCCTAAACCTGAATCCAAATCTAAGCAGAATTTTAGGGAAGTTTGCACTGTCTTCATATCCAAATTCTCAGACTTTTAATTCATTCATACAGCTGAAGAGAAGTTCTGCAGGTCATTTTTAACTTCAGCTCCAAGATAATGAGATCTCACAGCAGAAACATCAGATAACCAAAGCAGACTGAGATCTGTGTAGGCATTTGTGTGCATGCAGACATTACTCAGAACACTGATATTCAGAGCCTATCAGGCCAGATTCTGATACCTGGACCCTTAGCAAGTAATATTTCCATACTAATCTCACTGAAGCAGGGGCATAAAAATATTTGCCATAAAAAAGTACTTTGGAAATGGTGAGAGAAAAGATAGATGCGCAGAGCACTTGAATTTTGGTGCAGCAATGTATTTATCAAATTCACACAGGCTGTTTTCAGCTCTCAGCCTAAACAGAGATGGTTTACCCTTGACCTCAGAATACTGTTATGTGTTAACACTTACTGAAGTTCCATGGACCTATGTTGACTGCTGGAGCAGCCTGACCTTCTTTAAAATTAGGTCTGAAAACTACTTTTCATTTTACGGCAGCTCAGCTCATGAGCATAATTTTCAGAATCTTTGCAAGTGAAATACTTTCAGTACAAAATGTCATCCTTTTGGAAACACTACTATTCGAGCTTGGGGCATCTTGCTGTTCTGCTGATGGCAAATGAGTTAGGTAATGGGAACTGCAAAAACAACCTGGGACATATTTGGTAGCACTCTTTACCCCCATCACTCTCCATCTTCTTTTCCCCATGTTTTACTTCCCCAGCAGTTGATGACAAATAAATCTATGGATGCAAAGAACTCACCTCACACCACTCTGCTGTAATTATAACTTTGCTGCCGACTTCCAGATCTGACAGGCTCCGTCTTGTCTGCCCCTTGATGCTGTGGCATTTATTTACAATCTCAATAACATCTTGTGGAAAATGAATTGTACTAGTGCCAAGGATCAGAGATTGATATATTGTGAATGCTAGGAGGAGCAGATATTGAAAGGCAGAGAATAAAGGACTAAGATAATGGATAATTATGTTAATTTTTCAAAGATCTTTAAGAAGGTGACATCCTTTGCATGCCAAAAGAAAGGGAAAAAAGAAAAGATTAACAATTAACCATAGGATGCAAAGAGAGGGAAAAAATATTCAGGAGAACTGACGGATTTTTTTTCCTCTGTCCAAATGCATGTTCTGATTTTTTTTTTTCTTTTACACCTGCACCCATTTATTGGAAACTCGATTATAAATTATTGCACTCCGGGGAGCATAAGGTTTTTCAGTACCATTTGACTGAGTCTTCTAAAAGCAAATTGGGGATCAGTTCAAGGTGGAATGCCATATATACCTTAACCATACCACGAGGACTACATTTTCTAGTTTAACAGTGCTTCTGAACTCTCAGCTCCATTTGTACATACTTATGACTTCTCTATCCCAAATCAAGGCAAACTCCAAAAGTCACTGCACACATCTCTGGCTGTTTCCTAAGCTACCCTCTTCTCCCCAGGTGCTCTGGTTACTACAAGAAGGAAAACCAGGTGTGCAGAGAGGAAGGCATCTTTGGTACACATCTGTTGCACCTGCCAGATGTAACTACACAGCCAGCCCCTCACATAGGTCTCATTTCTGCATCCTCTGCCCTCCCTTTCTCCTGCTCTTCAAGTACAGCTCCTGCATGGGGCACGAGGTGGGAAGGCCTGCTGGAATGGTTTATTTCTCTGATTTCATATTGTGACATCTTCATCAGAATGAGTGTTTCTGGAAGAAGAAGGATAATGGGCTACTTTCCTTTCATAAATGCATGTTTGGAACAATATCTGCTTGAAGAGGTCCTTACTACCTTGGAAGATGTATTGATTGCCAGCGTTCAGCCCAGAGGCTGACATTCCTCTTTTCGGGATCTTTTTGGTGCTGTCATGTGCAATCCAGTTACCCTAAAAGTGTAAGTGCCAAGGCAGTGCATTCTTTCCTACAGACTTGTGACATTTCTTTATGTGGAGCTTGTATAATGCATGTCAAAATCTGTCAAAATAGTTTTCTTTATTAATAAACTTCATAAAACTTGAACAAAGCTTAGTGTTGTCTGTGTTATTCCCTCAGTGCAGCAGAAAATGTTTTGCCTTGCCAAACAACTCTGTTCCAGAAATGCCATCTCTCCAGAGCAGTAATCCTCACATTTCTTACTCATTTGGCAAGAACAATGAATTTTGAAGCAGGGTATAAGCTAAAAGGAGAAGTTTCCAGTTCTCGAAGTGAAAAAACAGAGGACTTTCCAAAAGATATCAGCTTGTGCCATTTTCCTCTTTGGGAAGTTCTTTGATGTATTCAGGGAACATGCCAGAGCCTGAGGCTGAACTCAGTTATGATACTGTAAATCAGGGTAAATCCTCAGCTGGCATTGGTGGACTTAAAGTAGTTTGTGTTTACTGTAGTGATCGTGGTTCTGTCAATCAGATTCCCTCCTTATTTATGCTATGTATGATATTACTTTCCTGAAGGCTTTAAACCCCTTTTTGCTAGTTTTGTGTGGTAGGAGCACAGTGATTTTTTTTGTTTAATTGTAGGAAGATAAAGAGTAATTTCCTGCTGCCTGTACTTGACAGGAAGTTTAGTGTGATCCCATGCGAGCGCAGCAATCGGTGACCTGTGAGAGACTTCACCATTGGCTGGGAGAATAGTTCTGGGGGAAGAGAAGTGCCGCTCAAAGAGGAAAGAGAGGTATTTCTCAAAGGCAGCTCACAAGACAGACACAGTTGCCAGCTATTACAGGACCGATCTGTGCGCAGAATCCTTCTTGGTGCTTTCAGCTGCTGCTGCTTGCTATGAATACACACAGACAAAGAGGAAATAGAAAAGAATCGAGGAAACTGAAAGTGCTAACGTATGCAGAAAGAGTGCAATGTTCCCAAACAAGACACAGCACCAGTGATCTTCTAAGCAGGCTCACCCACTGGACTGTGGCCAAAATAATCCCCCCCGGAGTTTCAGGGGGTTTTTCTCATAAAGTGTCTGCAGTTTTGAAGACAAAGCAAAAAAAGTAAATCCTGTTCAGATTTTGGAAATTGATTAATGATTAAACATATTTAGATTGGTCCCTTTCAAAGTAGTAAAGATTTGCTGATGACACAGATGCATTCTTAAGGGAAATGGATGTTAATTGCTGTCTAGACATTTTATTACTACGGTGGGGCACTAGTCATTGACCATCTCTCTTTTTTTTCCCCTTTTTACACATTAAACTATAGGTCAGACTAAATTGTTTGTTTGTTTCTGTAGAAGATAACAATGTAGTTTCAGGGTGGTACGTAACTGAGAACTTTGAGATACCAATCAGCAGCAAGAAAGTATCCAAGTGACAGAAGCACTACCATTTTTCAAGATTTTTTTTTTTAAATTAAAAAATGCAGCTGTGTCTACTGCGATTTTAACAGGTCCCCCTCATTCACACAGTGCAAGCATTCAGTAAGTTCTTGCACCTCTGCCTTTGTCCCTCCTGGAACATAATGAAGTAATTGTTTAACTAGCTTCAGAGCAGGGTAGGATGCTTTGACTTTGCATACATAAAATGCTTCAGCACACCTAAGTTAAGGCCAGTGTCATATTTTGCTGAGATGAAAAGACTAATGACTATTTGTTCTGCTTGTGTAGCAAGCAAGCAGTTAAAGATTAATTCCGTTGAAATGTAAAACTCATCATCAATAGCCCTCAACAGAGGAGAATATACCTGAAGTCAGTTGGCCTGATTCTGGTCTTACCTCAATTTTCCATCAGTATAAATCTGTTTCTGCCGGGCAGCTTGATCCTGATTTATATCAGGGTAAGCAAAACAAGACCATTGTTTTTACAGGCTTCACTTATGCTGCTAAGTGGTGCTGATTTACTCTAATAAGAACACATCTGCACTTCACAAGGTAGGTGAGAGCATTCACTGTAGTGAATTTTCTCACTAGAGAAAAACTGAGGAAGTGTGGGGAATGAAAGTAAGTTTGTTCAAAAAAACACACTGCTGGTTCAAATAACACGGTTGGGCAATGAAGATTACAGGAGATGACATGACAATGCTCAATTACATGGTTCAAACTCGTCAGGCTTATTGTATTTTAAAAAAGACATTCTCACCGTTTCCCTTTATCTTGCATTTGCCTCTCAGTTCTACTGTCCCTCTGCTGCACAATTAATGTAGCAAAATGAGATTCCTCAGTTTGGGAGTCTGTTTGTGGGTCTGACTGTCTAGCTGACCCAGGTACAGAAGGACACGCAATCAGGGAGAGCCCATGACATCCTGGTGCTGTTGAGAAAGGTCTGCCAGCTTTCATATTCTCTGTCTGTAGTCACTCCTCCTTCATGTATCAGCGCAGCAACCTCACCTACAACAGAACAGGGGCATATTGGGAGGTTCAAGGCTCACAATATCTTTTTTTTTAATGCTACATTTAAAATCATCTTCAGCTAGACCTTTTTAGCAATGGAGCTTGAACTGCTTCGCTAAAATATCCATTGCCATTATCACCACTTTCCAAGAATGCAAAATGAAGAAAAAAGCAAAGAAATGTATATTTTTAAAAAATAGCTTATCTCTGAGGAAAAGTCATCTTGAACAAAAAAAAAAAATTTTGAAAGATCACACTTCAAAAATATCATCTCCTATGTTCATTTCCAATTTTGCAAGGGCTGTGGTATCTTTACACACATCTGACTGGTTGAGAAAGAATGCACAAAAAGGATCACAGAGTAAACCTAATGCCCACATATTCAACCAGCCTCCTTGTCTCTGCAACTTTCTCCTTCAGAGAACTTTTCTCTGATCAGAAGTTACAACTCTGATGCCTTAGGCTATTCTCTTAAGCAGCATCAGAGCCAGAACCCTACTCCTACAATACCCTACTCCTACAGCATTTTGAGAATCCAAGCTGCTATATATCATTAAAAGAATTCATAAAATTGCACATAGAAGTTTACCATAGAAGTGTGAAGGGCATTACTAGTGCTGTTGTGATAAAACCATGTAAAAAATAGTGGCAATAATAAATTAAAGAAGGCTGAAAATAAATTTAAGTACCATTTTTAAGCAGATTTAAGATCAGGAATGTTTTCAGTGACAGAGGACTCTGAACTCAGCATGCATTGGGGGGATTTGCCTGCATTAGCAAACAGCAAATACTGCAGGTAATTCTTGCAAACTCCTAATCTAAACACAGCTAAACCAGTTGACTATGGTTTCATTTCTGTCAGTGATCAATACAAGCTGAACAGGCTGTCTTCCCTGCTTCTTTTTCCTCCAGGTTGCCAGATTTTGCCTTATTTCAGACAGTAAAGCTGGCAGAGGACTCCCCTGAAGTTCATCTGGCTCCTTTGGCCAGGGCTGGGTCAGGGAGCCTGTCTGAAGGGCTGCCAGATCCCACATGGACAGAAACAAGATGCCAGGAAGGGTTGTGACTGTTTCAGTAGGCACGGATAGATCTGGAAGATGTCTGTCTGTAGTCTATAGAATAGAGAGAGAAGTCCATTTCAAGGCTGCTGTGCACGTTATTATTATTATTATGTCTTTTCCTACCATTCAGCACCCGTACTGTCCCTCTCTGGCACAGACTGCCATCAGCTCAGTGTTGCTGTCAAATCTCCAAAACTCTCTTCAGGTAAAGTCAGCTAGAATTATTTTCTTAAAAGAGTATATTAAGGAGCACCCATAAGAATGCAATGTAACCTCTGGCTAGTGAACAGCACTCAGGGCAGTGCTGTCTTCAGCCAGATACATTGTACCTGGAAAAGCCTTAGTATAAGAGACAAATATTAGAGGTTTCCTCAGTTTTACTAAGGTAAATTTAATATATAGCTTTACTAAACTGCAAAACTCTGTAGGCCTAAATTTCATCCTCAAGGTTTCTGAGGGTCTAACATGCAAGAGTGGAAGAAGAGACAGCAAGGAAGAGGAGGGGCAAATTCTTTATCCTGTAAATAACTAGTAAATTTAATTATTTGCTGTTCTAATAAACAACCATGCTAGACCTCTCTGTTTCAGTACCCAAATCATCACATCAGAGTTCCTGGTGCTAACTAGTCAAATCCTCCAATCTTAAACAGGATGTCTATTTTATTAAAGAAGCCCTTTCAGGCAAGAGAGAAGCATGTTTTGACTGGAAAACACCAATCATGTGAAGGGGGGCAGTCAGGGGAAGTATGGTGGTGAGGGTTGTGGGTAATAATATTCTCTGGATTATCTGAAAGTGAGGTTTTCTCTCAGATGGAAGAGAAGGCAAAGAGGAAGTCACAATTTCAGACAGTTTGCACAGATGGTGACCACCCTCAGTCAACATTCTCGTAAAAATGGCTGTGTACCTTTCTTTTCCCCTCAGTATATACAGAGAGAAATAAAAAGGGGAAAGGGAAAAAAAAAGGTCAGTGCAAAAGTGCTTAAGGAGGCAAAATCTGTGTGAGCGCATGAAGGGAGGAGGAGAGGAAGAAAGAATGTGATTTAACTGGCCCTGCTTTTTATACTTTTTCAAACTTGTCTTTCTTCCCTGTCCATCCATAGTGAGCTTTTGAGTCTCTCACATCCTGAACACACACCAGTTCAAACTCCTTAAATATTAAGCCGTAGTCAGCACAGTACAAAACAGGGTTAGAGGGAATGTAGGGGGAATGGTTAGAGGGAGTTTTGGCCACTTTGAGGGTCTCTAGGTACTGAAGCAAGCAAGGAACTAGTTTAGTCACTGTAAAGGGCAAAGCAGAGAAGCCTGAATGCTCAAAGGATCGTTTTGCCCTCCATTCAGAAACCAGCACTTCACACAGCACAGGTTCATGGACAGAGACAGAAAAGCTTTAGCTCTTGGTAGGTTACAACACAGCTTGGTAGGCTGCAATATTGTACAGTGTTTAGAAGTAAACCAAACATCGATGAGGCTGTTCATTCGCAAATAACATGATAGTGGAGCATGTGTGGTTACTCAAAAATTTCTCACATCCCATTTGTCTGATAGAGGTCCTTCCTTGATGTGTCTCGCAGCGTAATCTGAGCCTCAGCACAGCCCTCCAGCTCAGGGAGAGCTTACACAGCTCCCAGTGCAAACAGGCGGCCTCCGGCCAGCATCTGGAACCCTGCAGGAACACCGAACCTGCAGGCAGCGGCTGGCTGAGGACCCATCAGAGATTTGCTTTACTGGAACAGAAAGACTGGCTTGTGCACTGGGTTCACACAGAAAAAGAGGTGAATTAGGGATGCTGAGTGTAGGTGGTGCTGAGGACACCAGAGGAGCATGCTACAATATACCAGCCCTAAACGCACTGTCTCCTTCAGAGCAGGCGGCAAGCCAGAACTGTATTTGAAAATCTTAATTATGGGACAATTTGATATGCATTTGCTCTTGAAGGAAATAGGAAAAACCTCAACAGTATGTTTTAAAGGGCATTTTATTTATTATTTGCTAATATTTCATATATTTCCAAACACTTTTTAAATATTGTTGTGAAATAAGCTTACAAAGACCTTACATTTCACAGAATCATGGAATGGTCTAGGTTGGAAAAGACCTTTAAGGTCATCAAGCCCAGCCATTAACAAAACACTGCCAGGTCCACTGCTAAACTTTGTCTATAAGGTTTAGAAATCATCTTCCCGGAGTACTTTCCCACCAGGCAGATTTCCAGACACTCTTTGCTAAGCCTGGAGCACCACGTGGGGTTGCTGTGACCCAAGTGCAGGACCTGGCACTTTTCCTTATTGAACTTCAGGCTAGCAATCCAGCCTGTCCAGATGCCTCTGCAGAGCCTTCCTGCATTCCAGAGGTTGAATGTTCACACCCAATTTAGTGTCCTCTGCAAACCGAATGGGGAATCATTTGACCCCCTTGTCCAGATCATTGATAAAGACGTCAAACAGGACTGGCCCCAGCATGTGGAACCACTTGTGACAGGCCACCAGGCCATCTCCATTCACCACGACTCTCTGGACCTGGCCATCAGGCCAGCTCTTAACCCAGCAAAGAGTACACCTGTCTAAGCCATGGGCTGTCAGCTTCTCCAGGAGAATGCTGTGGAAAACAGTGTCAAAGGCTTTACTAAACTCCAGGTAGACAACATCCACAGCCTTTCGCTCATCCACTAAGTGGGTCACCTTGTTGTAGAATGAAATCAGGTTGATCAAGCAGGACCTGCCTTTCACAAACTCATGCTGCCTGGGCCTGATACCCTGGTTGTCTTTTACATGATGTGTGATGGCATTCAAGATGTTCTGCTCCATGATGTTCCTCAGTACAGAGGCCAGATTGACAGGCCTGTAGTTCCCTGGATCCTCCTTCCTGATCTTCTTGTAGATTAATGTCATGATGTCCAGTCAACGGCACCTCCCCAGCTAGCCAGGACTGCTGATAAGTGATGGAAAGCGGCTCGGTGAGCACTTCCACCAACTCCCTCAGAACCCTTGGCCAGATCACATCTGGGCCCACAGACTTTTGTATGTCTAAGTGATGTAGCAGGTCACTGACCATTTCCTCCTGGATTATGGGGACTTTATTCTGTTCCCCATCCCTGTCTTCTGGCTCAGGGGGTTGAGTAATTGAGTATCTGGAGAATAACTGGTCTTACTGTTAAAGACTGAGGCAAAGAAGGTGCTAACTACTTCAAACTTTTCCTCAACCTTTGTCACCATGTTTCCCCCTACATCCAATAAAGGCTGGAGATCCTCCTTAGCCCTACTTTTATTGCTGATGTATTTATACGAACATTTTTGTTGTTTTATATGGCAGTAGCCAGGTTAAGTTCTAGCTAGGCTTTGGCCCTTTTAATTTTCTCCCTGCATAATCATACAACGTCCTTGTACTACTCCTGAGTTGCCTGACCCTTCTTCAAAGGTAATAAAATTTCCTTTTTTTCCTGAGTTCCAGACAAAGCTCTCCGTTCAGTCAGGGTAGTCTACTTGCCTGCTGGCTCATATTCCAGAAAACCAGGACAGCCTGCTCCTCTGCCTTTAAGATTTCCTTCCTGAATAATCTCCAACCTTCCTGGACGGCTTTGCCCTTCAGGACTTCCTCCCAAAGGACTCTGTCAACCAGGCTCCTAAGCAAACCAAAGTCTGCCTGCTGGAAGTCCAAGGTAGCAGTTCTGCTGAACCTCCTTCTCCAAGAATCTAAAACGCTGCCATTTCAGAATAGCTGTGCCCAAGACTGCCTCCAACCATCACATCGCCCATCTCCTTTTGTTCACAAACACCAGGTCCAGTGAGGTGCATTCCCCAGTCAGTTCCCTCACCAGCTGTGTCAGGAAGTTCTCTTCCACACACTCCAGCAATCTCCTAGACTGCTTACTCTCTGCTATGTTGTATTTCCAGCAGACATTTGGTAAGTTGGAGTCTGCCCCAAGAGCAAGGGGTACCGATCGTGACGCTTCTCTCAGCTGATTATTGAATGTTTTGTCTGCCTCTTCATCTTGGTTGGGTGGTCTATAGCAGACTCCCACGAGCACATCTGCCCTATTGGCCTTACCCCTAATTCTTACCCACAAGTACTCAACCCTACTGTCATCATTATTAAGCTCTAGACCATCAAAACTCTCTCTAACAACTAGTGATACTCCACTGCCTCTCCTTCCTTCCCAATCCCTTCTGAAGAGTTTACAGCCATCCATTTCAGCAGTTCAGTTGTGCAAGTCATCCCATCACAATTCTGTGATGGCAATTTTGTCACGGATTTCCTGCTGCACAATGGCTTCCAGCTCCTCCTGTTTGTTGCCTGTGCTGCATGCATAGGTGTAGATGCCCTTCAGTAGAAATTAGGAATCAATTTTGAATTTACGCATTAAAATTTGTAGCATTCCGAAAGGCTTTGTCTCAAGTCCTCTGTACTCTCTGTTATCTACTGCAGATGCCAATAAGTGCAAAGTTTTTATCTACCTATTTTCTCCACATCAACAGTCTCTCCTATCTGAAAATGCAAGTGACTTACTTATCCAAAGCCGGCAAAGAAAACACTAAGTCACTCTTGAGCCAACATAGGAGACAAACAAGGAATTCCAGCTGAACTGCTTCCCAAAGGAGGAGAATGGATGAGATTTTATGAAGACTAATCTGCTCCCCAAAGATGGTTCGGCTAAAACAAACAGAAGGTCTTTGACAATAATAACTCAGCAAAAGAAACTAGAAACCTGAAACACGTTGGTGGACAGCCTGTTGTGTTGGTTTTTCACGGCCTGGTTTGTGGTAGCGAGGAGGCCACAGAGGTGGCTTCTGTGAGAAGCTGCTAGAAGCTTCCACCATGTCCGACAGAGCCAATCCCTGATGGCTCTGAAGATGGACATGCTGCTGGGCAAGCCTGGGCCAATTACAGATGATCGTAATGCCTCTGTGATAACAAATTTAAGAAGAAAATCAAAACAAAGTGGGGGCACAATTTGAATTCCAGCTAGAGAAGAGGAGGAGGTGAGAACATGTGAGAGAAAACAACATGGAGACACCAAGGTCAGTGGAGAAGGAAGGGGAGGAGGTGCTCCAGGCGCCAGAGCCAAGATTCCTCTGCAGGCCGTGGTGATGACCACAGCGAAGCAGCTGTACCCCTGCAGCCTGTGGGGATCCACAGGGGATGTAGAGATCCACCCACAGCCCATGGGGATCCACAGGGGATGCAGAGATCCACCCGCAGCCCATGGGGGAGGTGCCCATGCTGGAGCAGGTGGATGCCTGGAGGAGGCTGTGATCAAGTGGGAGATCCGGTGGAGAGAGGGGCCCCCTGCTTCCAGGCTAGAGCAGCCTGTCCTTGGAGGACTGCACCCTGTGGAAGAGTGACCCATGCCACAGCAGTTTTGGGAGGACCGTGTGCCCTTGGGAGGGACTCACATTGCAGCAGTTTTGGGAGGACTGCTGCTCATGAGAGTGGAGCCATGCTGGAGAAGTTCAGGGAGAACTGTCTCCCCTGGGAGAGACCCCACGGTCTCACAGGGGAAGGACTCCTCTCTCAGAGCAGCAGAAGAAAACCTCGGGCAATGAACTGACCAAAAACCCCTCACTCTGTCTCCCTGCGCTGTTAGTGGGAAGGAGGGAGGGGTTGGGGGAAGAAAAGGTGTTTTTAAGGGCTTATTTTACTTCTCATCATCCTTCTCTGATTTTGTTAGTAATAAACTCACTTTGTATTTCTAGGCTGAGCCTATTTTGCTCTTGGAGTGTTTTCTCCAGGTCTTTATCTCAACTCATGAACCCTTCATTAAATTTTCTCTCCTCTGCCCAGCTGTGGCAGGGGAGGGAGAGTGAATGACTTTCGTGGTTGCCTGGCGTTTGGCCAGTGTCAAACCATGACACATGTCTATCCAGCCCTGCAATTAAATTTTTGTAACACATGCTCTAAAATAAAAATTAAACTTCATGTTTGAAGTTACCTTCTCCTTAGGTAAGAGATTAGGATGAGATTGACAGAGATCAGACTATGACCGTACTGCAGGGTTCATGCAGAACACTGTTTCAGACCTGTTAGTGGACCTGCAAAAGAGCCAGTGCAACATTTTCCTTGCTCAGATAATGGAGGATCATTCCTTAGAAGGACCACTGGGAAGGGGGAAGCAGAGCAGAGTGCAGGACCTCATTTCAGGAGTTGCCAGATGGTGACCAAAACAGTTTTTGTCAGGTCTCTTTGCTCAAAATAGTGAAAGCTGACAGATCCATCAGAAAATTAAACTTGCAAAATTCATCAGTTTCTCTGAGACTTGTTTAGACAGCTTCTGTGTGAACATGTGCTGAAGAAACTCTGATAGGGAAACAGCCCCTAATTTAAGTAACTAAAATGAAAATGAGACCAAGAGGAACACCCTCTGTATTGAACTGTTCTGAGTATAAGGAGAAAAACATGGTGCAGCAAGTCAAATAAATCTCACCTCTCCCTAATTTCTATGATTGCAAATTTTCTGTTTTCATTGGCTGATATTAGAGGGGGAATTAGAGCCCTTAAAACTCTTTGCACTTTTTTTGAAAAATCTCAGCCTTGCCGATGCACAGTGGGCCACTGTACAAAACATACAGTGTTTTACTGGGAACATTTTTTGAGGTAGTTTTCTAATTTTTGTGTAACGTGGGCCAGGTGTGTTTGTTTCACTTCTTGTACACAAATTCACCTCTCCTTCTGCACTGGTACTGGTTCCATTGCTGAAAAGCCCCCAATTGCCATCACACAAAATGGTGAATAAACTGATGATACAGTTCAAAGGTGAAAGTACATCTTTTTTAACAGACATGAGGACAGACCTCTCCCTTCCATGCCACCTAGTGCAAGTACTATAAATTCAAATGCTGAGCAAAGTTGTAGGATTTCATAGAATTTGAAAGATTCACGAGATGTAAGAATATGAAGGAGTTCAAACTATCTGAGTCACCTCAGTAGTAGAAACCATAGAGAGAGAAATCAGCATAGTGTAAAACATATCTGAACCTTTTCTACCTCTCTTCACTAGTTTCTGGGTATTGATTTACATTAAAATATCTTTCTTTGTTTTTACTGTGTTGTGCAATTCCTTCTTCCTGAATTATGCCTGGTTTAGACCTTCGTGTCTCTTTAAGATTTGTTAACCTGCAATTCAGAGTTTACTTTTTGTTAAAAGCAAATAACTCACAGTGCCTTATGAATTGCCGACTGAAATTTGAGCCAGGTTTTGAGAAGACGGCAGCCTTCTTTCCTGCTTGTTAACATTAGTGCTCTTCTTCCGTACATCTGTAAACAGATTTGGATTTTTAAGCCTTCTCATGGGAGGATGACAATTTTTATTTGATTAATGAGTGCTCTTTTCAAGGCTTCAGGAGTAACATCAAGGTTTACACCAACAAAGTGTTAAAGAGTTTTAATCTCAGGGCACAGAATTTTTACACACAGTTCTGCAGCTTTGAACTGCAACATTTAATTTAGAAATTGCCAACTCCTTTTGTATGTGGTTTTAGTAGAGTTACCAAATAGATGTCCAAAGTGGAATGGCTTCTCAGACCTGCACACTGGTACAGGGCAAGATGGAGACCAACACTAGTAGTAGTTTTGAGCTCAGAGCTCAACCACTGTTTTGTGGTGAACATTTCTTCTTCTCCTTCTTCAGTGAGACATTATTAGGGGATTCAGCCTAAAAGGGTGGGAGAGGGGAAGTGTGTGGGGTGGTCAGTAGTTTGTTTTTCCGCATAGTTCTGTCACTAGCTATATAAATATCTCAAACACTGAGGTCTTTAATGACTGAAAACTATTTTCTGACATGCAGTGGCTTTGATCATGTATTAGGTTAGTGTGATGATGCAGTGCAGGATTTCTACATGTTCCCTCTGTGGGGCACCCAGAAAACATATGGATCTCAATGCTTTGTATATTAATGAGACCACATAACCCCAGAGGTTCACATGGTCCAACAATCAGAGGAAGACCAGCAACCAAGCAGCTATTTTCATTTCTGATGCATATGAAGTCAAGGTTCTGATTATATTGCTTTGTTTAGAATTCAGAATTAGCACAGCACTGAGAGAAACAGATGTTTTTTTCTACCTGTCTAAAAAGGTAGAGATGGGGATTTATCTCCTTTGCATTAGACTTTAACATGTAGATGTCTATCTCAAAGCTAGAAATCTAAGCCCTCTACATTCAGTGGAGAGAAAAGGGTGAGGTTTATCTCATCCAAGTATAGACATTTAAAAGAGATTGGATAAGTGATCTCTTCAGAGTATTTATTTGTATCCATAAGAGTGCTGTAAAAATTTAGCTTAAACAGTATACTTGCTTTAGTCATCTAAGCTGTGTGAAATAAACTCTCCCCAGCTTTCTGCAGTTGAGCACAGAGATAGCCCAGAAAGCTTTAAATGAACTGTCTTGGATCACAAAACTTTTCTGCCTAAGATAACCTGCAAAACTGCCTTAGCTTGTGCAGATCCGTCTACTTCTCCTGCTCCTGGTCTTTGAACAAGCTCATTTAATGTTTGTTAGGGTATTTCCATAGCACACTGCAATCTGCAGAGCAAAGTCTCTTTTTATTACTCATTTCAACTGTTGAAGATGTTTTCTCCACGCAGGTCAAAGGCGTTTGAATTGATGGGAACTCACGATCTTGAATGTCAGGTAATTTCCAAATGCTCTAGATCGCCCTGCTACCATGAAATAATATATTTAGACATGGGAATTAAAATAATTAGAGGGTGACTTCATATGTCTGCATAGATAGGTTTCCATTTCCATTTCTTGCCTTGATGCATTACTGCAGGATCTCATAGGCATTGACTCAAGATTCTAGTCTCGTATACTGGCGTTTTAGAGGCTTAGGCTAGGCAAAATTCAAAATATTTATACAGATCACTAAAAATATCTTGCCCTGTCAAGTATACCAGGGAAGCATATCGTGTGTCTGTCACCTGCTGGAGGAGAAGGAAGAAAAATTAGAAGACTGAAAGCAAAGTTATGTAGTGGAAGCCATCCCAAAGAGCTATGCACTTGGAAACACTGGACTTGCAAAATTGTCTTGTGATGAAGGCACAGGAATGACATACGTTATTAAGAAGCTATTTACAAATCCTGTGACTATTAAGAGCGAGATTAGTTTTTACACTTACCCTTACCCAGGCTGGTTGAACCTTGTGGAAAGGCATAAAATACTGGTTTGGCTTAGTCTGTTCTCATTCAGCATTACTACTTTTTGCTTTACTGTATTTGTTGGTTACAACAATTACACAAGTCTTAGAAGTTTGAACATCACAGAGAGGGTGGTGTGCACAGGAGCAAGGGTGTACATGTGAAGGAAGCCACAGGCACTGGCTAAGAGCATCTGAAAACAAAGGGTGACGCTCTGGTCTCTTTTAACTCCATCCATAGCAATGTAAAATGGAGAGGAGCTCCAAATCCTTTGAGAGAGGTACGTAGGGAGTGAGGAGCACTCTAACCCACTGTGTTTGAATGCAATCCACATCTTTCTGAAGGTGGCAGTTTGGGTTTTATTCTGTTTTCACTACTGTAATTCTGCAGTTTGCTTATAGCCCAACACCTTATCCACTTGGGCTTCCAGTTGCAAGCTTTGTGAGTATCTACATATACATGTATATACATATATATATATGTAAATGAGAATAGGCACAGTGTGGAAGCAGAACCTATGTTTAGTGCACAATGCTTTTGTGTGTCTATCTGTAAGAGGCATAAAAGGGTACAGCTGGGCAAGCTAGCACACGCAGAGCAGTGGGATGGCATGGTATTTTGGAGGGGGAAGGGAGCTGGTATCCATTCAGGCATCTATACTTCAGCCAAGTGAGTGTGCTGAGCTACCTGCTGTGTTTGGGGCAGCTTCAGCTCACCTCACTTCAATGTCTGCTTCTAAGGAGGGAGATGATGCGTTGTGGCTCAATGGGTCTACTGCGTTATCATCTGAGGCTCTCCTGGGGTTCTTTTCTTTAAAAGAATACGGGTAATTATAGAAAATAATTTATCCATACAGACACGGCATCTGTAAATAAATTTTTAAAGTGGCAGTGTTCCATACATGCAGCCAGCTACCGCAGGAAATCTGGGACCAGCATTCAGATGTGGCTCTTTCAGAGCCAAAAGCTATTCCATTTTCTAAAGCATGTTTTCCCAGTACCCGTATATCCCTGCTCAGCTGTTTCCTTCACCCACCCACCGCCTTATTTTACATATCTAATACATGACATTTTAAGGTCTTTTTACTTCTTTCAACTGTCCACTTCAATACCAAAATAGAACAAAAAACCCAATGCTCCATTGTTTCTTGACAACATGAAAAATGAGATTGTTTTTACCTTTCCCACATAGGGACAAAAAGGCCTCCAGAAGTAGGGAAGAAGAAGAAAAGGAGTGAAATCCGTCTACCCAAAAGGCTTGTGATTCAGAGAGTCATCAGAGAGTGATGAAAAGCAGCTGGATGGTCACATCCTGAGAGTAATGGTCCCTGTCTCAGAGTCCCAGTGAACATCAGTGACAAGTGGTGCCCCTCGGGGGTCCATATTGGGACGAGTGTGATTTAATATCTTCATTAATGACATAGACAAAAGAATCAAGTGCACTTTCAGCAAGTTTGGCGATGATGCCAAGCTGAGTGGTGCAGTTTCCACATCCTGGCTAGCTGAGGTGAGCATCTGAGGCGACCCTGTTGGCTTGATTCCTTCTTGCTGTTTCTCAAGAAACTACTGAAAGCAGAATTCTCTTTTTCATGTATGTGGTAGCAACATAAGGGAGCTAATAGTATAAAAATGATGTCTTGAACATGATTAGCAAATTCCCACCAGCCTCACATGGCACTGGAGCTGACCATATGTTATAGTAAGAAAACTCGCGGACAAGAGTCAGGACTTAGTACCAGTCAGGACTTAGTACCAATTTTAGGCATGTGGTTCCCATCAGGGCCACTGTCTTAAAGTGGCATCATAAGGAGAAAGCAATACAGCCTTGGGAATGGATTTGGCTAGACAACAGTGGGGAATGCTAAAGCACAAAAAAAAGAGAGAAAAAAATTCCTAAATATCATGAAACAGGAGATAAATTGCTCTTGTAAACTCCATACTGATTTAGAAATAGAAAGCTGTACTCAAAAAAGAAAAAAAAATGAAACTAAACAATCAAAACCAAAAACAAACAAACAAAAAGCCCTGGAAGGTCTATTCGGAAAGGGAGACTGAGCCCCAGTCCAACCAACCTGTTGCACATCCCAACAACTTGACACACTGACAAGATTTCTGTGCCATGCTCCCTTTTGCCATTCTCCTACACCGTCCCTCAGTCACAGAGCAACAGCAACTTAAACACACAAATTCTACCACACCCACAGAAAAATTGACTGATTTTGCCCATTAAGCTTAGGAAGATGTTTTAAAACTTTCAGTTATTAATATAAATTGGTTTTCTTATTTGTTTTTCCTACCTTAACCTTACAAATCTTTTAGATCATGTTTTATTATTGAATATTCTTAGGCCTCTGAATAGGATTATGTATTAAAATGTTAATGTGGGTAATACTAATTAGGCTGTCCCACCACAGACCTTTTAGATATGAGAATACTGAAGCACAGAAAGACTCCAGCTTTCAAACACACACAGTGGAAGTTAGTAGCATCCAGGCAAGAAGCAGAAACACAGATTCCAATCTAAAGATCACTGAAGTCAACAGGAGTCTTTCTCTTGACATTAATGGGTTTTGGATCAAACCCTGAATGACCTGTCCACAGTCACACAGCCCATCAGAGAGGGAAGGGAAACAGGAGACTGCTACCCAAATTACTTTTTCCAGTGAAACTGACTGGATGGCAGCGAGTTAAAAAACTCCCCTGAGGTATTATCTTAGGCCCTGGCCTGTGCTACACATTTTCAATGACACTTTTTCATAAATGAAAAAAAATGGTTCACCGCTCTGATTTTCTGAAGTTATTTTCCTTTCCAAATCAGGTATCTCTTAGAAATTTCGGAAATTTCTGGTCTGAAATGTCCTCTTTAAACAGAATAATTTTGGAGTGCTATGGACAGTACCAGGCTTTTTGCTGCTTTCCTATATTTATCTAGTAAAAAGTAGGGGCTGAGACCTGAATTTTGGTCCGTCACTGAACATCCCCTTGAGTTCTGGCCCAAAGTGATAGTTCCCCAAACAGTACTTGCAAACAGTACTTTCTTTTAGTACTAAAGGCTCACATACATGAGAAGGTCACATTTTTATGCTGGTAAAAGAAATCTAAACTACATCTAAGTGTCTGTGTGCAATAGATATATATGTTTGTATGAATGTACAAACACAAGCATACATGAATAAAGGTAGATTCATGTCTTGGGAAATAATGTTTAGTTATTGTACACCTAGATGTAAAAGCACCTAAAATCTTCAAAAATAGAAATTAAAGTCATTTCACCATTCAAGATGAAATAAAAAATATTCTTTTAAATGCTAAAAGCATATTTAGTTCAGGTGCAGGGCTCTGCACCAGCTAGTAATATTCCAATTTCATACTTCATCATTTAACAAAATGCAACCAGCCAGACTTTAACATAGCAGAGCAATCTGAAGATTCAAATGCCTGGCAACCCTATTGTAGGACTCAGCCTCTTATTCTGTCTTTGGAATTAATATTATCCCCCCATAAACTAGAGAAAAGTTTAGACTAAATATTTGAGATCAGAATTTCTGAGTTTTCTTTCTCTCTCATCTCCCTTCTTGTATTTTTCCTTTTTTTTTTAAGCAGCAACCTAAAAGGTCTGGATTCTGAGTTTTTCAATTATTAGAAAATGGGAATAGTGACATAAAGGCATTTTTACTTATTAGGGCTTCTCTTGTGTTGGTTTCTTCACCTGATGTCTTTCTTTGTGTAATGCCTGCCTAGCAATACTGGCAAATTGTTTCTGTAGAGCTACAGAGAATAAAATGCTTTGATCCGATAGAAACACATCAGTGTAATAGCACTAGATACCTTTTATTTTCCATTCTTTCAATGCCCCCCTTCAGTTCACAAAACACACACTCGGTGATTAAAAATTCCTGTCATTTTTGTTTTAGAAACTGGGAACCTACAACTTTAAAGTGTGGCAAAGTAAATCTTCTGCCGGAGTGATCAAGGAATTATGCTATTGTCCTGTCTTTATGTTTTCCACAATGCATAAAGCATCACTGTCCTTAATTGTTCTTTCATCTTACCCATTGACTTGAAATCGGCATTACTCTCCAGGAGTAGTATTAGCTTGAGAACTGGCAAAGAAAAGCAAAGAGGCTTAGCATACCTCAGCACTGCAGATTAAGTGCCTCTTCAAAGATGTCACCCCAGATGTGGCAGGCTACATTCCTACTTTCCCCTGGCAACAGCTGTGGAGCCACATCAGTGCTACTGCCTTATGTTCCTGAACATTATGAGAAGGAATAAAAACTGCCTTTTTAATGGCTTGGGTTTGTGTTGGAGGCATAATTTTCTGTTTACTTTTCAAAAGGGCAAGCCTTCCTGTGTTTTCATTGCTGACAGATAAAGATGAGTTGACATCCCACAAGCAGTGCTTCCTTTTTGGGCTATTCCATAGTGTACCCTCTATTGGTTTGGTTCATCATTCCTCTCAGGGACTGCAGTGTCTCTTTCACTAAGCTGTGATTACAAGCAACTGCTTGCAATTTCTTTAATGTCCTTGGTTGATTTCACTTCCAATTAAAAATGGTCGGTGGTGTGAGTTACTGTGAAGTGAGCTGAAGACAGCCAGGCTGCAGGTACAGCAGATGCAGCAAAAGGAGGGTTTCAGGAGTGGGCTCCATCTGGGGTAGGATTTTTCACACAGGGGCAGAGAATGAAAATTGCGCAGCTGCATTATGCAAGGACAGCAGCATCTGCTTTTTTTTGTGTGCCTCACAAAACCCAGGCTGGACTCAAAACGTGACCAAGAAGTAAAAGTTTCTGTAGCCCATCTGAGGCTACCTCTCTTCCGCTATTAAGTTGTTACAACTATGAAGAATAAATGCTGCTAGTGAAAAACAGGTCAACATATGAAGCACCCACTCTACCTTACTGCTTTTGATTGGCTGTAATTTATCTTTACTCTATAACACCTAGTAGGTTGGATTCTGGGGATATCCAGCATTTCCAAGGTTTGGTTTGGTTGGGTTTTTTCTCTTTATTTTTCTTTTTGGAAAGGGAACACTTCATGCATTGCATTTTTTTTTCATGTCTGTGTGAGCCTCTTATTTCAAAACCTCTTGCACACACAATTCAAATTCTATGACATGTAACCTTTTCCTCTGAACACTCCTCTTACCAACACATGTATTGACTCATCAGATCTTGATTGTCTCACCCAGATGTGTATTGTCCCTTTTCTCTGCCAGAGTTTCATGAAGCTTTTTTCCTTCATATCAACCCTGAAATTTTCCCTTTTCTGCTAGTTTCCCTCCTTTAACTTACATCAGTATTAGATAGTCTCATTGATCTATCTGAGGGATTTTACATCACTGATGTCTAGATGTATTTTTGTCTGACCTGTCTCAGATTATAGACCACATATTTTTTGTAGCAATCACCACAACTCCATCATTTAACACATTGTTAGTGCATACAGAGCTAGAAGATATAAATCCAGAGCATAAGTAATCCAAGATTAGTAGTTTTCATGTAGCTAATTGATTGACTTGGAACCTAGCTTACAAATTTATCACATTTAACACTCACTTGTAAATACATGCCAGTCATTGTCAGAGAGGAAAATGAATTACAGAAACCCCTGGTGTAATCCTCTTGGAAATTCATGTTTCCACGCCTACATAATACATGGGACTAACCTTCCCGCAGGTTATACACAGTGTATCTAGGAAAAACCTCAGAGAAAAAGATATATCTGTGTCCTCTACACTATAGTATAGTAACACAATTTTAAAAGTGTGACCTCTTCATAATTCTCAGAACATTGTTTTTATAAGTAGCAGCTGGATGTTGCTGAATGGATCCAGTTTATCTCTGTATGGTTAATAATTTATTATTATATCTGTATATTACACAACTATTTTAAGGTTCACCTTGATCATAGATGTACAAAAAAAAAATGTCTTATTAGGATGTCTCTGTTACCCAGAATTGATTTGTACTGTAGCTAATGAACAAAATGCAATTTTGTTTACAGTCTGTGTCCTCTACATGTAGGTCATTCCTATGAATATCCTGGCTATTAAATGACATCAATTCTACCTACCCATTTAAGATGCAGGATAAACTAAAAGGAATTTCGTATAAGAGTAATAATTTAGGACAGCCAACTGGAGTTTATTCCCCATAGAGCATTGGCTACTTCCTCTGCTGTAGGGAAGTAGCTCTGAAAGCAGCAGTTTCTCTGTGCATTTCACAATCCACAGATATTCAAGTCTTGTAGAGATCAGGATGTGGATACTTGCAAAAGGGGCAGAACCTTATCCTGTTGCTACGTGAAACAGAGAGTAAAAAGATAGGAGTGAAATGCAGTTTTCTTCCCAGCTACATTTCTCTATTGGATGATGCAGGAAGGATTACCATGAGTATGTTGTGACTAGATGGCCCACGCTGTCCACAGAAGAATAACACATGAAGTCTCAGTGTTTCTCATTTCTAAAAAAACCCACATTTTTTATGAGCTATGAATCAACTCTGGATTGGAAAATTCTTGATTACTCTCAATTTCAACTTTTTTGTAGATCTTATTTTTCTGCTTACGACATAATGGCAAAATTGTTTTGTGATCATCCTAATGCATCTGTGCCCACTGTAGTATAGGAAGAACATAAATGGGATTTCCCAGGAAAGAACCATCCTCATCCATAACAACAAAAACTTCCATGGCCACATATCAGTTTCATCTTAGCGTGTAAAGGCTTTCTGTGCCCAAATCTCCTCCAGTGCAACTACACAGGAAAGACATAACAGCAAGCCTCTCATAAGTAACGTGGGAAAGTGAACCTGGAGACCTAGTCTGCTAGGCAGAGTGGTACACACTCCTGGTGAAGATATTAAGAAAGTGCACACTGAAGAAAGCTGTACGAAAGTTCTCCAGAATGGGAGAAAACAGAAAAGTACTTTTCCTCGCCACTCAGATATTGGCCTGAATTTGCACCAGAGAAAGCCCTGTCACACACAGAGCAGACAACACGGAAGAAACAGCATCCAATAGAAAGGACATTACAAACAGACATGAAAACACTGCTAGGGAAATCAAAGAAACCAGGATAGAAAGCTTTAGTTCTGAAAATAAAGGACATTAAATCAGGCCAAGAAACTAGAATCAAGCAACATATTAAATTAAGAAAAAAACCTTTAGTACCATAAGCATACAATGAAGTTCTTTCAAGGTCGAGGGAAAAAATGTGTCCCCCTTCTGCCTTTTTTCAAGTGTATGCTTGGTGCTTTAACCAACGTGCAGCAGTTTCTTCCCACACCACACCTCCCCACACATCATCTTCTAAAAGGTGTCATATTGAAAATAAGTAAACACAAAAGTTCAGTCATGGGGAAAGCTGTGTGCCAAAATTACAGCTTTATAAAATTCCTAGAAAAATGGGATAGAGTTCCAGCCAGAAAATTAGGCACATTGAAAGCTTTTATCTATATAAAGTTACTACGTGCTTCCTTACCTGACTCTGACACAGGCCACAGTGATAGCTAAAAATTTTCAGTAGCAATTCCTATCTCTGAGATAAAAGACACAGAAGCCATGTGTTTTCTTCAGACTGGCTGACCAGGGTCAATCAGCCAGCATACATTTATTTGCCCTTGTTGTCCTCAGATAATTCAAATTACATCTGTGATCTCTTACAAAATGGGGAAAATTGAATGAGAGAGTGGGGCAGAGGGTGGAAAGGTGTATAGTCAAGAATCCAGACAGAGAGACAGGGGAAGCTCAGAAAGAGAAGTAATGGAAGAAAAAAAAGTATGTTCAAGATAATACAAGAGGAGGATGTTGCTCTCAAAATCAAGACAACCTGATTTTACGTAGCTAGGCTAAGAGGATTTCTTGAGCTATTTTAATTTCTTTTTTCTGTTTTTTTATTCTCTTCTAAATAAGGTATGGGAGGCCTACTACACTGAGGAGTCTCCTCACATCATGCTGGGAGGAGAATGACTGCCAAATACATAAAGCTGAGAAAGTGAAGATGATAAAATGAAATCATATGGAATTATAGAGAGTAGGAGGAGGAAGAAGAAAACAAAGATGATGTCATAACAGAGAGATCAGAGAAAAAAATAATGATAGGAATCCATACAGATGTTCAAGACTTTCTGGACCAAGGTATGGTAAGTGAGCCACAGAAATCTGAGAGTTCTGGCCATCTCAGATCTGCAACACTGTTGCAGACTAACTTCGACGCACACGTGTAGTGGGTCAGAGACAGCCAGGAGAGTTTAAACTCACGGAACATGATTCAAACAAATGATCTGTGCATTCACAATGCTCAAACAGAGAATTTGCGGATGTCCAGTGGCTCCCACTGAATTATGGTTCTCACCAAATTATATGTGAGAGGCCAAATTCTTCTTTCAATTTTCTTGTGAAAAAGAGTCTCCAGAAACTCATATGCCTGGTGTTCTAAGGAAGCCTGCAGAAACCTTAAGAAGGAGCACAACTGATACAGGTAATAGAAGGGTGAAGAATGAGTGAAGAAACTTCACCTGCTGGAAATCAGTATCTCTTCGCAGTTAGTGACAGCAATTATTGTGATCAGAAGAGGTGATGGTGGAGTAGAAAGAGCAGCAGTAATGTCTGTATTATCTAAATACCTACGAGTAAGGCACTGACACGCATCTAAAGGATCAGAGAAAAGAGAGAGCAGAAAGAGGAATTAAAAAGGAGAATGCTGGACTATCACAATATTTCCCAGTTGTATCCAATTCCACCTGGTTTATAAGACCTATTCCTTGTCAAATTCAACATTATTGATTTTTTGCAAATAAATCACTGCCTGGGTCCAATTTTACAAACAACCATGCCAAGTGTAATGCAATTGATGAATTCTCAGAAGGTGCAAAACCAAAGTAGATGGCTCTACCACAGCCCTGTTCTTTACTTTAAAGGCCAGTAGGGTGAGAATGGATAAGGTCAAACTATGTTGCCATTTCCAGTAATCTGGAAATACAGTCTGGCTGAAAGTTAAAGAGCTCTAATTTGCAATGGTGTACAGTCAGGGAAAAAAAAAAAAGGAAAGGAGAGAGGAAATGTTCCAGGAGCCAGTTATGCCTTTTACTCACCAGTTATCCCGTTTCTTGTCTGGCACAGTTAACAGTTTGGTCTGGTGAGAAATTAGTGTTTGCATTGCCCCTTTAAAGATGTGGTGTGAAAGCACTTTATGAGCCATGTGTATTAGCGTTCATATTTGTGTGGGTCTGTTGAGTTTTAATCAATCAGCCTTGTTTTAGAAGACTTTAATTTTGCTCTCATTAAGTATGTGTGAGTTTTGTGTGTGTGCAGACGCATACATTTATCCCTGTCAGCATTCAGAAAATTACATGCCCTTAGTTAACATATTGTACAGTACTACAAATTCTCATGAATATCACTTCTCACAAAGGATAAGTTTGTCAAATGGAATGGAACGGAAACTTTTCTCATTTTCAAACAAATTGCCTCTGTTAAACACACAGATATTTACCATGTTTTTGTATTATGCTTGTAACTGTTCCACGTACCAGTTCTCCTGTATTTCCAGAGAGAATCCCTGACAAAACCACTGTCCAGAATTTCAGACATTAAAATGAAAAATATTTAGGGCTGCAAAACTCTAACATTTTTCACGTTGTTCTGATGCAATGGCTTTGCTCCAGTGGATGACAGCAGTCAGTGTGAAGGTTTTAGATAAACATGTAATACCAGCAAAAATATGAAGGGCAATAAAGCAAATGCTAGGTAAGATTTCAAGTTTTTATCCTGATCAAATTTAAATCGCCCTTCTGTCATGTCCTGACCCACTAAAACGTGTATCACTTTTTTCAATAAAAAGCACAAAACGTCCAGCAACTCTTCCGTCCTTTTCTTTCTTCCATACCACTTGTAACCTTTAGTCCTTTCATTCTTACTTTGGGCAACAAGGGTATAAAACCTGTAATTAACAACTTCTTTATTGCCTCTGCAATAGTAATTGCCATGTATAGCCTTGAGGTACTAAGAACAGAAAAATAATTTTCCTCCCCCTGCCCCTTGTATTTAACTAGCACTCCACAGTTATTATTAGGATCTTGCCAAAACTTCACCTTTCGCAAGAACCTTGTGATAAAAGTGCAATCCCCACACACTGACCTCTGCATGCAGCAATCAATACTTATGCTGTAATATTTCCCCTTCTTGCTGTTTCAGAGAGACTTTAAAAAAAACAGGCTGGGAAGAGATTAGATTATCAATTATCATGAAACTGTCTGCAACTTCAAAGGGCTGCAGAGCAAGGGAAACCATAGTTTATCAGGACTGTAAGCGTCCTGCAATTATCTCTCATGTCACCCAGATGTAGAGCAGTAGTTGGGGGAATAACTTGGGTCTGTGGTGAGAGACTGGGTTGGTGGAAAAATATAAAAGCAGCATTTTCTTTGGAACATGAATCATTGGTTTTGGGTCAGATATTGACAATAAGTAGGATCTTGAATGTGTTAACTACGAGCAGCTCGATCCAATATACTCATGTATCTATGCAGCGTGAGCATTTTATCGATAAGCAGACATGGGACACTTTCTTTTTCCCTGAAACTCCAATTTTTACGTAGGTCAACAGATTGTTAATAGTGTGTCAAAGAATGATGCATTGATAGTCAGTAAAACTGCAAGATGTTTGTTCTCGGTCATTCCCACAAGTATTAAGCCTATGGGTTTGCACAGGAAAATAGCTTCACAAGTCAAGTAAAACACAGAAGTTTGGAAGCAAAACTCCAGCTACTGACATCACTTCCTGACACAACATGGCATTTTTGTTTGGTCTTGTTTTCCAGTGGGATTCATGAGGCTCCAGTTTGACCTGTGATATCTTAAGCCCAGGAACAATGGAAAATTAATGTAATGTTTATTAATACATAGAAAAAGCCTCTGGCTATGCAGAGCACCAAATCAAAACAATTAAAGTAGCATGTAGTCACAAGTCTGGTTAATGTGCAACTTTCTGTGTCAGGATATGATATACTGAATGAAAATAAGTTCATAAAGGAATTTTTCTCAGTTATGTTCCGACTAGCTACCCCTTTATTCCTCACAGTACTTAAGCCAAATGTTTACCCTTGCCCATGACCCCACAAGGACAAAAACAGTATGATTAACAAAGCTGGACAATGTTATTAAGCATAAACAGGACTGGTCCTTCAAATATGTGTAACAAAGACAAGGAAGTGCAATACTAATGTGTTTAACTTACACAACATACAAGGATCTCAATGCACTCCAGAGCAAAGGAGATAATAACATGAAATTTATATATAATGGGCCTTACTGTACCACAGACATATGGTAACAGGTCCTACCCTCAAAAATGTGCATGGGTGAAGAAAAACAGAAGAGAGATCCAACTGGCTTGACATGGTAGAACAGAGTGAGTAATGTTAGAAGCATTATGTTCTTGCTTCCCTTTTGTTTCTTCCCAGTTTCTCTATGATACAGCATTTATTTGTTGTTATTGACATTTCTTCAGGATTACTTATCACCCAAGAGACTAGATAATGCTTAAGCTTAAACCAAACATCAGTCTATGGTTTCCTCATGCTTTTAGACAAGAAAACCATAATGGTGGAAAGACCTAAACTTTGGCAGAGCAACAAAGATTAAGACATTTTAACTGTGTGCTGGGTGGAATATCTGGACCCCTTTGACCTTTTTATTTCTTCTTAAGAGGCAGGCCATGTACCAAAGATAGTGACATTTTACGTTTTAAAAAAAGTTCTCAGGAGCACATCTTAAAAAGAACTAGAATTTAGTTCCTCTCACAAGAAACTAGGATGGAAAAGTAAAACCATCCACAATGTATGTGTTATTTCTATCTCCAGGTGGCCATTAACCAGGCAATGTAGTTTCCTGATGGCCCTCTGAGGATCTGCTGGGCATAAAACACAATATTTCAAATAAATAGTAAGTACAGAGACTATGCCCCACTGCTTCCTAGGGTACATGGTATCTGTCCCATTAAAGGTCTCTGATGGCCTGTTGAAATACTAAGAGGTCAAAGGGTTGAAAAATGGGAGAAAAAAGGGATTCAAATTAATTTTTTCTTGTGGACAGTTTCGTGGCTTGTCTTTCCACAGCTGTCATCTTGCCACCTGCTGGTTTTTAACCTACTTCTCTGCAAATAAAGTGGCTGTAGCTGAAACCTAATCCACTGATTCCTCATACAATTATAGGGATAAATCTAAACCTTGTATATGCTGTGAGTCTGCTCTCCTGAGTTGGTCTACTTTTGGCCTTGTCTAAAAATATCCATGGCAAAGAAGGATAGCCCAACTTCAACCACTGCATGGTAAGACCTTGAAAGATTGCAGAATAATATTTGGTGTGAGCTATTGTGAATAGCTCTGACTATTTGTGTTGCTCATTTTTCTTTAGACCCCAGTGTTCATGTACAGAGTAGGGTGTTTCTATGAAAAAAAGCTTTTCCTCCTGTTTGGAAATGTGTTTTGCCCCCATGTGACACTGATACAACCTGAAACTTATTTCCTTTGCTGGTAGCTGAAAAAGAAAACATTTTGAAACATATGCTGCATTTAGAATCAGTATGAAGAAAACCATTTTTCCTTAGTAAGAGATAACTTTAACTTATTCACATACTTTTTATACTAAAAAAAAGGCTTAAGAAATACTAAAATTTTAAAGATGGGCTTCCTACAAATTTATATGACATTGTATCTAATCTTCAATGATGTCATGGTACCAGATGAAACAGTTTCCTGGCAGAAAAAAAAAGTGCAGTTAATCAGTTTAACCCACTCAGGAATTAACTCGAGCATCTTATTGTCAGATTTAACTCTGAAGATTGTAAATGTTCTTTTGCCAGCATTAACAGCAGATACACCACTATTTCATGTGTATTTCAGATGAGAAAGGTGGAAGATATCTCTTTGTAAAATATGGTTATCATACCTGTTGTAGGAAAAGCAGGTTGGCCTTAACTGGGTCAGGCTTCCTTTTTCTACAAGTTTTGCTGAAGGAAGATAATTTCTAGAGGAAACACACGTGCATTCTTGTAATAAAATTAAATGTTATTTCACACCTTCAGCATTTCAGACAGTCAAGGAAACGACCACTCTCCTTTGTCATTTAAAATTTACCATTTTCATATGCTTTTCTCCTTTTTTTCCCCTCCGAAGGCAGTTAAAGAGGATGGAAAGGACACTATGTAATCTCTGGGGAAGTACTGCTTGTGTCCTGAGCTAGATAGAGCCTCCACAACTGCCTAATTTGTCTTTAAATGGATACCAAGTCTGTACTTCTGGGCCAAATCTTGCAATCGATGGCATGTACCTGTCCCAAAGTGTGAAGCAGTCTGAGACATAAAGTGGACTTTTCTGAGGTGAAACTGTACCAGAAGCTGCACTTCCACCTCTAGGGCACATCAGAGCTATTCTGAAAGAAGCCTCCCCAAAACGCACATGGCATGGGTGCCAGGTGCTCAGCACCAGCTGTTTCCTCCATTCACCACTCTGTGCTGCACTACTCACCAACACAGAAATCCTCATCTTCTTTTCCCAGCTCCCTAACACACTGGGTGCAGGAGCCAGGACCAGTCTGGGCAGTGTTGCATAGTTTGTGTTGCACGTGCTCATCTGAGCGTAGGGACAATTAAATATATCATTTGACATAAACAACATTCCCGTGGAACAAGGACACCTTGATAGCCAAACTCTTATTCATGCAACTGGAGGGTTATATAAATCAGCAGGCTTTGGGGGTAAAAGCTGTTTTTTTGTCAAGCCTCTGTCTAGTGTCTGGCTCAGGGAGGCCCTGATCCATGACCTAACTTCTAGGCACAACCAAAACACAATAAAAAGAATTTGCCTGGCCACTGGGCAAATAGAAGAGAAAGATAGCTCCTGCCCTGCAGAACTTACTGCTCCTGGTAATAAGGGGACTGGCCTTTCATATGCAAACAGAAAACTTAGATGTGTTTAGATATCAGGAAACAAATTGAATATCTACATCCACACATTTCCCCTCAATAAACTATTGCAATGATCTGAACTCTTGTCAATGAAAGAATCACTTAGCTAGAAGTTTACTGAATTCAAAAAGCCAAGACACAAACAAGAAAATTCATTTGATACTGCCAACTAATAGTGCAGCATAAGCTTTAAAATAAAAGTAAATTGGGGCCAGCTGGTAGAAGCAGGCACCACTTCCTTAAAGTGGAGGCAGATATACCAGTTTACACCTGATGAAGGACATATTTTTAAAGTATCTGCCTCGGTACCCTTCTTGTCTGTTGCATGCAGCCATCCCAACGGGCTCGTGCAAATGCAGGGTTTGTGTATTCAGCACAAACATGAATGTACTCTTTGCAAGTTGAAACCCTATATATGAGAGTATGATACTCTTGCTGCCCCAGGTGTTTGATCATTCACACTAAGAAACCCTTAATTTTTTGCACTTGGGATAATTTCCTGGCTGAGCTGGCTCAAGCTTCTTCTGAACCACTAAGCTATACAACAAAAAATTCATCATCAATTTGGTGCTAGATTTCTCATCTGCCTGTTCAGTCAATGGGTGAGCTGCTTATGTGAGTCATGCCACTTGTCATCTGAAGTAAGCAAACAGAGATTGAAATTTAAAAAATCAAAATAAACAGAAAAACAAATATATATTGGAGGCTCCGGTGCAGCACCTGCAGAAGTGAACCCTGCACATGTCTGACGCTGGTTTTGGGAGTGTTGTCCATGGCAGTGTCTCAGACCTCCTCGGGGAGGTAGGGATATGCCCTTGTCCTGGCTTCCACCTACGGAGCTAAGCACGAACAGCCCAGCAATGGGATGTGGAAAGGCTCTAACCCACCTTCTTTCGGTCTGAGAGAGAGTTCAGCAATCAGCTATTTCTGGAAGTATGGCTCCATGAGAACTGCTGGTGACCTAAGCCAGAAGGTCAATTTTTAGGTTTCCAGTATGCAATGCAAATAAATGTTCTTACTGTAAGAGCTGCAAAACTTTCTTTTCTTTTTAAGCATTCGTTTAGTCAAAAGCACTTTCGTAAACGTCACAGCTCTTTGCATGCATCAGTATAAAGTTCTATACATTACAAAATGTAGCAACAAACATCATAATTCCTGCGGGATTAAACACAGTGAGCACATAAGGGAATAATGTTTATGAGCAGGAAATGCTAGCTTGGGGCAGACTGATATATATACACCTGTTCACTCAAATGTCACATTTACATATATCTATTTTTTAATTATATGTGGGCACTGTAGTACTCAGACTTGTTTATATTGAGTGGATCCAGAGTTCTGACTGTTAGTTTTAAATATAAATGGAAAAATAAATCAAATAAATACAGTATGCATGTGTAATTGGGAAGGTGTGATGATAAAATTCTTAATAATACATGATTTGCAAAAATTCAGATTTTTTTAAAGTTATGCAGTGAATCATAGAATCTCCTGAGTTGGGAGGGACCCACAAGGCTCATCAAAGCCCAATTGTATTGAATTTCAGACCAAGCCCTAGTCACTGAGCCTTGCTTCCATAGACATCCCTCAGAAAATTTCCATTGACATCAGTAGGTCCAGGAGGTCATATACAAAAACCCAAACTATGTGCTGTGCTGTCCTCTGCCTTCCCCTTCATGAAGACTCTAATGCTGAACAGAAATGTTGCACTTCTGCTCAGAGCTGACAGAAGGATGCGTAAGAGAATCATGGAAACAGAAAGCAGACCCTTTAGCTACCAGAAGAGATTGTACATGTGGTGGACTTTATCTGCTTATCAAGTGCTCTTATCAAAGATACTTATGTTTCTATGTACATTTTGCTCATTACATTTCAAGTTGCATGGGAAAGGAGATTTTTTTTTGGGACAGGTGGTAGATGCAATGGGGATGGGAATTTTAATCTAAACCACCAAAAATATAAGTTGACAACTTCACTGTTACAGATAGATTCTACCCTGATGTGTTAGAAGATAAAATCTACCTGAATTGTCTCCCCCATTCAGCTTCCCACATGCTGCTGCTGCAAGAAAAGCCAGAATGCGTTTGTGACACTGCATGACATTTGTTGCTAATATTGTAAGAACTGCATTCAGAGCAGCAATCTATTTTTTTCTAAAAAAGCTCTGTTGCTAATCTTTACTTAAAATAATAATGATTCCTATGCATCTTTAAAAGTTGAAGCCCAACTCGTTAGTTTAAAGGAAATACTGAAGCCAGTGTAAGGGTTATTTTCATTCCAGGCCATGTTGGTGTGAACATTATCAATTGATCTAGGATTTAAGTGACCTGTCTGGAATGCTTGACAAACAAATTTTTCTCATGAATTATACATATTACTGAAAACCATACTTAATGGGAGACTGGGAAGAGGGCAGGTATTTCCATCACCTAGGGGTGAAAGCCTTGCAAATTAACAACAAGACGGTTCATTGAAGCAGGTAATGGATTAGTCTGTGAAAACAAGAAATCTTTGTGGGAATGACTGTGATTATTCATATAGTCTGTTTGCTAATTATTGCTAGTATGAACATTATTTTAACTGCTTTTAAGAACCTTGGAAATGATGTGGCTTGTCAGCAGTGTTGTGAAACACTGCAATATAGAAGAGTTATAAGCAGTACACTCCCATTCATGTGAAAACTTTGCATTTGATCATGGAATCAAAATATGCAGACCATATTTATTCTTACATAATGAATATGTGCCTGCCTTGCAAGAGGAAAGAATAATAGATAAAAAGGATTTTTTAAAAATGGGAGGTGTGATATGTCAGCACAAAGTAGTGATGTTAGAGCTGCAAAGCTACCCAGCTAACATGAGGCAGAGCATATCAGGATCTGACTAGATAGGATGGGAAAAGGCTAATCCTGCAACACTCATTCCTACATTCAAATTCTATGGCAAACAATGTCTAAACATACATGTGGTTAGAGAAGTCTGTGTCATCTGGAAAAAAGCTATGATGTCTTCCTCAGAGCTACATAGCCCAACATACATATATGTATTTTATAAAAGCATTTTTCCATTAAGGTGATTTCCTTTCTTTCCTTTGCACCTGCTAGCATCCAGATTTCGGTGATAGCTTTGGTGTGTGTCTTTTGTGCATTTTGTGAGGTTCTGCTCTTTCCAGTTTTGTCACTGTTCCTTTGAGAAGACCCATCTGTGCTCCTTTTCCCATTTCATCTACTACTTTCAGGTATTTCAGGGGATTTTAAGTTTTGCAGTATCATCCTCTCCTGCCAGTATCACTTGTCTTTTGAAAGAACACTAGATAACTAAGTTTAAAATTACAGATCACTAGAGTGTCTTCAACTTTTAGCAGAACTTCAGTCTTGATTGTCTTTATTTCCTAGAACTGACATTTCAAAGCCAGAATGATCTATCTAAAGCCTTCTCTAGCCTTCTACATAATACTGGTCTTCAGATTTCACTCCTTTTCCATTTAAGTTCCATATCTTTCAGTATCTCTCCTGCATGTGACTTTAAAGTCATGCACAGTGAGATTCATATGACATGTTCACCTGTGAGCTAATCCTGAAAATTATTTACAAAAATATGATAAAAAAGGAAATAGTTTTTTTTTCTGTCATCCTTCTGTTATCGTTAAATGCTCCCAAAGCAGATTGCATGAACCAAGTGCTGTTTGCACATATTTATGTTTTCCCATTAAATCCAAAGGAAGTTTGGATGACTTACCCAGCAGCAGAGGTCTGTGCAGAAGACATCTGAAGTTAAAAAACAGAGCTCACACTCGGTTTCAACTTAAGGCCTTCAGGTGAGGAGAAAACCTCAAATTCCTTTAGTGACTAAATATAGCAGCAGATAAAAATTTGCACGCAATTTCTAATCTGAAACTGCAGAAATTTCTAATCTAAATCTGCCTCAATAGGGAAATCTTTCTCGCTATTGGCACTTCTCTCCATACTCAGCTTCATTCTTACTCTGCAAAGCTCTGAATTGATCCTGTCTTTAACTGATGCTGGAATGGTGTTTACTTTTACAGAGACAAGACTTTTATGCATAGTCTCCTGTATGTTCTCAGATTAAAGGAACATTTTTTCTTCCTAAGCCTCTGTGATCAACCTGGGGGAGTAATCACAGGATGCACAATACAGTTTTATTTCTTCTTCCTGTCCTTCCTAGGTATTTCATAAGCAGGTCATATTCATTTATCTCAAGTGACAATGATAGTAAATCAATTAAGAAGCATCTTGATACTAATTTCCTTGGTGCAACTTCAGGTTGAATCTCACAGTACCCGTGGCAAGGTTGTGTTAGAGGCACTGGGGAGTTACACAGAAGGAGAAATTACTTTCATAGGTCAGTGCCTATGACATACTCCAAGGTCATCTGGTAGTATCATTTACCTTACCCTAAAAATGGAAATACTGGTCCTTGTGGAATAAAAGAGCCAGAAATTGGCTTTCACCAAAACCAGCCACCAGAAGCAAGTTGGATGTGATATTTTGACTGACTTTTATGGACACAGTTTATGTAACTTTCTTTGCCAGAAGGCCAAATTATTTGAATAAGATGCTTGAATTATGAAATAAGGAATGTATAATCATAGAATCACAGAAGGTTTTGGTTTTAAATGGACTTTAAATGTCACCTGCTTCCAACCCCCCTGCCACAGGCAGTGGCACCTCCCTCTAGACCAGGTTGCTTAAAGCCCCATCCAACCCAGCCTTGAACACTTCCAGGGATGGGATATCCAACACTTCTCTGGGCAATAAGTTCCTCTATTTTTTTGTATATATCAGGTGTTACCTCTTAGTTATTTGCATTCCACTACAGTACAGCTGTGTTTTTAATAACTGGTTAAATTTTGAAAAATATCATGGCACAATTATTGCATTCAAGAAATTTTAATTTTAATTTTAATTTTTATCAGTGGCCATGCAGACCAGATCACAGAAGATATTTCACATACTGAACTTGCTTCAATGAAAGCAATGGCAAAATAATTTGTAGAAATTATTTATCCACACATGTGGTTCACTTGTTTCAGGTCTCCTGAAGGTATTATTCCGAATGATGATACTATGCAGTAGTAGATATTTCACTAGCCAAATCAGGTAAAGTTGTCTTTTGTATAGACACTACATTTATTTTACCTAGAGTGTATACCAGTGATGTTAATCTTGTGGAGGCATTGCAGATGTAAGAGAAAATAACATCTTTTTAGAAATAAGTAACAGAAATTTTATGATAAACATGATAAGGTGAAATGCTACTAAACACACAGACAAGTTCCATTTAAAATATTTTTGCTACTGATTGTCCTTTAGCTATGGATACTCATATTAATTATTTTAAACTACCTGAATAAATATTGTGTCATATTCATACAGTCAGCAATTATACTGCTTGCCCAATTGTAAGCTAACTTTTTCTGCTTCCAAGAATATTAGAAAACTAAGAAAAGGACCATGAGGCATAACCAGACTTGCACCATCCTCCACTGAAAAATCTTCCTAGCAGAGGTAGTTTTCTAAATGTTATTTTATATGAAAGTTCTCAGGAGCTTACAAATATCTGAATTCTCTCCTAATGGGCATATAGGAAACCTCAAGTTTATTTTGTCAAAGGTCTTTTTATCACTGGTGGCATAGACTGCCAGGGTTCCTGTATGCCACTAGCTTTTTAGATAATATTCAGTATTTTCATTGTAATTCTCTGGTTGTAGTCATTCATTTACAAAGCTCACTTGATCTGGGCTAATAATCTTACAGATCGTGTCCTGCAGGCTGTCTGCTAGAATTTTTGCCAGAAGTTGAAAATTCCAATTAATTATCAACAAGGACGAAGCTTCCTGAAGGCTTTGAGAACCTTACCCAAAATCTTATCTCACCATTCCCACTTTCTTGATTGCTGTGAATTATTTATATTATTCAGCTGACCATATAATGTGTAAATTCAGCCTTCATAATTTATATTCATCGCTAATATCTGCCAATTCAGTTTGCAACAATCAGAATTTGCTATCTTGGGTTGTTAATCTTTTGTTTCCCAAAAAATACAACTCTGGCTAGAGTTTGCTTACATCCTTTCTGTATCTAAGCATAAATGTATTAATATTGCAGCAAAAACTACGAAAACCACTGTGTTAACACCATAATATATTGTTTGCCACCACGGCAAGTTTTTACTAAGTGTCTAATAAATTCTGGCTCTGGCAAAGCACACTGAGCAGTCACCACTCCAAGAAACGGCCTGTGCAGGCAACCAGTCTGGTTTCTGTAACTGATCAGAGAATTCAGTTCCTCTTAGACATACCAGTCTCGTCAATAGAGACCCATAACCATGCCGCTGCAAATCCGGTCCCTCTCCATCCAATGCCGTCAAGCATCATCACAAAGTGCTTTGTCCCACAGTGAGTTTCTGAAGACTGCAGGTCCTTTTCTATGTGTGAAAACAATTCCTGGAAGCCACCAGTCAGCTTGAAGAGCCCATTGCCTGTCTTGCTGTTGGTTATTTCTTAACCATTGGTGGTGTTTTCTACAGAAAATCTACATCAGATTTAAAAGAGAAAAAAAAAAATCTTAGTCAATGCCTAGAGTAAGGAAAGAATCCAGTTACAATTGGAAACTATATCTTAAGATTTCTAGCTTCCTTCCTAGAAAATAATTAAAGATTTGTGGGTGGGACAGGAAAAACACAGTCTACGAATGTTGAAAGGTTTCTCAATCTAAATGTTATAAAGAAGGAAAATGGAACATGCTGACATGCTGTGATCACGTTGGCTGGATAGTGTGCAAAGTATTCTTTGTTAAACCCTCCTCTGTTCCTATACAGACCAAAAATAGGGGATTTTCAACTCAAGTTTTAGGGAGATCCACTCAGGTAACCACAACTTATAATTAACAGACACATCTGTAAGAACCTTGGTTCTGGGATGCATGGCAATCACACGAAGAAAGTACATTTAGGCAAATCCCTTTTGCAAAAGCACCTGGAATTTTTCCATGTATATATGCAATAGATAAAAAAGATAACTGCCAACAGCACTCATGGTGTATAATAGGAAAGGGTATAATTGTGGATATTTTGGGAGCAATCTAATGTAAATCTAATGTGCATCCATCGATGTAATTAGAGCACCTTTGTGTTTTCCAGTGTGAAGGTTCATATTGTATGTTCTCGTCAAGTTTCTTCTTCTATGTTCTGTTTCTTTCCCAATCTTCACTTTTCACTCCTGTACAGTCATTTCTGGCTTCATTCTAAATTTTCTATGTAATTTAGCAATCTCTCCTACTTCTTAGACAGCCCTTCTTCAGCTGCTTGCTAACTCATTGAGTTTCGGGTCAGACTTAGAAAGCTACAGTGTCAGAGCAGGTTTGAAATTAAAAAAAAAAATTAGTTTCTTCTTTCTTAACCTATAGTAATAACTAATGGATGCTATATGAATTATGTAATGGTCTTCTCACCACTATATGAATACAAACAAAATAGTTTTTAAGGGCAGATATACAATGAAACCCCAGATTTCCCGTCTGGAGGGGTAAAGGAGTTTAAAACCAGCACTAGTTTCGAAGATTACAGACCAGGCCAGTTTCAGAACATCTGATTGAGACACTGACTTCTCGCAACACTCAGAGTCAAAAGAGGAACGAGCAATTCAGACTGTTTGGTCTCCAAAGCTCTGTTAGTTCATCTCTGCTCATAGCAGAAAGAACTGCAGAAATGAGGCACCTACAGCCTGTGCTATGCCTCACTCAGCACTATGACTGCTCTCTACAGTGCCTCAACAGGAGAGGCAGCCCTGGCTTGTGGTGAACTGCACTTCTCTGACTCTCTGACACTCTGGCAACATTCTAAGCATTTGACACCACTTTGGAGGGTATGAAAGCGTGATGGATTCAGAAGGGTCTTTTACATTTGGCTGAGAAAAGGAGGTTCAAGTCAGTAAGATTTATTAAGTTTTCTCCATAGTTTCTATCACATTGAATTGTAGGCAGGAAATAGGAGAACTGTGCTCACAAACTGGAGCAATAATTGCTTTGTTAAAGGTCGCCCAGATGGGACACAGATCTTCAGAACCATTTTAAAGTGTAGTGAGAGCTACAAATATCTCGCTTTTTTTCAAATAAGCCTGAAGTTGCATAAAGGACGTTGGACCCTCTGGAATAAAATTTTAAGTTTCTTTCAATTAAATGTGTGTTCTTTTAGCTTGTAAGAGGGTGGTGTCTTTTTCTCCAAGAGACAGAAATAATTCAGAAGTACCAGCAGCTTCACTGCAGAACAGGCCACCACTTTTCCAGACTCTCAGGATGAAGAGATCTGTCCATCAGGATATTTTCATTACAACCCTGGTTGAGCTCCTTTTAGGGACTACACAACAACGTTTTGTTAGACTTCACTGTTTGTGCTTTAATCCATTCGACCTAAGCAGTCTACACATCACAGTAGTTCTCTCTGTCACAAAATTTGTGGCAATTAAAAGACTTTTTAAATAGTGTAGCAGTTCCTGATCACATTTTCTGGGGAGTCGTTAACTGCTGTAGTAATTCCAGAGAAGCTGAGTTTCTGCTGTATTTCCTTTTTTCTGTGCTTCTTTTGATGAAATCCCATCACCTGATAATCGTGTCACAGATGCAGCCAAATGGACTCATGTGCTTTTTTGCTTCTAAATTCGTGCAGTTTGGGCTCATGCCTAATCAGCTGAATCACAGTGCTAGCCTCTAATACTTATCCTGGTTGTCATTACCCTTATCGTCACTATCTGATCAGATTTAGGGAGCCATATGTAGTCAGAATTCCTGCTTTGGCTTCCTTGTTATAAATAACATGGAGAAATTCCTCCCCTCCAGATACCTGCATCTTCAGCTGCAGAGAATTTTGAAATAGGAACTTAAAGCTATTAGAAATCTTTGTTTTATTAACAAGATACTTTTTTCCCTGCTTTTTTTTTCCCCTAAAGTGAACAATTATGAATTGTAATAACTGTATTCCAAGAATGTTTTATTCTGTCAAAATGGAGAGCTCTCCCCCAGGGCCACATTAGTATCTTTTTCTGTCTAGGAATGCAGCTGTTCCCGGGCAGGCTCTGAGTAATGTCTCTAATCGGCAGATATGCAGAGTGCTTAAGCTAATTATGTAATAAGGGAATCACTCCTAAAATTTTATAAACGTTAATATAGACATTTAACTTCAATTTCTTTGAAAGTTGAACAGGAAATGAGAATTCTTGTGGTACTAGTACCAAATGCTCATTTTTATACTGAGGTTTTAAAATGTCGGGTATTGCAGCTCTAATGCTGTATTCAAGCTGCAAATTACTCTCTTTGGCATTGAAATATTGCTGCAATTAAACCTGCAGTAAAGTATTAAAAGAAAAAAAAATATCTTGCATCTGATTGCCTTCACACAAAACTATGTGGATCTTCATTGATCTTGAAAGATGGCCCCTGAGATCTGACTTTTAATTTTTCATACAGATATAGTCTTTTCCACAGGTCTTGGGGAACAAATACAAGATTTCTGATTTAAGCAGTTCCACATGAAAGTTAGCGTTGTGAGACCTATCTGAGGCAGCTTCTTTAAGGCAGTTTGCAGTCTCCACATCAGCCTTTATTCATTTATCTAGGTGTGTGTCTTTGTTTCTACATTTGTATAACCCAGCAAACCATTCATTTCAATGACAGTCTTTTCTCATGTATTTGGTAAACAAGACAAATGTATTTTCAGTCACACCGTTTAAGCAGGGGGAACAGAGGGAGGGGACAAGAACGGTTGCTTTAGACCAAACACACTCCTCTCCTTATTCCATGTGTAACATTTTCCCTCACTCAAACTCCCCCTGAAAAGTGCCAGCACTGCAGACAACCGAGAGCTTCCATGTCCAAGGCAGAAAATTCCTTCACCAATACTGTAGGCCTGACCACTTCCCCTATATCAAAATCCTCCAACCAGTTTGGAGTTGGGCCTTCTGCATCCACTGACTGAATATCAAAACACGCACACATACACTCAAAAAAAAAAGGAAGAAAGAAAGAAAACCGCAAAACAAGACTGACAATGTTGATTTTGTTATTTATTGCACTACTATTTGGCATTTAGCTGAAAATACTTGCTTCATTTTGAGAATTAGGCTGGCGTTCAAACAAGTTTCCTTGCACCCACATTCACTAAACCTCATCCCAAATACAATTCCAAACACAAAGTATGCAACCATGCCTTTTTGTTGCCAACTAAAACAGACTAAAAGATGGATTTACCTGTAATATGGATAACCTTGAATGTGCAACTTCTGATTATCTCATGTGTCCTTGCCATAAGATGCCACTGCTCAGTCCTTTCTAGAAAACTCAGCCTGAGTTTGGTTGGGAGAACAAACCCCCAAGTTCTAGGTGTCCCACGGCTTGCTGTATTGGATGTGCATGTCCAGGTTTTGGTGCTGGAAGGGCTACAGGGATGTCTTCTGTGAGAAGCTGCCAGAAGCTTCCCCCATGTCCAGCAGCACCAATGCCAGCCAGCTCCAGGACAGACCCACCGCTGGCCAAGGCTGGACCGATCAGAAATGGTTGTAAAGCCTCTGTGATAACATATTTTAGAAAAAAAAAGTTATTGCACAGATGTAATTGCAGCCAGAGAAGAGCAAAGTGGGAAGGAACAGCTATGCAGACCCCCAGGTCAGTGCAGAAGGAAGGGGAGGAGCTGTTACAGGTGCTGGAGCAGAGATTCCCCTGCAGCCCGTGGTGAAAACCATGGGGAGGCAGCTGTGCCCTGCAGCCCATGGAGGACCATGGGGATAAAGAGATCAACCTGCAGCTCATGGAGGAGAGACTTATGCCAGAGCAGGCGGACGCCCACAAGGAGGCTGTGAACCCATGGGAAACCCGTGCTGAAGCAGGTGAACCTGTGGAGGATCTCGCACTGGAGTCCACGCTGGAGCAGGTTTCCTGGTAGGATTTGTGACCCTTTGGGGACCCACATCAGAGCAGGCTGTGCCTGAGTGACTGCACCCTGTGGAACAGTGACCCATGTTGCAGCAGTTCGTGGAGAACTTTGCCCATGGGATGGATGGATGTTGGAGAAGTTTGTGAAGTCTTTTCTCCTGTGGGAGGGAATCCCACAGTGGAGCAAGGGAGAGACACTTCTCCCTGAGCAGCGGCATGAACAACATGTGATGGACTGACCATAATCCCATTCCCACCTCCCTGTGCCGCAGGGAGGGAGGAGGTAGAGCTTCAGGAGGAGGGAAGGGTGGGAGGAAGGTGGGTTTTTTTAAGACTTTTTTACTTCTCATTATCTTGCTCTGATTTTTTAGTAATAAATTTAAATAACATCCCCAACTCGAGTCCGTGTTGCCCATAAGGGTAATCAGTGAGTGATCTCTCCCTGTCCTTGTCTCTACCCATTAATCCGTCGTTATATTTTCTCTCCCTTGTCCGCTTGTGGAGGGGAGTGAGAGAGCAGCTTTGGTGGGTGCCTGGCATCCAGCCAGCATCCACCCACCACACTTGACAAGGCAGGGATTGTGTTAGGGCTACTTGCTAGATTCCACAATAACAGTATGCTACATACAAAGTCTCAAATATTGAACTGATGAGTGCTTATTAAATATTAATCATAAGGTGTTTTTAAAAAGGCAGAGAGAGCATTAATGCCACAACAAGCAAAGCGCCAGGCTTAGCATTTCCAGTGCTAGCCCCTTCCAAACTTTTCTTGTCAGTTTTGGAGAGCTGTCTGTAAACAATTCATCTGTGCAGGTCCATGTTCTGGGTTTTCACAAAGCAGATTATTTTCATAATATTTATAATTTTCATAATAAACAGAACATATTCACAAAGTAGAATTTGATTTATGGATTTCAAAGACTAAGTTTATGTACCTAAACTTGAATACAATTCCACAAAAAGGACTGAAATGCATAGATCCCTAATGAAAATGCATACATCTTCTCTTTAAGACTGAAGTTACAAGTCCACAGCTTTCAAAGGAATAGGAAGACAAAAACTGTGAACAAAGCCTTATAACTTAAAGCAAAGTAAATGCGATATTTACTAGCTAGGAAGATGCAGAAACATCTTGAACTGTGGTACATTCTGAATGGGATTTAACAAGTGGATTTTCAGTTGAGCTCTCGGGACTTGCTCCACTGCCCTGTTAGTAGAATTTCTGCTTGTGCTAACAATCTTGGATTTACTATTCAAATAGTTGATTGAATTTCTATTAACAGACAGAAAACTTTTCACCACAAAACTAAAAGAAAGCTGTGGGAGGCAACAGGAAGAGCACATGATGGATACTGGCTTGCTGCATTGTTTTGTTTCCCCTGTTATTCCTTGAGATGGTGCAGCTTGTGTTTCAGCTCTAAAAATTACAAACACAGCTGGGTGTATATTCTAAACATAGTTGGATGTTACTGTGGTATTACCACTGACCCAGGTTCAGTCAGAAGTCCTAGCAACTACCAGATGGACAGAATGCATGTAAACATGTTCATATGCATTGTAGTCATGGAGAGAATAGAGGAAGTGGGACTTTTGGTGTTTGAAGTCCCTCACACACCGACATTTTCACTAGAGGAGAAAGGCTTCCCATTTTCTAAATCTTAGTGTGGAACACTCGGTCCTACTCTCTGAGGTTTGAAGATCCTTTTCAGTGACACGCAGCCCTGGAACAGGGACAGTGCTGAGGGCCAGGCAGAGCCAGAGGCTGTTCTCAGGCTGATGGCTGTGCACGGGTGTATCCATATTGCTACAGCCAGCCAGCACTTACTCCATTCCAGCAAACTAGAAGGTATTGCTGCTTTTGGTATTCTCCATCAAGAAATTCTGGGAGTCTCAATCTCCAGTGAGTCTGGACTCCATGCTGACACTTCCCAATCTGTAACTCCCCATTTATACTTGTGTGAGTTATTTCTAAAATATAGACTCATAAAATAAATGCAGGTGCTCAGTTTCTTGCTTAGCGTCCTGCACAGTTGCATTTAACAAATCTTTGAACATTACAGAATACAGCTTTTGGGAGAGTGTCGTGTGTGCAAATGCTTCTCACCTGTCCTAAGCGCCTCAGTCTTGCTTTGTCTGAGAGAGTGCATCTGTCCTTCACATCAGTATCTTTGCATCTCATTATGTAAATGACAAAAGGGACCATTATTGGCTCAAGCTTATGCCCCTCTCTGTGTGAACACCTTGGATCCACTAATAGAATGGAGAGAAGCTGCCCAAATCTATCACTCTAAGATGCTTACAGTGTCCCAGCTTGTTGCGTTACTTTGGCGTGTAGATTTTTTCCCAAATCATTGAATGGGTGAGCACAGATTAACCACCCATATACCAAGAAATAAATCTTCACCACAGTAAACTCGGTATCCTTGATATATGAACACTAATTTTTTCATTCAGAAACCTTCCCATACATTTTGCAAACCATAAGCCACCTCTGTAACTTCTTCCATTTGTATCAGTAAAGTCTCACAGCATTTCTGTAACTAACATGGATTTCAATCCTCATTTGACATCTAGTGAGATAATGTGAACTACAGAAAGGTTAAGTGACTCAACCAAAGTCATGTCATAAGTTAGTGGCAGTCTGTCAGTGTCAAGAAAGGGATTTAGATGTCTTAAATGACTTCATTCAGTATTGAAGACATTTTGGACCAGAATGTTCTGAGAAATATTACACATGGATCAACACAATTTTAGGCAAACAGTAGGAATATTTATCTTTCAGTGATATCTTTTGTTATTTGAACAATAAAGCAAATACAGCAGCCTTCTTAAATTATTTCCTAAATACAGCAGTGACAGAAAACTCCAATACTGGAGTTTCATTTACCAAAATTTCAATTCATCAGAAACTAATCAAAATCATATTAAATTTCTTGTACAGGAGACCAAAACAAAAAGAGTATGCACAAAATATGTTAAGGGTTACAACCTTGGACAAGTTCTTTACACAAATCCAGGCCTCTGTTCCATTTCTACATTACTAAATTAACATGAAATGCCACAAACTTCAAACGATAATGTCAATTGTCTTTAGCCGTTCCTTTTATCAAAAAAATAAGTCTTTATGAATTTCATATGTTGGCTAAGCCAAAGGCATGGTCAGCATAGAAATGTTTACAGATGGCAGAACTCTTGTTTTTTTAAAAAAAAAGATCAAAGGGAGGTTGAGAATACACAAACCCTGGTGGTTAATACACACTCATAAACAAATAAATAAACTAGCATGATGTTTGCCTATGGCCAAACTATCTGTGCAACTGTCAGGGCCTCTGCTATCAGACCACCTTTGTTTTGAAGCCCTTAGTTTGAGCTCCCCTCACCACCAGGACAGTATTCCTTAGATCAGGTTCTGTCAATACCAGCTCCATGTTTTAGGGATTTATAACTTGGCTGTAAAACTTCATCTGAGGGTTAGGCTTGGCAGACAAGGTCTCAGGCTGACAGCAGTGTTTTTATTACATTATTTTAAAATGAAGTGGCTCTTTTTAACCTTAAGGAAGATGCAAGATGCATGTAAGTTAACCAGTTTCAGGAGGTATTTGGCTGCTGCTATAACTCAAAAACTCTTGGAGGCGGGGGAGGAGGGGGAAGTATATTTGCTTTTTTTTCTCCTTGAAGATTGTGCGTGTGTCTCTATGAGTTTCATAAAAGACACTACATTGACAATTATGGGGACAGAACTATGTGAATACCCACAGACAGCCTTCATGCAGACTAAAATTACCTATAAAATTCAAAGCAATTAAACTTCACCTACTTAGTTTAGGCAAATAAAATCAAATTGAATTCACACTGAATGGATTTACAGTTGATCATCTAAGAAGCACCTATAAAAAAGCTATTTGAAGTGGTTGTCAAGAGTGAAAAGCAGGGGACAGATGGAAGGATATGTAGTCTGAGATCTGCTCAGCAGAAAGGTGTTCACTACCCCACAAAGAGATAATAACATAGAATGCAGCAAACAGACAAGTTGTGAGGCCAGCCATCCAGAATGATTCTTGAAGAGAAGGTCCTGGTGGCTGTAACTATCAGCATTTAAAAATCAGGAGAGTTTATTCAAAGAGCATATTCAAACTGCCTCTGTCAAAGTAATCAAGCTTTCTAATATGTCCTGTGAAAGCATCTGATGGGTTATTGGAATAATCTACATCTTTAATTATTTTTAGTCATGGACTGAACCTTGAGATCCCTATTCAAGAAGAGTTTCCTTTGGTTTAGTGTTGGAGATTTTTAGCTTTGTCACAGTTTTGGGTGTCTGGCCTGAGACACTGTCACCTAACTGCATTTTTACCAGAGAGCTGTAGAGTGGCTGGCCAATAAATCAGGTACTTCTGCAGTGTATTAAGTTGAATGCCTGCAAATTGAGATACATTCCTCAATCTCTTCTGAAAACATAGCTGTGAAGGGTCAGTCAGTACGGAGCACTTCGTGCCACTTGGGCTCAGCTTCAAGAACCTGGAGCCAACATGTGGAAGAAGAGTTTCTTTGTCAAAAAAGAAATGCAATACATTTAAATTATACGAGTAAGGAAGCAAAGGAGTGCTTTACATCATGTTTCCTGCTCTGTGCATAAGACCAAGGAACATCGCTTACATAAGCCTTTTTTTTCCTCTAAGTTAATGCTCAAAGTTTATATGAACACGCTGGTGGAAGCTGCTGTGGGGCTATGTTGAATCAGAGCATCTGGTTGGCCTGGGCTACAGCAAGGAGGAAAGGAATGCCAAGAATTTAGTTTCACAAAATCGGTACAGGTTAGGCAGAGCAGATGGACATTCTCCACTTGTTAGAGCCTTTTCTTTTGTAAGAGTAAAGCTTAGCAAGGCAAACCCAGCAATGTTACGTGGTAACGCAAAGATGGGGAATAGCCACTGACTGTTGATCGCCTCTTCCAGCACCTGAACTTTGAATACAGATTTTAACACAGACATTCCCAAAATGACGGCATGTGTCAACCTATCTGCAGTGTTTCAGCATTGCATTAGCTCCTTCCAGCCGTCTTCTAAATATCTGAGAACATCACAGGCTTCCCTTTTTCATGGAGGAAAATACAAGAAAGGAGAAGAAAGAGATAAAATGACAGAGCTCTTCCTGGGTTCTGATGTCCAGATGAGTGTTTTGGACACTTCCAGAAGGTGTGCGCCAAGGCATGAGTGAAACACAAACCACATGTACCTTTCCATCCCAGATTTGCATAGCTCCCTGTATAGACAACCACATCTTTTCTAATAGGGTGAGTACAGGCACTGACCACCAGATATCCTGCAAACTGAGCATGAAGGTTCAACCAAACCTAAAACTACCTATAGACTCAATAATTTGGTTTAGAATCTAATAAATATCTTCAAATGTGACAAATACCTGCCATCTCGGTAACTCTTCACCTTTAACTTAAAAATAACAGTATCTTAAATATGTGTCTCACTAGTGGTTGATGCAGGAATATCAACAAGGGGAGAGAAAAAGGAGCAAAGCCAGAGTTCTAAGCAAAAAGGAGAGAAATAGAAACATAATCTGAATGCAGAGAATTTCTGTCTCTTGGAGGATGAGAGGAGGTCAAGAGAGAACTGAAAGTAAACAGAGCATGCTTGGGTGGTACCCTGTGATGTGTGTACTACTAACCCAGCAGTATTTATGAGGAATAATGAGGAACTGTCTTATGAAAGGACAGTCACAGGGAGGGACAGAGCAAAGCCTACTTCATGAGATGATAACAGAAAAATAGGGGAAAACGTGGTTAACATGTTCAGGAAGCCTGGAAAACAGAAGAGGCAATCTTGTGGGATGGATAAGGCGCTTTCTGGCATCCAGAGATTTTCAAGCCCAGACTGGATGGGGGTCTGAGTGACCTGGTCTAGTGGAAGGTGTAAGGTGCCCATTGCAAGTGGGTTGGAAGTAGATGATCTTTAAGGTCCATTTCAACCCTAACCATTCTATGATTCTATGATCCTATAACTCTATGAAATGTTTGCTCTGAGCCTGTCCAGAAATGACATTGTGTATGACAATGTTTTGTTTTCTACAGTTGTGTAAAATAATGTTAACCAAAGAAAGTCATTACAACTTGTGCATTGTTTGGAGTCTTGTTATCCGCTGATGACGCAGACTACGTCTTCAAGAAGGAAAAGGATTCAGTGTGATCTTGTGTGACACATGACAGCCCTCAGTGTCAGCTGAGTGCTTGTAAGAGCAGCTTTAAATGATGGCAGCCCTGCTAGAAAAACTATTGTTTTGTCCTTGAAACAGGACATGTAAACCTCAGCTACAGTGGCTGCATCATACGTACTCACCCACTGCCTCCTCTGCCATGTGCTCTGGGCTTGCCCTTGCTCCCAAGAAAGCTTATTCCAAAACTGACAATGATTTCAGAAGGCATGAGATCAGGTTCTCTGATCTCTACGTGGCAGCAGAATAGAACCCAAAAGAAACACACGTACAACAAGTCGACTGCCCAAGCCAGGCCATCCACGAGGGTTTCATCCAACCAGACCGCCCAGCTTGTCATGAATAACAGTATGACTTTAAGCCTGCCACATGCACCAAGGGGCCACCTGGCTCAGCTTCAGCACTTTTTATCTCTTCTTTTCCTCCTTTATGGCCACGAGAAGCATACACAAACAAGCAATACTGGAAAACCTCAAATACAGAATTCAAGTCTTCATACTAAACCAAATAAAGATGTTGCAAAACGGTGATGTGTACGTAACTGAGCAGCTGTACCGTAAGGAGTGAAACTAATGCTTAGTTGCCTGTATCCAAAATGAAAGCATGGTCTGTAGGAAAACAGAGTTGGAAATACACCTATATCAACATTTACTGGACTGGTAAGGCGAGTGCTCCTAACACGTCTTCTCTTCTTCCTGTTAAAAAGCTGAAGAGAGTGATGTTTGATGGGGTAATAGATTCAAACGTGGTGGGATGCAACAAACTGGTGGACAAATCTGTTGTGCTGGTGCTGCTGCTTCCTCCCTTTCTGCCACTCTAAGGGAATAACCCAACACTGTCTGAGAAGATCAGTGGTTTCAAGAACGCCACTGTCAAAAATAAGCAGATGTAGATTAGTCTACAGGAAAGATCTTCTCAGTCTCACCTAGAAATAGACACAATTTCTGAGTGAGTCACATTCCCTGAAATGGGACATTGGTATCACTGTGATGCCCCAATGCTCAAGTTCGCTGCTCAAGTTCACTTACAACTAATTTTTCACTGGCCAGCACCACTTCATTTTTCTCAGTACCCATGAGGAATCTCAAAACCTGCTTCTGTTATCTCTTCTCTCCCTCCAGCAGTCAAGCACTAGGGGCTGTAGAACTAGACTAAATCCCAAATAATGGCCTGCAGGTCCAAATAATGCCAACTAGGCTCTGTCCTTTGGCAAAAGGCAAAGCAGTCTCTGAAAATAGGAACTCCATCAGCATTTCTATAAATGTTTTAATAAGATTTTAATTCCTGTTGTGATACGAAATGTCATCAAATAAACTGTGATTCAGATCTGTGATTAAAAAAAAACGTAATAGGGTAAGTGTGAAAAAGAAACTAAATTGCCCCCCAAAAATCACAAGAAAGGACTAATGAAGGTCCAAAGTGGAACAAATACCTTAGGCAGAAGAGCTTAGGAAGCTGCTATGAAGATGATGCCCAAGTCTGTGCTTAACGCAGGGATGTTAAAGTGCTTCAACAGTAATGTGCATGTGTCAGCCATGACCTTCTTAAAACAAAACTGAAACAGGCACTACACCCTCTCCTCAACCATCCCAATTTAAAGGAAAATCAAACTAATCACCCAAAGAGCACAGGAACGACAGAATACTCCAAAATCCTATCTTATGTGGATCTTGAGGAAGATAAGACCTCAGGGTTTACCACTGTACATACAAGAGGTGAGCTTAGGCACACTGCCAGTAATTGTGCTTGCCTCATTCATTTCCAGAATGAGCTTCAACACATTGGAGGTACAAGTTGCTTTTGATGAACAAGAGCCCCTGTGATCCTCCAGTCTCTTGTGCAAAGTTACATGCAGATGCTATTCTCAAGCATAGATTTTTATATGTAAAAAGAAATATAGCAGCCAGGCTGTCAGAGCATTGCCTGTCATCTGCAGTTCGATCTGGTTGGCAGCACAAAATCCTTTGAAGATAAGAAAAAAATGGGTTGGGTCTGTCTGTTAGGAGACCATTTGTGGAACTATTGTTGTTTGTATTGTGCTAAGGTGAAAGGACTAACACAGGGATAACCATATGCATGAACACTGATTTACTTGCAGAGGGTTAAGGCCAATAAGTTTGATTCTCCATTTCAGGACAACTTAAGAGTAACACCAAAGCCAATGAACATCCATCAGGAAAACAGAAGTTTGACTAAGAAGGAAATTACATTTAATGAGAAACCCCACAGTCTTATTTAAATGTTATTATCTCCACTGTTCCTATTTATCAATAGTATCAGCAATAGATAAAAGCATGGAGCTTGCATAGTTGCAAGAGCTATTCTCTGCTGAACACATAATAAAGGTTTTCAGCAACAGAAAAAAAAAGTACTGAAAAGTAATTCTCACTCCATCAGTAATGAAAAAAGCAAGATGTCTTTGAAAAACTGCACAGGAGTTACACCGTATAGGTTAATATGTTAAGACACTTTGATTCACTGCCCACCTGTGTTCACTGGAGCTTGTTAACTGCTTTATTTTTATCATGTGGAACTGTCAGTGTGGCATCCATCTATCCTTCATTACATATGGCATTTCTTCAACATGAGAACTAGTCAAAATATGTTTCTACGAGTCAAAATTTTGCTTTCCAGGAAATGCACAAAACCAAAATCATGCGGGCTCTACACAGCAAAGAAAAGGGAATGGTGAGTTTTCTACCTCCACTGGAGTCTATTTCTACTCTCCAACCCTGTTCACTACTTATGTCTATTATCTTCTCTTTTTGTGTGTATAACTCCTACTGACATTAATGGGAGGCCTGCTCATGTAAGGAGAGAGGACAATCAAACCTTAAACATGTTCTTAGTTTGACAGCTAAATCCCTGGGTCCAGGAAATTCTACACTTTATGTCGACATGTTCCAACATCCCATTTTAAAAAAACAGTATTTATCTATCTTCTTCCCCTATTGTACAAACAAATCTCTTACATACATCTGATATTAGGTTATATACTGTAGAAATATATAAAAACTGGTGCAGAGAACAGTAGAAGCTTTATTTTAAAGTTTGTTTTGTAATCCAAACCATTTCCCTGAAATTGATGACCTTAGTGAAGAAAAGGAAAAAAAAATATTTTAGTGAGAATATTTGTAGGGATAAAGGTTACAGAATTAGGTTCTCTATCGAAAAATAACTTTTAGACCAAAATAGTCCAAAACAGTCATGTTGCAGTCATCTCCCCAGCAGCAGACATTTGACATGTAAGTTATACATTGTTGGGAGACTTCCAGCAGGACCTCCCCTTACCTAGAGTGCTCAGGAAGTGTGGTTTTAATTGAAATTGTTACATGAACCAAACTTGGGAACTTTCAGGTCTCCTTTTTACTAATCTGGCACCAATATTTTTGATTCCTCTAACCAAGAGAGAGATAAGTGTGCTGTGTGCTTTCTTACGGGAGCTTTGGGGAGAGCAGGATGTTCTCACTTGGTTTTGCTAAAGGAAAATGATGGTACTCTACACCCAGGTACTCTTTTGGATGGTTTTGGTGTTAATGCCTACATATGTTATTGCAAAAATAACTTAAATGGCAGAAAGCAAAGATCTAATTTTTTCTTTCGAATTCCAACTTGTTCAAGGTAATTCTGGCAAATCTTGAATAGCCCATTTTCCTAAGGCACCATGAACTCACCCCTAGGAACCAAATTCTCCTATGCTAGACCCCAAACTGAGATAATCAAACAACATTTATATTTGATTTGTCTTGTGTAGTTACAGATCTTGTTTTTCAGTCCTTCTTATTTTGTAGGTATATATAGAATATGATGGCAACCTTTTGAAATGTCTGAGACATCTGATGGAAACAAACCCAGATTATCTGCCGTTCTTCTTCTTGTTAGTCTTCAGTAACTATAAGTCTGCAATGAAACCAGGCTACAATCAAATTTCTGAGTCTAGACATTAAAACACAGTAATGATTCTCACTAATCACTATGTTCTGACACCTGTGAACTACACCTCTCCGGAGTTTACTATAACTGCAGGTGCATATCATCACCCCCAGATTAATACAGATGATTATAATGCTCTCTCTTCATATAACCTGCAAAAATCAGAGTAAGAGAACAATGTGACAGTAGGATCAATGCTGCTGCTCCGTTGCAAGGCTTCTTGCATGACATCCACATGAAAGTCAGCTAGTAACAGATCATATGTATTCAAAAATACCATAATGGATTAATAAATACTGTAAAGCAGAATGGAAGTTTAGGGACTGATTTCTGCTCACCAAACTAAATTACTTAGAGTTCCAGATTGAGACCAGTTTGAATAGGTAAAATATGAGTATTTGAATTTGGCTCTGGAGTGTACTTTGGTAGCAGTTGCCCATGCTTTGTGAACTTTGGTTTGCATTGTGTGGCTTCTTTTCTGAGGACAATAAGCTGAAATATGTGCTCTGGGTGCGCACTTAATGCACACTTAATGCACAGCAATTGGACATTCAGCCCTGTGCATGCTACTCTGAGGTAAAAACAAAATTTATATACAAAGGACATCAGGTCTTCAACACCAACCGTTTTTTCTGTACACTTTTTTTCCTATCTGTGTGCACTACTTTCTATCCAAAGTCCGCACTAATAGACATATTTTTTTTATGGAGCAAAATGATGTGCATCCTTAAACTTGATAAATATGATTCTCAGCAAAAGAACTCTGGAGATCCTTCACGGAATTGCCTTTCCTTGCCCCATTCAGTGTTTTGTATAATAAGGAGATTCTGTTGAAAAATTAAATATATGTGTATTTGTGTGTATATGTATGTAGATTTCCAGGATACATTTTTCCAATCTGTTTCTGATATTCCTATTAGGCATTCACTCTCCAAAAGCATGAATCCTACAGTATCCTTTTCCTGAATCTGGCATCATTTATCTAAGCCTCTCTGTATCATTAACAGATTTCACTCTGTCAAGAAGAAAAATATTACCCTCACTTGAGAGACTGGAAATTAAAACACCATTGGGTTTATGTGATTCACTTGAGATTATATAGGAGTTGTCTGAAGCAGACGTTGCATCTCAGTTTCCCCAATGTCCATCTGATGTCCTGTCTCCTAAATCAGCTTTCAGATTCATAGTTTCTTTACAATTTGTAGGAGCTTTATATTCTCAATAATTCAGACCTTTTACTTCCAGAACCTGGAATCAATTAGAGTGGACCTTTGGTCCACTGGTAGTAATGGGAATCAACATCAGCACAAATGTTCATGCTGAAGAGCCACCATGCTGGACTGGGACCAGGAAAAGCAGGAGTGTGTTTGTTTTGCTGTGGAAGAGTTTGGGTTGGCAAAGGGTGCAGTAAATTTGGAAGTCATGAGAACTGGAACACAACCAACGGGCACCCTCGGACTCTGGGCTTCTCCTCAAAGGAGCTGTGCTTTGCAGTGGCAGTGAGGGCAGCCTGGGTTTCGCTGTACATAAAACTCCAACACCAAGCCTCAGAGGGTGCCTTATGCTGCTGCTCCTTCTGTTCTGTAAGGCCAGAAACAACCAGGTGAGACTTCGCTTTTTGTGGCAAAGAACATGCCCCCGCATCAAAGGGAACAGGGACCACCACCTTCATTCACTGCGGTTCTTCTTGTCAGTTTTCAGCCTTGTATGAAGCCCTGCTAGTGTGACAGTGAACATATGCTGTTAGTGTGCAATAATTGTCCTTTAGCTCCTTGTTGGCTGGATTTATTACCTAAAGCAATCATGCTGCAACAGAGGAAAAAGTAAATAAAATGTTTATGATCATGGCAAATCTTGATTCTCCTTTAAATATTGAAAGGGCTGAATGATCTCCATGGCCAAAAATTACCTCAAAATGTATGTGTGTGTGTGTGTGTGTGTTTACTTTGGCTTGGTCAACTTGATATGATTTTCACCATAAGCTTTCTCTGCAGCCAAAAATCACATCACATGAGCCAAAGCAGATAACAGACACATATACTTCTGAGGTCACCATTGCCTGAATTATTGAACAGGTTTCTGCACCTCTTCTGGGCATGCATTGAGATGGGAACTTGCCAATAGCATCTCTTTTTCCAGCATATGCCATACACAAAAGCAAACACATACATTGCAGCACTGTAAAGATAGTGAAATAAGGGGTGCAACTTCCCAAGATTTCATGCCCCATGCTCACCAATAAAGTATAAAAATGCACCATTTTCCCTCTTTGACAAAATAACTGGCACATCCATAAGGCAAAACAAAGTTTGGCTCATCAGACATCACAGAGAAAACACAGAGATTTGGGGACTCTCTTTGTTTAATGTCTGTCGGTATGGGGGTCTCAAGACTGTTTTGAAAAGAAACATCTTAGGTAGTTAAATATTAGCATGATTTTTAAAAACTCTAAAATTGTATTTCCAACATAAGGGATGTAGGAAACAACAGAAAATTAATGGACTATAGAATTACTGTAGTCTGCTTCTAAGGAGCAAGCACAGCCTGGTCCAGCACAATGCTTAATTTCGCTTCTACCTAAGGAAGTGAAATTTTTTTCTTTTTTAGTTTGCTGACTGAACTAAAAGTTGTGTGGGTAGGATCTTGTATCAACACAAAACAACTTTTAGTCTTTTAACAGTTTTTATTGGTTGACCTCTTTTTTTTTTTTTATGTTAATTTGAAAAGTTTTTACAGCATGAAAAAATTCAATTTTAATTTTTTTCAGGCATCTTTAATGAATTTTTTGCAATTCTTTTCGGGGAAACATTAATCTGAAAATGGAAAATCAAACCATTAGACTTTGAAAATATTGTTCTAAAACAGATTTTCTGACCCTTCCCTTGGTATAAAACCTTGTTCTGAGTTTAGGAGAAGTTTAGCCAGTCCATTAGCATTTGCTGCATCTCAAAGCAAATAAAACATTGCTCAAAAAAAAATGCTCTCCCAGTCCCAGTTTTGAGAGTAAATAGCCCTACTGGCACCACTAGCATTAATCACATTTTAAAGCAGGATCCACTCCAGTCTGTTCAACCAAACATATGTGAACCATATTTGTCTTACTCAGCTGACAGTAAGAGACAAACAAAACTTCCAGGGGTTAGGTGCTGTGCATTAATTAAACGTATATGGATCCATAGCCTGGGTTACATTTAGAGACTGTTTCTCAGCTCCTTTTTGGAGGAACAGACCTGCCAACGTGTGTCTCTAGCTCGAGACTGTCTGCTGACATCCTACTGTATTTTTCTGTCGTTTGGTTGCTTAACAAAAGGATGCTGCCCAACCCTCTGGGGACCAGGCTGGGACAAACACACTTTAACCTCTGTGGTTGCCTTCTGAAACCTGCAACTGACCCTTCTCCCATTAAAAACTATAAAATACTTAGGCAACAGGATTAAAATAAAAGACTAATGAATATACAGAATGTCACACCTGCCACACTTGTGAATTATTGGTCTCTTAAACTTCTATAACCCAGCACCGTCAGTGACACCCTTTATTTACCCTTAAGGCGCTTGGCAGCTGCTTAAATGGCTGTCTATGGCAGTTTGGTGGAAACAATAATAATACATTATAAATCAATGAAAATGAAGTTTTTGCAGTGATAATCTGATATAGATTTGCTAACATTTATATGAAATTCAATTCTGTTTGATTGCATCAGCATATGTTTCATTTCTTCCAACATTATTGATTTTGAACGTTCTTTACCTATGTCTAAATTATTCCTCTTACAATTTTGCATTACTGCTTGGAAAGAGCTTACATCAAATGGAACCCTTTATTCAATCTTTAGCGTTGTAAAAAGCTGGTTACTCAAGTAATGCGACCTTACTTTTATTTTTCAATAGATAAAGCTATTAGAATTCCCAAATCTTCTATATCGTCTACCTGCTAAGACTCTTCTGTAATTAAGTGTGTTGTTATTTCTGGTAAAACCACTGAAACACCAGGGAAAAAAATAAAATATGGGCATAATATTGAAGTGCTTAGGGTATTCAAACCAATTAATAAATCCAAGGTTTTTGTGTTGAAATGGATGTTGTTAATGCAGTTAGAGTGGTGATTACTTAATATGCACAGGCAAGTAGCTGTGTCAGTGTACGTATTGAGGTGCTGTGTGTACAACGGTGATAATAACCACGCCACAGCATCCTCTCAAATAAAAGAGGTATTGTTGCCATTCCATTGATTTACTATAAAAATTGAGGCACAAAATCCTCTGGAATTAGGCAATTTAAATGGCTATAAAAGTGTAAATATATAAATGACCTGATTTTGAGATCTACAGGATGCTGCATTCCATCTTCAGCGCTTGGCTTGTATTTTATGTTTGAGCATGCAGAGCAAACCACATGCATGTTGTCTGTACATGGACTTGCGTTTTGTGTAGGGAATCACTTTTACCCAAATTTCACCATGGTTTTGCACAGCTGTGACACTTTTGGCACAAGTGTCCCTCGGACATCAGTTGGGACGAGAAATCTTAATATTTTCACCTGACTTTCAAATATTGACAATTTAGCAGAAACTTTTTTTTGCAAAACATAACTCCTGTCATGAAAAAATATTCTGCTTCAGCTTTGTCAGAATGAAAGGGGGCGTATTTTTTAATTACTTGGTTTATTTTTTTTGTTCTCTTAAATATGTCAAAATAAAACTTTAAATAAGAAAGCTTAAAATTCAATACACCTGAAAATAACAATAATAATAATAAAAATTATAAAATTCATTCACTTCAAAGTACTGATACTTCATTCACGAAACTCTAATAAAATAGCAGAATTTTACAATCCTCCATGAGAAAGAATTTCTGCCTACCACACAGGTCAAAAAGGGCTCCAGCCTGTGACTCATTGACAAAGCAGTAGTAGCTGCTGCTAACCTTTTGGCATTCTGAATGTCCTTTACTATTTCTAACACTTCAGGTATTTTCCCTGCTTGGGTACCTCTGCCATCACTCCAGCAATGTACAGACGCCTTCCAAGCCCAGTGTCTATTTCCAGTGGAAGGCACAGCCATGAGAAGTGGTCTTCTTGACCAAAAGATCCACACACTTGATCTAAAGCATAGAAATTACGTTCTCTTGCTGTAATGCTGCAGTCATGGTTGCAGGCACACAGCCCCCGAGCGAGAGGAATGACTGGCTCCCTGAATCTGAAGCAGAACAGCCCAGTGCAGTTTCCATCAGCTAAACCTGCCCATGCCTGTGACTGTGCACAGAAACTTGTTAGATACTCAGCAGAGAAAGGAGCTTGCCTAGTGAAACCCTGGACAGTCGAAGTTTAGGGTACTCACTTGACACTTTCACATTACAGGGGATTTAAAAGCTGCTTACCTGAGAACTGACAAAACAAATACAAATATAATTCCCAATTTGTGTCCGGTCCTCCTCTTTGATACCAATATAAAGCCAGTGGATTTTCTGGGATATTAGGTTTATGTGGTTTCTGTCACTGGCAGAAGTATTTTTTCGCACTTCTTTCTTTGGACTGAGGTATGTATGCTTCGGTGACTACACAAATAAACAATATTAATGAGCTTCAAATTTATCAAAAAGAAGAGAAAGCCAAAACTGCTGTCACACACCACTAATATGAAAAACTACTCTTCTTTCCTTTACTCCAAATTCCAGCATTATCAAGAGGAAAAAAATTGCTAAATTAAAATCCACTGTTTAGTGCTGAATTTCATGGTTGTTCAGGCTATGCCGTCACATCGCAAGAGTGAGAGAAGATTTAATTATTATCTATGTCTACATTATCCCACTGATTCAGTCAGGGTCTTTCTCAATCATTTATTTGACTAAATTTCACTATTTTAAGAATATTCTATGCAAATATGGATAAGGAAACCCTCTTTAGTGAGGAAGAGATTTTACTGTTTTCCATTGTGGGATCAGTCACAAATGTCATACAGTATTTTTATGACTCTCTGATTGACTGAGGTTTGCATATGAAACAGGAGCAAGCAAATGGAGCTAACAAGCAGTGGGCTGGGAATTCTCTCTCACAACCAATTTCTTAGTCACAAGCAAATTACATTGTTGATGTCAGAGGATACATCCTGCAAGGAGCTGAGCTTGTCTGCTGCATGCTGAGGGTCCTCTGCACCCCTCAAGGTCCTCAGATCTCTGAGTATTCAGTATTCCCTTCCCTTCCCTCCTCATCCAGTTTTCCTTCTCTGTAGTTTTACTTTTCCTTCCCATCCCTTTGCTTTCCCTGTTCTCTGAATGAAAACCAAATGCAGCCCATCCAGATGAACACGTTAAAGGAGTGTAAAAGCTTTTTCTGGTATAAAGAACCATCAGAGCAGCCATTCCCATGCCTTCACACAGTCAATACCCACAAAGTCATGAAAAATAGCAAAAGCTTACAATGACAAACATGTTGAACCAAGGAGACATTCAGAACTTGAATGGAAATTCATGAATCTAATATGTCTGAATGTTAGATGAAAAAGAAGATAAAATGACAGTTTTTACATTTAAAATGCTATGTCATTAGGAGATAATAATAGAACGGGGATGTTTATTGCATTTAATAACTACAGTTTGTTTTGCTGTATTTTCTAACTTCTGAGATGTTCTCAGTTTGGAAAATGAAAATCTGAAAAGAAAATTTCCTACTGTCAGTCAGTTTGATTTCGTGCATCTCAGTGTTACGATAGTTACAATGTAAAATTGTAAACAATCTTTCACTACATTGGAAATTGCTCCAGTAGGAAAGAATAGATTTCTTTTTGTCTTTTTTTACCAAGCCTAAATTCACCCTACATTTGAGCTACCTTACACTTCAATTTTGGTAACATTTGTCAGATTATATTTCTTGCAGTAGTGAATTTCTGGGGCATAATCTGCGCACAAAAAGATTAAATTCTGTTCCTTACTGGTGTTCTCTTTGCACTGGTGTTTCTGCCAAAGTCCCTGGCCATGCTCTGAAGTTAAATTCCAAAAAAGAACATAACTTGTGTATTTACAACAAGGATGTGACTAAAGCAAATGACTTTGATTGAAGTAATGACACAAATTTGTTCTAATGAGCAGAAAGAATTATGGAAAGCCTGTTAACAATCTATATCTCCTCAAAAATCTGGCATTTTATATCCAGGTGCTTGTCAAGAATGGACAAGAGAGTCTTCAGAGTCCTGCTGGAATCACCACACCGTGCCCCAGCCTGAACAAGGACTGTGTAGGAATAAGACTCTCCTAATGAAGGAATGGGTGAGAGAGGCCATGGAGACCCTCCATCCCTGGGATGGTTTGATATCTCCTCCCCATCCCCTGAAGGGAATAAAGAAAAGGCATCACATCAAACTGCCCACCTTTTCTCTGCTTTGTACTTCCCCTGGAAAATGAAACTTTTCCACTAACTCTCGGTGATTTTGAGGCAAACTGGCCCCATACAAATGGAGAAAGAGTATAAAGTAGATTATCAGACAATATTTTAATCAGTAATAGCCATAACACACAAAAAATCAAAAGCTTTTCTAGTGACTTGAGGGAATCTGTTTCTGTGAGTCAGAATTACTCAAGTCCACAAGTCTGCAGTGTTACTCACTGTATTTCTCTCTGGCCTTTTTCCCTATGAGCCACCAGTGGCAAGGAACTGCCCTGCTTTAACAAACAGGCTTTGGGTGTGCAGGATAACACAGAAACTGCCCTTTGCAGCAACTATGCCTCCAAGTCCCAGGATGAAAGCTGAGAGAACAGGATCTCTGTTTCTCAGAACAGAATTTTGTGGGACAGAATTCTACCTCCCTTCAGAAGCCACTATCCATCTAAAGTCAAGGGAAAGCATAATTAACATTTCATGTAAGATTTGCCTTCTAAACAGAAAAATGCATCCTTGAACAGTGAAGTCTGCCTCTCAGATCAGCACTTCTAGATCACAAAATCTGCCCAGCCCAGATTGTGGCTTTGAAGTGCTCCCCACAGCGAGAGCCTGCACCCCACAGCAACACGTGCCCAGCCACGCTCACACAGCAAACGGGGCCACCTGGGTCAGCAAAGGCGATGCTGCCTGGGGCAGCTTTTATCTACAAGCCCAAATCATCTCCCTTTACCTGCTGTGCTAGAGGTTAGAGTGCCACAGTGAGGGTACTTAACAGAATAAGCAAAAGATTTCAGTCCTCTCTTAGAAAAGCAGTAGTTTGGGGTAGAAGGAATGTCCAGGTAAGATTCAAACTCTGTGTGGTATTACTTCTTCTTAGCACCACACCTTAAACTGAATGCAAAAGATAGATCTATCCTTTCATGGTAATTCGGGAATCATTCAGGAAAGAAAAATGTAATTCATATCTACCCTCAACATTTCTCTGTTTATCTGGCTTTTTCTTGTAGCAAAAAAAGCAACACCCAGAAGCCACTGCTTCTAGTCCTTCACAATTCTATAGATTTTATGTGTAGCTCTTGGTCAAAAAACTGCCATGGCTGGTTACAATTTCTTTAAAGGAATGCACTTATCAAGCTCTCTACACCTAGGACACTTTTTCTCAACCTCTGCTTTTTTTTTTTTTCCCCTTTTTCCTATTTCTCACATTCACTTTCTTACTTTCTTTGCTGCCTCTTTCTCCTTTTTCAATCTTTCTCATCTAGCCTTTCCATTGTTATTCACCCTGTTTATTGCTTCAAGCAACCCTGACATACTGGACATCATCTGAAACTACAAACGACAGGATGCAATAAGCTAGAGAATAGCAGTAATCTGAGGAAAGTTCTTCATTCACTCTTGCTCCTAACTCTCTGTCTTCTTATCCTACATAGAAAATAAAAAAATCAATACCACCTCACAGGGCTTGATAAAAGTGCTGGACGAGTACAGCAGGCATGCTGGATATAGTAAATTAAAGTGATCAAAATTTTCCAGTCGACTCTGCCTATAGCCTACATAAACTAACAACGCTGTCTGCAGAATGTCTGTCACTCTAGAAGCTTTATTTTATCTGTGTCTCTGATTACCTAGAGAATGAGTACATGTACGGTATACGTGTACACATTTATCTGTATGCATATGTGTGAGAAATAGATAGGAGTCGGAATAAGCCTGTGTTTATAACAAATATTTCCTTTTAGATGGGTAGATTTTGAATTTGCTAACATATTTTTATGCACAAAATGTTGTGGAAATAAATGTTTTATTATCATGAGATGATATAACCAAGATTAAAATTACTGCATCGTATTTAATTTTCAATATATCATTCCCTGTCAGGCTAGATTTTAGCCAGTGTAAATCAGCACTTAAAATACCATTTGAAGACCAGGCTTGTTACCTTTTCGTGTTGTTTTTCTGGTCTAGACATGGCTTAACAATTTCCAATCAATGTCTAAAAATGTATTAGAGAACTGAGAGACAAAGCAGGCAGCAGGGTGATCTGGCAGTAGCAGGATTCATAGACAAAATACATGAGAAGATAAATTTTCCCCTCAAAGTAAAATGGCTGTGAATGCTTTGACTTCAGAGGGACATTGTAAAGGGTGAAGTGAGACCTCATTATTTCATAATCAAAATGCTATAATGTAAAATTTCAGAGTATGTCTCTACAAGAAGGTTGATCTTGTACTAATTTAGGAGGAATTCTATCTTCACAAAATGGCAGAGCAGCAAATGCCTTCACCTGGATTCTTTTCTGCATTCAACTTTCTAGGCATTTGCATTTGATAAATTATGCCAGTTTCTGTCTTGTATTGAAAACAACCTGCTTCTGACAAGCTACATAAGGTTAGTAATTCATGCAGCAGGCCTGACCCCAGATTTGGGTGCCTCTGCATGCCCCCACAGCTGAGCGCCAGACTGTGCTGTGAAAACCACCGACTTGTACAGATTTTTATTCCTAAACCCATCAACTGTATTGATTCGGTCCTCAGAAGGCACCAAACAAAACATTTTGAAGGAAACCTGCCAGTGTGCCCAAAAAACAAATAAATCTTTGGCAATATGAATGTGGAGGGAAAGAGGCAAAGAGGGAAAGAAGGAAAGAAAGAAAGAAAGAAAGAAAGAAGGAAAGAAAGAAGGAAAGAAAGAAAGAAGGAAAGAAAGAAAGAAAGAAAGAAAGAAGGAAAGAAAGAAGGAAAGAAAGAAGGAAAGAAAGAAGAAAGGAAAGAAGGAAAGAAGGAAGGAAAGAAGGAAAGAAAGAAAGAAAGAGAGCGAAAGAAAGAGAGAAAGAGAGAAAGAAAGAAAGAAAGAAAGAAGGAAAGAAAGAAGGAAAGAAAGAAGGAAAGAAAGAAGAAAGGAAAGAAGGAAAGAAGGAAGGAAAGAAGGAAAGAAAGAAAGAAAGAGAGCGAAAGAAAGAGAGAAAGAGAGAAAGAGAGAAAGAAAGAAAGGAAGCAAAAGAAAGAGAGAGAAAGAGAGAAAGAGAGAAAGAGAGAAAGAAAGAAAGAAAGAAAGAAAGAAGGAAGGAAACGGTACACACAGAGATCACATGGGCCACATGGAAGGAAAACCTGAAGACAACCCAGTGTCCAGAAAATTTTTTCATCCACCATCTAAGATTGCCATTCTCTACAAGGAAGCTCTTTCTTTTCCCTCCTCTTTCTCCCTTCTCTGTCCACTGCTGCCATTACACATCCCCTTTTCTCTTTCTGGGCTTGTACAGAATTCCAGCCTCTTTGATCCATCCCGCTTTTCCCCATGCCTGTCCTGGGCTAATGAGGCTAATGAGCACACTCGCCACACATCTGAGCAGGGTCACAGAGCAGCTTCAAGGTCTTGTTTCTGACACTTTTGACTCATTTCTCCCTTCTGGTCTTGCACCCCTCCTGCAATGCATGATGGTGCTGGGCTCATGAGCCTTCTTGGGACATTTTTGCCTGAGGTCTACACACTGAACAAACTGTTCTGCACTAAAATGACAGAGCCCAGCCCACTTAAGCAATGTATGGCAAAAACACAAGCAATGTATGGCTTGGGATTCTTAGACTTTGTTCTGAAGCTCTCACAGTGTCTCTGCCTGCATTTGTGCCTCTGATTTTTTCAGCGTTCAATTTTAATCACACAGTGTCTTATATCTGTATATGTGGTTCTGTTTGCACCTACAATTTTCATGAATATTTAGTAGGTTATATGCACATATATATAGGCTCCAATCCTCAAAACATATACCAGGGAAAAAAATAATTCCAGCTGTTTAGTATATTTTGGGCAGTGTTTGTAAGCAAGTGTACTGGACCATACTTGATGTTTGTCTGGGATACTGTAGCCTGCATGTGACCACAGCAAGTACAGGAGCCAAAGACAAAACTTGGGGAAAGAGTGTAGGACTGCAAAAAATATGTGATGAAACCTCTTAAGCCTTACCCAGTCTGGCGTTTTGGGACTTTCTCCATTGGAGATTGCATCCGTCTCACACAGTTGCACTGCAAGGTGCTCAGCTCTGTGCTGCACAGCTGCAATGTCCACAGTGATGTACATTTTTGCCTGAGCAACATATATCTTCGTTTAGTTTTAAGCCTATTGATGTAATTTAAGGGATTGTACCCTAAGCCGCTTTCTGTCTGGAACAGTGGATAATTATCCCTTATTAACTTTTTCCCTGGTTTTTTTATTATTCCATATGGAACTATCACATCCTGTTTCTTTGGCCCCAGACACTTCTTTTTCCAGGGGAAATTCTAATCTTTTTATTATTTCCTCAGGATTGTCTTTTGGTTTTATTCTGACTTACTTTCTTCACAAAGGATATGTTCTCTGTTTGCCTTGCTACTCGTGCATTTCACCAGTTATCAATAGGACTTCCAGATAAGCAGGGAACGCACAATGTGAGCAGAGGATCATTGAGACTCGAACTGGTACTTCATGGGTGCTCTTTCTGCTTGGTCTAAATCCCATGCAACCCTTCAGAGCTTTGCCAGAGCATGAGCTGTAGAGGTCGACCTGAAGAAACTCAGCATTTTTCTTCCAGAGAGCATGGAGTGCCACTAATTTTCTTCTCTTATATTTTTTCTTTTCAGGTTCATTTTTCTCCACAGTTTCTCTTTGCATTTCTCCTCCCATTTGGTTCACTTCTCCAGAACTCCTCTTGCCCTCCCACCACATGCCCAGCTCCTCTTCAGCCACCCACAGCCAGCTGGAAACCAACTCTGCCCTAACCAGAAACCAAAAGCATCTTCACTGTGATGCTTCCTCAAACATGGAAACATTCTATCTGACTTTGGTGAACAGAGCATTAATTGCGGGAGCCTGTGACCCACAGCAAACTAAGAAATATCTCCAAATGTAATTCGTTCCCTGTCAGCTCTCCACCAACTAGCTTTCTAGCTGGTAGAAACTGGATGGGAGTTATTGCACACTGCCTCTTATCCACACAGAGCTGTATCTTTAGGAGATCCCATCCATTTTTAGCACCTTTCTCCATGATGTGAGGCATTGTCTGGTGAAGGCAAGTGATTGTGCATATAAGCAGATTTTTATTAACAATTGTGGAGAAACTGCATTTTTAAGATATCCCATTTCCACTCTACAATATCTTAGCAATTTTTGCTTTCATCTGTTGTGTTGTTTCTTCTGAATAACATAAATATTTACCTAGTGCCATAAACTTATTTCATTTTTTTTTTATTCAAAGCCATTTTAGGTTATTTAAGTAGAACAACTATATTTTTATGCCACCATAACTTAACAGTCAAATGGAGGGGTAAAAAAATTGCTCCTGGGCTAAGACCCATTTGCCAAGTTTCATTCCAGAGCAGTGTTTGTAAATCCCTATGAACAGTGGATTTTTAATGGAAATGCTGGCAGAGACTTCTAACCGTGGCAGCACAGATGATATTGCTAGAATAAAAAGCCACCATGTATTAAATTAGCACATAAGAATGTATTGTAGCATATATGTTCCCCTTCTTTGTGCATGTAATCCCAGAGCTGTCTATTGGCATAAGAACTTCTTTCCAGTTATTACCATAACCTTATTTTCCTGCATCGAATACCAGATAAGAACAAAGATATAGCAAGAAAATAGACTTAAAATTGTGGAATATTTATGTGTTTTATTTGCTTTGAAGAAAAAGATGTTACTGATGGTATCTCTAAAGTATTTATGCCAGAATATGTCAAGCAAACCAGTGAGCACAGACAAACAATCTTTGAGACATGTATAATTTGGCCAAATGCACGTAGACTTTCCCAAATATGGCGAGATGTACCTCTTCATCCACAAGTTATGTCCCTGCAAAATACCATATCCCTCTTCCACAAAAGGAAGCACCAAGATTTTTCAATATGATAGCTGGAAAAATTCATGCAGGGCCAACAGAAGCTTGTAAAAATGAATGAAAAATTTCAGTGTTAATTCTAAATTCAGATCGTGGTAGTTCACAAAAACTTTCAGTCACAGGCTTCTGATAATAAATATCACAAGAATATCTACTGATCATCTGTAGTCAGAGCAGCTCTCCAAGCACAGAAGAAGCTACAGGGGTGCTGTCAAGAGAGACTCAGCATTCGGGCTTTGTCATGTGACATGTGGATTTTACAAAGCCCGACACTAAGGAAATCACTCATCTTTGTTTATAATCAAATATTTTGCTTGTGTCCCTGACAAGTTGTCATGATGATAGGTTGCTGCATGATTACCGGCTAGTGAGATTGGCTGAAAAACGCAGTGTCTCCACTGCTCGTGAAGCTTCTTGTGTTTCTCTCACTCTCTTCACTGTCACAGCTGAAATTTCCGTTCTTGCCCACTTTCCCCACTCCCCCTTTTCTGATGCCCACCCTTATCAGCACCACTTCTATCGTCTTCGTGTACAGCATATTTCCCTGGCCCCCTGTACAAGTGTTGGAAATGGAGGGGAACATAGTCCAATGAAAAACCAGTTGATGCCATTTTTTTGAGACAAATCCTGAGGAAGAATGAGCTGAAATTGAGCCAAAAGGAAGGCAAAGAACAATATTTACAATGACACCTAAGGAAAATATGAAGTGATGTATATTATCTGAAAAAAAATGCAAGGGAGTGACAAACCTTGGACTCCCTGATGGCCACAAGCAGTCAGGCAGACTCCTGTTTTATGTCTAACCAAGAAGTGGCAAATGTAACACAGTCAGTATGTCTTTACATAGGAGGGAAAGCAGTGCCTGCATCATAGATAACAGCAGTTTCAGCACTATCCTGTTCCCTACACTGACAACCTCCTCTTAGAGGTCTGGCCAGCCTCACACAGCCCATGCCCCACCAGACTGAATGAACTCACAACTTGACACACCATCACTGCACCCAAGAAGTTCACCTCCCCTTTAGGCTAAAGCCATTCCATGCAATAGGCTAAAATCAGTGCCAACATGAGAATATGGTGCTCCGTTGGAATAAATGGACACCTGTCCACTTGCTTGGGAGGATCAATATGTTTATTACAAAATAACTTCAAATTACTTTGAAAAATCATCAATATCCCAGAAAAGAGAAATGTTACATTTTCTGGCAAAAAAAAAGATTGCAGACAATTTTAAATACGTCTTATAAACCCCTAGATTAGATTAACCCAAGTGAGTTTTCGTTTTTTAAAAATTCAACAGCTTTAAACTTCTGGGGAAAAGAATTCTGAAGATATGATCATTTCATTGCAGAATTTCCAAAGTGGATCAAAAAAAAATGGAATTGCTCCAATTACTGTGACTGCTGTCAGAGGTTCTCTACAGCCAACAAAAAGGATCATGAGTACGCCAGTGCCACTGATGGATTTGCAAATGATGCTTCATGAGCTGGGCTTGGCCCATTTGCAGCAAGTTAGAAAGGTCTGGTCTACAAAGCTGTAGGTATATGACTGACAGGCACTCTGGTGTCACCGGGATGGTCCAATTAGAAAGGCTTTTGTAGGCTAGAACTGGCAGATTGGACTGCAAGATAAGGATTCAGGAATCTCAGCTCGTAAAGAGATGTCACTGATAATTAACCTTGAGGTGCTATGCAAGATTTTTTTTATGAGAATGGAGTGCTGTTGGTATTTAAACATCAGTTGGTGTAGTAAAATACCAGGATAAACTAAACATTCTAGCTTTTTAAAGGTAAGAAAATATGTCCTCCATAGTTTTGCATTTGTAGTTCCTACTGGTTTGTCATTCGGCTGCAGCTTAAATTTGGCTTGGTACTTGCACCCATCAATACTACTTATTAGAACTTGGGAAAAATAACCTCTCATCCAAAATCTCCTTTTACACAAGTCTGCAGTGTCTGTATTCATGTCCTCTCTGTGTTTGGCCTAGCAAATGAGTTTACTGAAACATTTCAAAAAGAGCACTTTTTGGGAATGGCACCTTTACAGCGCATTTAGAAAAAATATATCTGTGATTATTTTTGTGTAAGATTTAATTAGCTAAAATAAGTAGGGAATGAAAACCATGCTAACGTGACCCACTGTGTCCAATCAAAGCAGATATCAAATATTGGATGTACAAAGTGAACAGCTTGTGAATGAGCTGCGAACTAAAGTAGGGAAGGAGTTAATCCTCTCGCTGGCTTAGAGGAAAGATCACAGTTGCCAGCTTGTATATAGGAATTTGCAGGTTGGTGGGGCAGGGCCAGCTCTGGGGAATTAACTAATTCCTTCATCTTCTTCCAGTGTATTATAAGATGTCTGGGCTAGAGGAAGTGAAGCCTGAGACTGGTGGGGAAGAGTCAGTCAGTAAATAATGAGGATAATGCTAGAAGGAAAAGAACAAGAGAGAAGTTCTCTTAATCCTGAAGTTTCAGAGAAGTGGTCCCATTGTGGCCTTGCAGCAACTTCTGAGAATCATAGCTTCATTTTGAACTTCATGGAAGGGGACCCCCTCCTGCCTGAAAGAGCAGGACATAATTTATTAGCTTAATTTAAGAGAGGGTTGCAACATGACACAATACAGAATTTTTTCACAGCTTATAGCTGTGTCAATTCAGACACTGGCTTGGTACTGATGGCAAAAAATAAGTGAGGTGCTTTTCTTATATGCATGGAAAAGAAAGCATTAGAAGATGGGATGTGTAAAAATTGCTCACCTTCCCCATTTTTCTAACAGACAGGTCACATACAAACTTTAAGTTGTTGTTGCTTTGCTGTTCAGATTAAAAGAATGAGGTCCAGTCCTC